>MEHQ01000241.1:147828-197670 GCA_008828725.1 Saccharina japonica | reverse complement strand
GGGGGGGGGCAGCATTGGCGCGCGCGCGGGGGGTACTCATTTGTTGCTTGCCTTCGTCATTTGACCATTGACCACGCATCTCTTTCGAGACGGAGCAAGATATACAGCACGGGTGGGTGAAGCGGGTCAGAGTCGTGTAGTGGCCAGCCGCCGCGGAGAACGAGATCGAGAGAGACATATACTCGTATGGGCGCGCTCTAAAGACGCCCGCCACTGCCATGGACGGATCCTAGCCCGTGCCATTTGTCCCTTTTCATCGCTGAACACCGCTGAAAGAGCGAGAAAACCGCGCACGCCTACGAGTACGCCCTAGCCTCGGCCGCCCTCGCCCCGTATTAAAAAAAATGTCGATGTTCCGCTGGCTTCCGCTGGCTTCCGGCTCCTACAAACGATTGTTCCGCAAAAACTTCCGAGGCGTTCACGGTGATCCATGATCTAGTTGGCGCGCCGGTGGACGAGCCACGGGCCACAGCCGGGTCCAGCGACAAGAGTAGCGGACTATCACAAACCCGTTTGCGGAAAAAAAAAACACGCCATTACAAAACTCACTGCTTGTACATAAGACAAAACACGCGAGACATCACCGCGAACAACAAAAACGCTGCGGAAAAACGCGCTAAACAATATACCTGGTACAAATAAAAACGAAAACAAAAAATCGCGCCGAAAACACGCCGTTCATGACCTCCCGCGACGGCGGCGATGGTGCCGACGTCGATAAATCAGGCGGAGACACAAAAACACTTACGAAGTCGAAGTCGTCACTTTTTCCTTTCCCCTTCCCCTTCCCCTTCCCGCCGGCCCTCTTTCGTTTGGCAGAACCCTTTGATACGCCTCCGAGCTCGTCATGGTGCTCCTTGCAGTAGACGCTCCTTTTTGGCGTTGGAATAGGCAAAGGTTGAAAGCGCAGGAAGGTTACGCCCAACACGAGCCAGAAAGGTTTGGGTACACAGGTGGCCCGCGAAAAAAGGGTCCGATGTCCTTATTTCTTCTCTCGGTTGCGCTGCGCTGCCTACTACGTCGAACCTCCTTACGGTTCGAAAGTTGGCAACACGCGGGTGTACTTCGTGAATACAAATGCCCGAAGACCCCCTATACCCCATGCTTATCCTACATCCATGGCTCGTCGCTGACATACGCTGCGAGCTCGGATAGCACAGGCCGCCACGTGCAACGAGCATGTCGAACACCTCAAGAAGGTCGAGGGGTTGTCAGCGAAGGGGAAGGAGGATGCCTCCACCGCATGCTGCCACCACCGTTCCTTCCGATGGCTACGATATCATAGGCTAGTCGAGCGTAGAGTTTACTCCGCGGAGTGTCAAAAGGCGGGGGTGCGATCGAGAAAAAGCCACGAAAGGTGGGTGCTCACGGTAGAACATTTTCAGAACCTCCCACCCAAACCTCTTTCTCTCCCATATACCTCGCTTCTCCCTAATACGCATGCCGGACACCGACCAACCGAGTAAACCACACGCATCACGTCGCGAAATCTCTCGACTCTTGTGCCTCGAACTGCACTGGAACACACGGCACGGCACGACAGAACAAGGCAAGGCAAGACAGGCAAATAGAAAGCACACATGACGGCTACCTGAGGAAGGTCTCGATCTTGACCCTGTCGCTGAGATCGTCCACGGATTTGGTGGCGTACGCGTCGCACCCCGAGCTTCTGCATAACGGGCGCCGGCCCAGCTCCTGCCCGAACGCGGCGATCAACGCACAGAGGGCACAAGTTACGAGGTTGGCTGGCAAGAGCGCAATGCACATCATTTTCCCGGCGATGTAGGCACAACCACAGCAGCGCTCGAACCCCGAGAGGCGTGACGTGAGAAAAAAAAAACGAGCCCCCGTCAGCACCAGCCCGCCGCGTCTACTACGATGTATAGAAAGCTCGGGCGTGCATACGAAAGTTTGTCCCGACGGGGGGGGGGGGGGGGGGGGGNGGGGGGAGGGGGGGGGAGGACACATGCGACAAAAAACATGGGGCAGTTGAGAACTGATGATACCAGTATATGATATGTCGCTGTTTTGATCCCTTGGCACTAAACCTAGAGTATTAATGACAAAAGAGGCATTGATGCGTCCGTGAGGATCGGTCTCCTATACGCCACTCGGTCTCGAAATATAAGGAAAGTTTGCATATTCATAATAAGTCCAAACGTTCCTTACCCCATTCAGAATTGAAAAACATATCCCCACACTAATTCCAAGTAGTTTCTCCCCAAACACGTGGGACCAGTTCTTAAGGGGCTACATTCCGGGACAGAGTGACCGTAATGGAATTTTCACTGTGAGAAAACGTATTTCCACGAAAGGCAAGCGAGCGGCCTTCCCAAGGTGAAGGTGTAAAACGTACACCGCGCGCGTCTTCTAAACGGGAGAGCCTCGCGCTCGTCGGCCAACTCCCACGCAGGGTTGCTCCTGCCTACCTAGCTCACGCCCGGCCCGCCACGACCCTCGTGCGGCGTCGCAAATGTGATATCATATATAGAGGGGAAGCAAGCGCAGCCAACGAGCCCCACAACAAAAAAAAAACTACACATTTTTGCTAAGCACACACATGCTGATCCGCACACGCCCAGAGCTTCACTTCGACTTGGGTTTTCAGGGGGCGGTGTCACTGACAAATCGTTTTGCGACGGTGGGGGTGTACTTTATTTTCATGCATGGCCGTGGTCGTATGACCATAGACCCTCGCATCCCTACAATGCCGGGACGGAGCATGTCGGGTTTTCACCGACCAGGCAGACATTGCTAGCACCAAGCGCGAAGCGAAACGTGAGGTGTTCGGCGAGTCGCATGAAGGGTGAGCTGTATCCTACTAAGAACCGCTTGTGAGGCGGACTTGCATATTAATGACAGCTTCAATGTGTGTGTGTGGGGGGGGGGGGGCAGAGAAGTAGCTACTGAAGCAAGGGCGATCCCATCGTAAACCCTTTTATCGGTGAAATATGTATACCACACGATTTTCAAGTGTTTTGTAAAACAAAAGAGGGTGTAGTTATAGTTCAAAGGGGGTTAACAGTTAACAGCCACGTAAAAAAAAACGCAGCGAGGTTTTTGACGCATGGGCGGTGTCGGCGCAATTGGGTCGAGCGATGCGCGGCGCGTACCGACCGACCGGCGACACCTGTAGCCGTTTATGGTGTCGGGAAAGGGGGGGGTCCAAACTCCAAACCACAGCAGTACAACTGTAGCACAACAGTATCGTCGTCAGCCGCAGAGTGAGAAAGTAGCTACGGACAACTCAACGAAACACAGTTTCCATCCATTTTACCCCTCCCTCCGCCCTCACCCCTCCCCTCCCTTGTACCAGAAGAAATATCACAGATAGAGTTAGGGAGGGAGGGAGGGAGAGGAGGAAAGGGGGATACAAAATAAGGAAAACAAAAACACGCACGCACACGAGCACGCCGCACAAAAAACTAACCTCAAGTTTGGCGATGGTAGCCTTCTCATCGAGGTCCTTTACCCGGACGCAGTCGAACTTGGCGGCGTTGCACAGCTGACCCATCGAGCACCAGGCGAAGTTTTCCACATCTCCTGTAAAATATTTGTTCAAAATATGAGTACCCAATCAGACAGGTTTTTCAGGAGAGCGAGGGCTCGGTCGAACCAAACACCCGATTCGGGGCAAGCTCAACAACCAAGCGAAAATGATTAAAAAAAAAACCAGTGACGAATAGCAATACACCGACGGTGACCGTGAACGTACAGAGTGGCATCGGCGGCATCGGCCGGAGGCGGGGGGCGGGAAGTAGGGGAGAGGAGGTGACAAAAAAGTGGCGATCGGACTCATCAAGCCTGATCCATGTGACGGGACGATCACATTCCCACCCGTCCTTGCCCCGTTTCGCATGCCGCTGTCCCTGGCAACCCTTCTCTCTTCATCACCACCACAGTGCAGGGAACGGCTTTCCAAGTCAGGCGTCGCAGCGGCACCTCAGCGACCCCTCGGTGTGCGCACCGGCGCGAGGGTTCGACTGTCCCCGCCGCGCCGAATGTCTGCTACAACCCGAGATAACATCGTGCACTTGCTCTACGATGAGAGGGGTCGACAGCGTGCCTTCTCTACGGTGGAGGGGTCGACAGAAGCCGCGAGGCGAGAGGCGAGACCTCGACCTCCTCAAAAACCTCAAGCGTTCCCTTGTTAACCGCCGCTTGTGGAATCAGATTCGGGCATATGACGACGGCGGCTTGGCACGACTACCCACCTCCCTCGAGCACCGATCGCCGATGGCGAGCAAGCATACTCGAAGGGGACACTCTGCGCCAACTCCCGCTACGGCTACCGCTACCGCTAGCACCGCTACCGTCGCTTCAGCCGCCGCTGCCGCCGCTCACCAAGAACGATCTCGTCCCCCCGGCGGCTCAGGTCTTCCTCGCAGAGAGGGGCGGCCAGGGCCCGCACTTCTTGCTCATTCAGCCACACCGTGTCCGCTTGACCTCCCACTGTCGCGACGGTACCGTCCAGCACCCGCCTCTTTGCCTCGCGACTGTAGACAGGGTAAATAAGCAGCCGGCCAGCGAGGGCAAGAGGGTGTATGTAGTAGAGTGGCGCGGGCGGCTGAGGGTGTAAAAGGTGAGGCGGTGAACGGTGGGTGTCTCGAACACGTGTGTAGGCTGTGAAGCTATTTCCTATCGCTTCGACTCCAGTGGTTGGCGTCGAACGTCGTTTTGGCGCCCGGTGGGGCCCCGGGCAAGCCCCGCCCCGCCTTACCCTACCTGGCCTGATCTGGCCCGATTCGGCCGGACCGATGCCTGGCATTTTGAGCGGTGTTTGGTGTGTGAAGCGAATCCGCGGCGAACCGGGCGTACTGCCGCTTCGGCGCATTTAAAAAAGTGAAGTACAAACTGGCGTCCACATGAACGTGATACATCAGGTGATAATGTATCTAAACATTACGATCGAATTTTATATGTTCACACAAAACACTGCGAACAGCCCGGCTCAATATCACGCATGATATAACTATGTCTTACTTGGTGGATACCATGTACCTCCTGGTATATCACTACTACTACTACTACTACTACTACTACTACTACTACTACTACTACTACTACTACTACTACTACTACTACTACTACTACTACTACTACTACTACTACTACTACTACTACTACTAATACTACTACTACTACTGGAGACTGTGGCCACACCTCATGGCGACAAGGATGGCCGCTGCGGAGCCGACGAAGGTCTTGGTTGGCGGCACATGCTTGTTGTTTCTGGCGGTCACCTGTCCATCCAGGTATTTGTCTGCCGTCTTGTGGACCTGACGCGCGGGGATTTGCGTTGCCGGCGCAGCATCCGATCCAATGAGTGCATCATGCATTGCGAGAAAAGCGAGAGTGCCCATCGCAAGCAACAGACAGCAGACAGTTGCCCATGTCAAGTATGTAGAAGAAGCCGCCTGTGGTCTGGCTTCATCGTAAGGTCTGCTTCTGGGAGCCCAAATTACCGCACCGATGAAGTAATGTCTAGGATAAAGTATAGAAGTTGGGGAGTTTGGTGTGGCCCGTGTGGTTCGAATATTACAGAATCTTTTTTTTTAAACGAGCCAAAACACCCTAACCTTCACCCCTATAACCCAAACCCCAACCCCGCCTCTACCCACTCGCGCTTTGTCTCGCAACAATCGGGCCTTTTAAAAAACTCGATCGACTCCATTAAAGCGCATACAATAACTCCCCCCCTCCGATTTCAATACTTCATCCTATATACGTAGTAATTCAGTGATGCAATAAAGGCTAGTGCTCGTAGCGCCTGATCTCGCTGTTTTTTACCGCAACTTTGAAAAAATAGTAGTGCTCGTGTAAATGATACATTTCTGGCATTCTGGAAAGAGCCCACTGATCTGAGGCCTGCAGGAGGAGTCTACAGCAACGAACGGCGATTTTATTACAAAGTTCTTTATGCCTGCATGCTGGTCTTCCAACTTTCTGGCACATCAGTAGACGACCGCTGTACTCAAACACTATACCGGTATTACTATACTAAAGCCCCCTCAGTAGTCTAGTGGTTACCCTCGAACGCTGCTAGAGTTGGTCCCCGAGTTGGAATCCCACCGTGGCGATATTTTGAATTGATTTGCATAAACTAAAAGTTAAAGGAGTCAACTGCTGAGAGCGCCTAATATAGCAGAGTAGGTAGAGGCGCAATTCGACGCGGGTCGACGAGGGAAGAAAGTGCTGAAGTCTTCTCGCGATGAAAATGCAAGGCACGAACCATAGTGGGGAGGAGGGAGAAGAGCCTGCTTTGTGATCCGGATTGAGTTACGACTATTTTGGACGGGGAGAGACAAGGAGGGCGAAGATAACACGTGTGTAAATGGGATGGACAAAAAAGAAGTGGTACGCTGCAACACCAGTGGACTCAGAAAAACTATCACGTAACATAACAATACCGCCAACCACACCCACCCACCGACCCACCCACCCAAGTTTACTCCTGCACGGCGCCAATTAATGCTACTGCTGCTGCTGTACGTATGATACACTGCCGTACGTATCATACGACTGCTGTACGACACATATATATTCGATTTTTAGTGGTACGCTGCAACACCAGCGGACTAAAAAAACTGTCTCGTAACGGAATACGGCCACCCCACCCACCCAAAAGGCACCGCACGAAGCACGAAGGAGGAGGAGGAGGAGGAGTCTCTTCTGCTCGTGCGTTTGAGCCACAAGACAAGGAGAGGATGGCTTCAGCGTGGCAGCTGGATCCACGTGGGATAATCTTCCCCATCACAAAGCCACCCCCGAAGTCGTGGGCAGATATATCGCTGGTGCACGGCAGAGTAAGCAGGCACTGGGGGCTGATCCGAGGATTGATTGTGAGTCCAAACTCGAGAGGACACTCTTTTCGTGGGCTCCGCTCCCAGCTGTGTGTACGACCTAACGTCTCTGCGGGTAACAGCAGTATATCTGATATTCAACTATTCGCAGGCAAGATATGGTACTGTATCTACGGTAGGCCCGGCATGCGGCTGCACCATCTGGAGAAGCTACGTGGCAGTACAAAATGCACAACAAGTGTTCAAAGTTCCACTTCCAACTTCCAACGGCTGGACGCAAGAAGATGAGAGTCGACGCGAGGGCTTTCCCAACAACAGCAGTCCGGGTGCCACTGCTGCAGCTGCTGCAGCTGCTGCTGCTGCTGCTGCTGCTGCTGCTGCTGCTGCTGCTGCTGCTGCTGCTGCTGCTGCTGCTGCTGCTGCTGCTGCTGTGCTGCCGGTCGACAGAGGTGCTATGGTGCCTTCTGGTTCCTGTCGACAGCACGTTTGGATATTCTTATTTACGGTACAACGGTACCGCAGTACTTCTGTGCACGTCATTAAAGCTGCTCGTATATGCGTACTCATATGCATGAAACCATCAAACGCGACATGTTGACGTAGTATATGGAAGTAGCCAAGCAGCAAATATGCCCAGCGAGTACGTATCGTATACACTCTGGCACGAAGGAGCAACGCACGGGCGGCCGATCGTGGCGTCTTCTCGGTGTTCCTCTTCGTCCTCCAGACGTCGTGTTTTCGGCGTTTTTCGAAATATTCCTTCTCATAAGGCCATCTCTTACGGATGGGTTCTGAAAACGCGGCCGATCGTGGCGTCTTCTCGGTGTTCCTCTTCGTCCTCCAGACGTCGTGTTTTCGGCGTTTTTCGAATATTCCTTCTCATAAGGCCATCTCTTACGGATGGGTTCTGAAAACTGAAAATGAAGGTTTTCAGTTTTCAAAACCGATTGGCTCTCTTACGGGGTTGAAAGTGGGCCCATTTCCGATCAAGTTTTTCAATCATCACTTTCAAGTCGGCCTCCACTCGGAAATGGGGCCCCATTTCCGATCGAGATCACGATTGAAACTGGCGATTGGATTTGGAATCTATGGGTTTCCACACATCGTTTGAGGCAACACGCGTACAAATGTACAGCAAACAGCAGCAGTTGAGTACGAGTCGCGTCTGTTGCCAAGCAAGCAACAACACAAGTGTACTGCTGCTGCTGCTGCTGCTGCTTGCTGTGCCACGCTCCCCACCCGCGCGTGCCTCAGACATCACCACAATGCGATGGGATCGGATTGTGGTGGTGTCGGCCACGAGAGCCTTTCAACTGCCCTTGCAGCTGCGACCTATATAGGCTGCGACTAACGAGAAACACAGACAGGGAGGAGGAAAACACAACTTTTAACGACACCCCTCAGTCGAGTTCTCCGTTGTCCCGGCCACCGCCGGGTACAATGCTTCTGCGCTGCGTGCTCCGGTGCGACGAACACCTCGATCACCCGTCGTAGTCCAGGGTGGCAGCGAAATAGTTCGGAGGCGCTTTCGCGTACAAGTATACACGAGTATCCGTACGAGTAGTACCGTCTTCCTCGTACTCGTACTGCTGCTGTACACTTTTTGTCACAACTTGCTGCCCAGACAAGCCCAGAAATAATTTTCAATTATTGGGTCATGATAAGATAGCCAACTGAAAAATTCTCAATTGGTTTTGACGCTCGAAAAAAAAGTTCAGTTTCAGTTTTCAGAACCCATCCGTAAGAGATGGCCTAACACTGGAACCACACGCGGGCCAAAACCAATTCCCCGATTTCTATACTTTATCCTAGATAATAACTCAGAATTGCGGTAAAGGCGGCTTGAGCCAGAGAGCCAGACGCCGAAGCCTTCGAGTCCAGCGTTTATATCATACGACAGGGCGAGCTTGCGCCGTGGCCTGCTCCTACGAGAGACAAATAGAGGGACACTTACGCCTGATCTCCCCTGCTCCTTCCCCGCTTGAGCCGCAAACAAAATGTACCCACTGATGTTTAATGTTGTATACGACTATACCACACGCTACGCGAGCTTCGCTACGCTGCTGATGAACTGTGAAATTGTTGCCGTCATCATCATCATCTTGCACCACTTGCTGTCAGGAGGAGCAAAAGAGAGCGAGGAAGAACAGGGGCAGCAGCAGCGCTCGGCTGTTGGCGACTCTAATCCGTGAGGTCGTCACACGCCTCAGCCTGTCGCTTGAAGCGGTCGACACCAAGGACAAGTTCAGCAGCACCCCGGGAGTCGGCGAAACGGTGCGTCTACCGCGACCGCCGCGCTCGAGGCAATGCCTGATCATACTCTGGCGCCTGTCCTTACTTTTTAAATACTCTGGTATGACTGCTTATCCGAATTTTGATATATTTTTTTACCAGGTACAGCAGTAGTACAGGACACCTAATAAGAAACACGGCTACAAGAAAGCCAGGCTAGACATAGAGGAAATAAGAAATTGGGGAGTTTATACTTGAAATAGTGTAGAAAGCACCCTCTCTCAAATAAGAAATCCAGCCTGGACCATATTTCCTGTTTCTTATTACTACTGTATACCGCTACGTGTGTGTGGTNACCCACCCACCCACCCAGGTACTTCTTACTTTGTTGTCCATCCCACTTATTATATCCGCCCTTCTTTTCTCTTTCCCGCCTATTAATAGCCGTAACGACGATCCGCGGCCACATACTTAGTTGAAGGCTCTTGTCCCCCCTCCCGACTACGGTACTCACCGTGCATCTTTGTCGCCAGAAGGGTTCAGCATTCTTCCCTCGTCGACCCACCACCCACCCACCACCCACCCACCCACTTAAACCCATCCACCCACTCACCCACCCACTCACCCACCACTTCACCCACCCACCCAGGTAATTTTTTCTTTTTTTGTTCATTCCCATTTTTATTATACCCGCGCTTCTTTCTCTCTCTCCTCCTGTTATTAATACTAGTCTGTAAGCGGCCTACATTACTATTAGTAGTAGTAGTAGTAGTAGTAGTAGGCTCTTGTCACCCCTCCCCACTACGGTGTATAGGCGGCTTGCATCTTTACCGCCAGAAGGGTTCAGCACTACTTTCTTTCCTCGTCGACTCGCGCCGAATTGTGCCTACCCACGCGATCACAGGGACTCTCGACTCTCGACAGTTGTTGTTGCCGTTCAAGCATAAAAAAAACGATACATATATGCGTACCGAGAAGAATTGAACCGTCACCAACCCCAATAAATACTGGCATTCGAAGTTAAACCACTAGACCACCCTGTCCGCACCTAATATTACTATTGTTATACTATACAAGGGTTTGTGGGTGACGACGCCCGCTCATTGAGGCGAGTCCGAGGCCTTGGCATTGGTTGGTGTGGGCAGTGGAAGGACGTCCGTGATGCGCAGAGAGTTTTTTTTTACAATGAGCGAATTATTGCAAAGCACCATCACCGGCTTGCATCTGGGCATCATACATGTGGAGGGTGTTATGTGCTGGATGTGAGGAACGGACGCATTAGTATTTGGACGACTGGAATTGCTATTGATACGAAGTATTATACCTGGTACGTATATATATATATAAGCTGCACCTGGAACGTGAACCACGGAACGAATGCCATGAATTGCAAGAATTGATAACGAAGACAGTACCGGACACCTAATAAGAAACAGGCTATTAAGAAAGCCAGGCTAAGATGAAGAGGAAAATAAGAAATTCGGATTATATTGAAAGTAGTGTTGAAAGCACCCTCTCTCAAATAAGAAATCCAGCCTGGACCATATTTCCTGTTTCTGATTGTTAATACGAGTAGGCGTCCTGTACTGTACATAGTCTATACGTATTATAGAGAAGGTATAGAAACATATTGAATAGAGATAACATAGATGAATGGACCTAAAAAAGGTATAACTGACGAGGGGGGAAAGAGAAAACGTACCGTATAGATCGACGGATGAGGCACTACGGTCTGTTTACGTCAGATGCTCTACAGAGCGAAACATGCGTAGTCTTGGGACGTGCTATGATTTAACCGACCGAACGAAGGCCGTGCGTTGCAGGATTAGTTGTGTTATTAATAGCAGAAGTATAATGTTACAGGTTACTGCTGCTACTGCTGTTGTGCGTATTATACACGCACGTATACGTATTGCTGGACGGTACCTATGCACTCTACGTATTATAGGTACACATGGTATGATATCTATACTACCAATCTACCAATATGTGCGTACACATGAAAAAACAGGTGTAAAACAACGGGTATACAAAAAAATACACCCGGGGGGGAGGGGGCGAGCATATGTCATCCCCGGAAAACACGATCTCCACACAATGGAAATCCCAAAACAGGAGACACGAAACCAATCCCGGGAGGAAAACGCGGGGCATACTAAAAATGACATACATTGTTATGAAGAGCAAAACGACATCACCACCGGTGGTGATGTCGTTTTGCTCTTCATAACAATGTATGTCATTTTTAGTATGCCCCGCGTTTTCCTCCCGGGATTGGTTTCGTGTCTCCTGTTTTGGGATTTCCATTGTGTGGAGATCGTGTTTTCCGGGGATGACATATGCTCGCCCCCTCCCCCCCGGGTGTATTTTTTTGTATACCCGTTGTTTTACACCTGTTTTTTCATGTGTACGCACATATTGGTAGATTGGTAGTATAGATATCATACCATGTGTACCTATAATACGTAGAGTGCATAGGTACCGTCCAGCAATACGTATACGTGCGTGTATAATACGCACAACAGCAGTAGCAGCAGTAACCTGTAACATTATACTTCTGCTATTAATAACACAACTAATCCTGCAACGCACGGCCTTCGTTCGGTCGGTTAAATCATAGCACGTCCCAAGACTACGCATGTTTCGCTCTGTAGAGCATCTGACGTAAACAGACCGTAGTGCCTCATCCGTCGATCTATACGGTACGTTTTCTCTTTCCCCCCTCGTCAGTTATACCTTTTTTAGGTCCATTCATCTATGTTATCTCTATTCAATATGTTTCTATACCTTCTCTATAATACGTATAGACTATGTACAGTACAGGACGCCTACTCGTATTAACAATCAGAAACAGGAAATATGGTCCAGGCTGGATTTCTTATTTGAGAGAGGGTGCTTTCAACACTACTTTCAATATAATCCGAATTTCTTATTTTCCTCTTCATCTTAGCCTGGCTTTCTTAATAGCCTGTTTCTTATTAGGTGTCCGGTACTGTCTTCGTTATCAATTCTTGCAATTCATGGCATTCGTTCCGTGGTTCACGTTCCAGGTGCAGCTTATATATATATATACGTACCAGGTATAATACTTCGTATCAATAGCAATTCCAGTCGTCCAAATACTAATGCGTCCGTTCCTCACATCCAGCACATAACACCCTCCACATGTATGATGCCCAGATGCAAGCCGGTGATGGTGCTTTGCAATAATTCGCTCATTGTAAAAAAAAACTCTCTGCGCATCACGGACGTCCTTCCACTGCCCACACCAACCAATGCCAAGGCCTCGGACTCGCCTCAATGAGCGGGCGTCGTCACCCACAAACCCTTGTATAGTATAACAATAGTAATATTAGGTGCGGACAGGGTGGTCTAGTGGTTTAACTTCGAATGCCAGTATTTATTGGGGTTGGTGACGGTTCAATTCTTCTCGGTACGCATATATGTATCGTTTTTTTTATGCTTGAACGGCAACAACAACTGTCGAGAGTCGAGAGTCCCTGTGATCGCGTGGGTAGGCACAATTCGGCGCGAGTCGACGAGGAAAGAAAGTAGTGCTGAACCCTTCTGGCGGTAAAGATGCAAGCCGCCTATACACCGTAGTGGGGAGGGGTGACAAGAGCCTACTACTACTACTACTACTACTACTAACAAGTAATGGTAGCCGCTTACAGACTAGTATTAATAACAGGAGGGAGAGAGAAAGAAGCGCGGAGTATAATAAAATATGGGAAATGAATCAAAAAAAAAAAAATACCTGGGTGGGTGGGTGAGTGGTGGGTGAGTGGGTGGGTGGTGGGTGGATGGGTTTAGTGGGTGGGTGGGTGGGTGGGTGGGTGGTGGGTCGACGAGGGAAGAATGCTGAACCCTTCTGGCGACAAAGATGCACGGTGAGTACCGTAGTCGGGAGGGGGGACAAGAGCCTTCAACTAAGTATGTGGCCGCGGATCGTCGTTACGGCTATTAATAGGCGGGAAAGAGAAAAGAAGGGCGGATATAATAAGTGGGATGGACAACAAAGTAAGAAGTACCTGGGTGGGTGGGTGGGTCACTACTGTACGCAATACTCTTTCTTCTATTACACACCAGTGACTTACAGTACAGGTACAGCAGCAGTACGTATTGGTATTATTGCTTGAGACTTGACTTGAGTGAGGTATAATAGGAGGTGTACCAGGATACTACAGTACTACTGCTCACTGCCGTACCAGGTACACGAGTAGGTGAGGTACATCAGGCTGTTCATGGTTGAGTAGCACAAGGGTGAAATGAATTTGTGCAGAAAGCGACTCACGAGTACCACACAATCGTTGTACTTTTGTCCATCCCATTTATTATACTCGCCCTTCTTTTCTCTCTCCCTCCTGTTATTAATACTAGTCGTAAGCGGCTACATACCTAGTAGTAGTAGTAGTAGTAGTAGTAGTAGGCTCTTGTCACCCCTCCCCACTACGGTGTATAGGCGGCTTGCATCTTTACCGCCAGAAGGGTTCAGCACTACTTTCTTTCCTCGTCGACTCGCGCCGAATTGTGCCTACCCACGCGATCACAGGGACTCTCGACTCTCGACAGTTGTTGTTGCCGTTCAAGCATAAAAAAAACGATACATATATGCGTACCGAGAAGAATTGAACCGTCACCAACCCCAATAAATACTGGCATTCGAAGTTAAACCACTAGACCACCCTGTCCGCACCTAATATTACTATTGTTATACTATACAAGGGTTTGTGGGTGACGACGCCCGCTCATTGAGGCGAGTCCGAGGCCTTGGCATTGGTTGGTGTGGGCAGTGGAAGGACGTCCGTGATGCGCAGAGAGTTTTTTTTTACAATGAGCGAATTATTGCAAAGCACCATCACCGGCTTGCATCTGGGCATCATACATGTGGAGGGTGTTATGTGCTGGATGTGAGGAACGGACGCATTAGTATTTGGACGACTGGAATTGCTATTGATACGAAGTATTATACCTGGTACGTATATATATATATAAGCTGCACCTGGAACGTGAACCACGGAACGAATGCCATGAATTGCAAGAATTGATAACGAAGACAGTACCGGACACCTAATAAGAAACAGGCTATTAAGAAAGCCAGGCTAAGATGAAGAGGAAAATAAGAAATTCGGATTATATTGAAAGTAGTGTTGAAAGCACCCTCTCTCAAATAAGAAATCCAGCCTGGACCATATTTCCTGTTTCTGATTGTTAATACGAGTAGGCGTCCTGTACTGTACATAGTCTATACGTATTATAGAGAAGGTATAGAAACATATTGAATAGAGATAACATAGATGAATGGACCTAAAAAAGGTATAACTGACGAGGGGGGAAAGAGAAAACGTACCGTATAGATCGACGGATGAGGCACTACGGTCTGTTTACGTCAGATGCTCTACAGAGCGAAACATGCGTAGTCTTGGGACGTGCTATGATTTAACCGACCGAACGAAGGCCGTGCGTTGCAGGATTAGTTGTGTTATTAATAGCAGAAGTATAATGTTACAGGTTACTGCTGCTACTGCTGTTGTGCGTATTATACACGCACGTATACGTATTGCTGGACGGTACCTATGCACTCTACGTATTATAGGTACACATGGTATGATATCTATACTACCAATCTACCAATATGTGCGTACACATGAAAAAACAGGTGTAAAACAACGGGTATACAAAAAAATACACCCGGGGGGGAGGGGGCGAGCATATGTCATCCCCGGAAAACACGATCTCCACACAATGGAAATCCCAAAACAGGAGACACGAAACCAATCCCGGGAGGAAAACGCGGGGCATACTAAAAATGACATACATTGTTATGAAGAGCAAAACGACATCACCACCACCACACACACGTAGCGGTATACAGTAGTAATAAGAAACAGGAAATCTGGTCCAGGCTGGATTTCTTATTTGAGAGAGGATGCTTTCTACACTATTTCCAAGATAACCACTCCCCAATTTCTTATTTCCCTCTAAATGTCAGCCTGGCTTTCTTGTCAGCCGGTTCCTTATTAGGTGTCCTGTACTACTGCTGTACCTGGTAAAAAAATATATCAAAATTCGGATAAGCAGTCATACCAGAGTATTTAAAAAGTAAGGACAGGCGCCAGAGTATGATCAGGCATTGCCTCGAGCGCGGCGGTCGCGGTAGACGCACCGTTTCGCCGACTCCCGGGGTGCTGCTGAACTTGTCCTTGGTGTCGACCGCTTCAAGCGACAGGCTGAGGCGTGTGACGACCTCACGGATTAGAGTCGCCAACAGCCGAGCGCTGCTGCTGCCCCTGTTCTTCCTCGCTCTCTTTTGCTCCTCCTGACAGCAAGTGGTGCAAGATGATGATGATGACGGCAACAATTTCACAGTTCATCAGCAGCGTAGCGAAGCTCGCGTAG
Organism: Saccharina japonica; assembly: GCA_008828725.1. NCBI lineage: Eukaryota > Phaeophyceae > Laminariales > Laminariaceae > Saccharina > Saccharina japonica. Next base: position 182,236 of record MEHQ01000241.1, on the reverse strand, counting down.
CGTGTGGTATAGTCGTATACAACATTAAACATCAGTGGGTACATTTTGTTTGCGGCTCAAGCGGGGAAGGAGCAGGGGAGATCAGGCGTAAGTGTCCCTCTATTTGTCTCTCGTAGGAGCAGGCCACGGCGCAAGCTCGCCCTGTCGTATGATATAAACGCTGGACTCGAAGGCTTCGGCGTCTGGCTCTCTGGCTCAAGCCGCCTTTACCGCAATTCTGAGTTATTATCTAGGATAAAGTATAGAAATCGGGGAATTGGTTTTGGCCCGCGTGTGGTTCCAGTGTTAGGCCATCTCTTACGGATGGGTTCTGAAAACTGAAACTGAACTTTTTTTTCGAGCGTCAAAACCAATTGAGAATTTTTCAGTTGGCTATCTTATCATGACCCAATAATTGAAAATTATTTCTGGGCTTGTCTGGGCAGCAAGTTGTGACAAAAAGTGTACAGCAGCAGTACGAGTACGAGGAAGACGGTACTACTCGTACGGATACTCGTGTATACTTGTACGCGAAAGCGCCTCCGAACTATTTCGCTGCCACCCTGGACTACGACGGGTGATCGAGGTGTTCGTCGCACCGGAGCACGCAGCGCAGAAGCATTGTACCCGGCGGTGGCCGGGACAACGGAGAACTCGACTGAGGGGTGTCGTTAAAAGTTGTGTTTTCCTCCTCCCTGTCTGTGTTTCTCGTTAGTCGCAGCCTATATAGGTCGCAGCTGCAAGGGCAGTTGAAAGGCTCTCGTGGCCGACACCATCACAATCCGATCCCATCGCATTGTGGTGATGTCTGAGGCACGCGCGGGTGGGGAGCGTGGCACAGCAAGCAGCAGCAGCAGCAGCAGCAGTACACTTGTGTTGTTGCTTGCTTGGCAACAGACGCGACTCGTACTCAACTGCTGCTGTTTGCTGTACATTTGTACGCGTGTTGCCTCAAACGATGTGTGGAAACCCATAGATTCCAAATCCAATCGCCAGTTTCAATCGTGATCTCGATCGGAAATGGGGCCCCATTTCCGAGTGGAGGCCGACTTGAAAGTGATGATTGAAAAACTTGATCGGAAATGGGCCCACTTTCAACCCCGTAAGAGAGCCAATCGGTTTTGAAAACTGAAAACCTTCATTTTCAGTTTTCAGAACCCATCCGTAAGAGATGGCCTTATGAGAAGGAATATTCGAAAAACGCCGAAAACACGACGTCTGGAGGACGAAGAGGAACACCGAGAAGACGCCACGATCGGCCGCGTTTTCAGAACCCATCCGTAAGAGATGGCCTTATGAGAAGGAATATTTCGAAAAACGCCGAAAACACGACGTCTGGAGGACGAAGAGGAACACCGAGAAGACGCCACGATCGGCCGCCCGTGCGTTGCTCCTTCGTGCCAGAGTGTATACGATACGTACTCGCTGGGCATATTTGCTGCTTGGCTACTTCCATATACTACGTCAACATGTCGCGTTTGATGGTTTCATGCATATGAGTACGCATATACGAGCAGCTTTAATGACGTGCACAGAAGTACTGCGGTACCGTTGTACCGTAAATAAGAATATCCAAACGTGCTGTCGACAGGAACCAGAAGGCACCATAGCACCTCTGTCGACCGGCAGCACAGCAGCAGCAGCAGCAGCAGCAGCAGCAGCAGCAGCAGCAGCAGCAGCAGCAGCAGCAGCAGCAGCAGCAGCAGCAGCAGCTGCAGCAGCTGCAGCAGTGGCACCCGGACTGCTGTTGTTGGGAAAGCCCTCGCGTCGACTCTCATCTTCTTGCGTCCAGCCGTTGGAAGTTGGAAGTGGAACTTTGAACACTTGTTGTGCATTTTGTACTGCCACGTAGCTTCTCCAGATGGTGCAGCCGCATGCCGGGCCTACCGTAGATACAGTACCATATCTTGCCTGCGAATAGTTGAATATCAGATATACTGCTGTTACCCGCAGAGACGTTAGGTCGTACACACAGCTGGGAGCGGAGCCCACGAAAAGAGTGTCCTCTCGAGTTTGGACTCACAATCAATCCTCGGATCAGCCCCCAGTGCCTGCTTACTCTGCCGTGCACCAGCGATATATCTGCCCACGACTTCGGGGGTGGCTTTGTGATGGGGAAGATTATCCCACGTGGATCCAGCTGCCACGCTGAAGCCATCCTCTCCTTGTCTTGTGGCTCAAACGCACGAGCAGAAGAGACTCCTCCTCCTCCTCCTCCTTCGTGCTTCGTGCGGTGCCTTTTTCGTGTCTTGAGAAAAAAGGTGTTCATAAAAACATGGGAAGCTTGCGCGGGACTGTCAACTTTTAGGGGTTAGGGGTTACGATAGGTAGGAGACGTGTCATTTTTCCTTTTGGGACGCGTCAAGTAAATGTTGGCGTTAATATACTAGTTTTAAAGTTTAGTACCGGTCAAGGGCGGTCAGCCAAGGGGTCAAACGGCGGTCTTCTTGGTGGGAGGGTGGGTAAACTAAAAAAAACTGCACTCTGCAAATTGCTCAAGAACAAACCGAAGACAAGAAGAATGAACTGAATACATATCAGGAACGCTGAACTCGCCCCGCTCCAGACCACCCACCATCCTCACTCCACACCACGCGCCCACTCAGTCATCACCAGCTATCGTGTTACCACGACTCACCACCATGTCCGTCGGAAGCAGCTCGACCACGCTCGTGCAGGCGTACGCGCAGCAGCAGCAACAGCAGCAGCAGCAACAACAACAGCAACAACAGCAGGAAGACCAGGAGGACCTGTTCCCGCCTGACAACTTCTCCATGGTTGAAGCTGGAATATATCGAAGTGAGTGTGAGAGGCACAAAGAAAGTCCCAGCAGCACCCAGAACCCAGCACCCTCCCCCCCCCTTTCGAAAGAAGATACGTATCATGAGCTCGTACGTACACGCCTAGGTGTGGTCCCAGCGTGAAATATGCGAACCAGGCTTGCGCTTCGTGAAAGGGCGGATCATAGTGCGTGTGTCCGTCCCTGGTTCCGCTCGTACGTTGCAGCTGCGGCCTGCGCTTTAGTGCACGGGGAGTATTGGGCGAAAGACCCGCGATGCGAGCGAGGATGGAGAGGAGGATGCACGTATGGTGCTGCCTTGACTATGTACGTACATAGCACGACGCACGGTCCACCTCTTGTGTGTTGTGTGGGGCGACACGCGGTGGGAGCTGCTATTGGAGCTCGCCCACGCGAGCTGTTGACCTAACCCTGACGACGACAGACAGCAACAACGTCGACCGTTATGTAGAAGAATAGAACAGAAGAGCGGGATGTTTCTCCAGATCTGCATGTTGTATATTCACCTGGTATATACTGCCCGGTACCTTGAAATACCCGTGGTTATACCACAGCACGTATAATACGCACACCTGGTACCACTCTGGATGTAAAAATAAGGACGGTTTAGATATCAATATGAATATCCAAACGGTCATTATATTCCCGTCCATGGTGATACGTGTGCAGTCCTGTGGTTGTCAATTTCTGTGCCGGTGCCCTCTATAATGGCACCGACATCAAGCACGCTGTTTTCTCGCCGCACACCTCGCTCCACACACAGGCTCGTTCCCAATGAAGAAGCACTTCCCCTTTCTGCGAAAGCTGGGCCTACGAACGATCCTGTGAGTGCCGGCGTCTCGTTGTCGCACGCTTGTTTTGAGGCTTCCTGACACCAGTACGTACGTAGAGCGCACCATGATCAACTTGAGGCATCTTCGTGACCAACGTGTTTTTCAATGTTGGGGCAATGTTGGGCCATCCCGTTTAAATCTGCGGTCGTTACGAGATCCACCCGCCCGCCAGCCCGCCCGCCTCTTTATAGTTCATACCAGGTTTATACTGACAGTAACAGCACTGCTTAATTGTGACGTTTTTTTTTGTTGTTGTTGCCATGCCAAATGCCAACACGGCGGTATATACGATGAGGCGTCGATTTGACTTGCCGCTTGCCGTGCAAGACAGCAGCGGAAGTATGACAAGATCCACAGCGGGTCTAGTGCTAGACTATTCGCAGCCACTTGTTTCAAATCAGCGCTGGATATCCGCTGAACCGTACGCACAGCAGCAGCAGTAGATGAAACCTCCCTGCCAGCCTCGTCGAATATTGCCGCTGGCAGCAGTCTTCGAAAGCGGACCCACTATCACGTCGAGAGTGGGTAGATGCCTTGAAGCTTTTGGCCGCCCTCAGCCCGACCGTGTGGTAGAAATGATGATGTCTTGGATCGGACCGGTGGCTTGCCGCGGGCGGCTTCGTGAAGCATTCCCGTATCTTTGAGGCGAACGTCTTTACCAAGCGGCAACCGCCGCAAATGTTCCGTCTAGCTTCCCCACTCCCACGCGCCCATCCCTCGTCTTATCCCTCCCCCCCCCTCCCTCCCCCGTCTTATTATTCCCCCCATTCCCCCCCCCCTCCCCCCCTTGCCTCCCCCTCCCTCCCTACCCTGACCCTCGACCTCCCTCCCTCCCTCCCTCCCTGGCCCTCCCTCCCTCCTCCCTCCCCGCCCCCTCCTGCCTCCCTCCCTCCCTCCCCCCCGCGACCCCCTCCGCTCCCCACTCTCTTCCGCCCCACCTCCCTCATGTCACCCGTCCTGGCGGTGCAGAACACTGGTCATTGAAGAACTCCCACCGGCCAACTTAGACTTCGTGCAAGCCCACGGCATCCGGCTGGTTCAAGTAGGAGTGGAGGGAAACAAGGTGAGGGTCAGGGCCGAGACAACTTTCGGCACTGTCGTGATCGTGCGGGGTAGTACTGTCTCGGCGGTTCGATGCGACGGGCATGCCCCTGCGACGCGATATAACGTTGGCACATGTCGCTAAAGCAGGCGCTTTCCAGTTAAGCGTAGATGCTTGAGCGCCATTTTCTGGGCCGCCTGCACACGCCCTGAACCTCTCACTGCGCGGCACCGCTGCTTAGCCATCATGATTACCCTCTGCACCCTGCGAGCGGAGCGTCGGTGTTGCTGAAAGTTGCGCGTTGGATCTTCAACGGGCGTGATTGGAGCGTTCGTCGATATTACCGTAAAAAACTCGGGGCGTTGGATGGCACCTCCGTTCGTGGTACTCTCCAAGACCTGCCTTATCCCCCGCCCAGCGTCAAATCAAGGTTCAGGCGTGCTGTACCCACCCCCTCTTCGCTGTCCATTGCGGAGATCGGGCTCAACCGGTTCGACGACAGGGAGGGAGTACGAGTAGGCCAACGAAAGCGATCGGTACAATGAGCACCAGCTATGATCGGGCGATCTGATATCGACACATCCCTCAAAAATTGAAAAGTTAAAAAAATTAAGTTGATACAGCCGCAAAGGCGACGTTCCTGCGCATCGCACCCGGCGTTTCATATAGAAGTTCCCAACGGCAACCCGTCAAATCAAATCTCTGAGGGGGTGTAGCGTATAAGCCGTTTGAGTCAACCATAATAATTGAAGATTTTGTCGTACAATCGGTACATACACCCGCTGCGGCACTGACCTGCCTATCTTTTTTCTCTCTCTCTCTCCCTCTTTCTCCCTCTCTCTTCGCCGCGACACTTTGGCCGTTCTTGTCCTGCCCGCGCCCGTGCGATATATCGCATCGCTTCTGTACCACAGGAACCGTACAAGTATATCCCCCTGGAGGACGTGCGATACGCCGTGCGAGAAATGTCAGGCAAGCGCAACACGCAAGTTTTGCGAAACAAGCGCCCAGTGCTTCCGTTAGGTTGTGCGCTGAGCGGTATGATACGCGTCTTTGAGTTTCAGCGCTACGGTCAGGCAGTTTGGAGTTGTTCCCTACGCCGCACTCCCCTCCCCAACAAGGAGACCAGTTCACGGGCGTGTCTAGGTTCCCGACACGCGGGGGGGGTAGCCGTTTTTGTGGGGGCCGAAACTTGATTACTCGAGCTTTGGTTATGACCAGGTGACCGATTTTGTGCTCGATGATATCGTCTTTCATAGCGCGGGCATTTCTCCATCCACTGGAGCGGTGATGGCTTAGACTGTATCGCCGCCCTGCGTTGATAGGGACCTCTCAGGCGAGCCCCCCCCCCGCCGTAACGCCGCACCCTTTAGCTGCTGAGGCTACCGGCTGGTGTTTTTGTGTGCGTCGCTGCTCTCCGCAGAAACACCGATCGCTTGGTTATCTTGAACTCGATAATTGAAAACATCAAATGAATCGTACACGTTCGTTTTGCAAAAAGAGCAATACCATTTCTGTTCAACACAATTTCTGCTGTGCAAGGCCTATACCGACGGTTAGCGAGTCCCGTCGGAGCACAGCTTATACCCCAGACCCTTTCTCCTACATTTCGCCTGCGCGCAGATCCGAGCAACCACCCGATGCTGGTCCACTGCAACAAGGGGAAACATCGCACAGGCTGCATGATCGGCTGCTATCGCAGGGTGAGAACATAAGAAAAAACCGGGACGCGAGAAAGGTCCACACATCGGACAGACAACGATCTAGACCAACTGCTTCGACCCTATCTTTGTATATTTGCCGTTATGACATGTTGTGCCAAGATCCGTATCACGTACTACTGTAGACTGTAGATCCCACCCACCAAAACACGCGCGGAGGAGCCATGCCATACTCATTATTTTTATTTCTGTTGATCGATTTAGATCTTGAAACATTTCCTTAGTTCGGATGACACATCCGCTAGGCAAACATTATAGATCTTGCAGATCATACGTACGGGTACAAATCAGGAGTATATCTACCCCGAAATGCCTCCATCGCGAAATGGGGATCTGATCTTTCCGGTGTGTGGAAGGGTCCGACTGGTAGATTCAGGAACGAACGAGAGTTAAATGGGTCTGTTGAGCCTCGCTGTGTTCTCCTGGGCAAACGGGAGTTGTCACACCCCGCTAAAGCCCTTCCCGCCCCACGCTTCTCAATCGTTTTGCATCTCGGGGTCCTCTCTACCGCAGACGCAGGGCTGGGCCGTCAGCTCGATCTTTGACGAGTACACGCACTTCGCGAGCCCCAAAGCACGGCTTGTCGATCAGCGGGTGAGCGCTTGCTGGCTGTGTTTTGTTTTTATACCCTTCCTAGGCAGCCTTTCGCGCGCGTTGCCTCCTGCCGCGCTGCTCCATGCGGCGAGTCGCTGGAGCGGGGGGCAACGTGTGTGAGGCGTCGCGCGATAGGGAGTGCTCGCCATAATGCTAGAGTTGTTCTTGGTCAAGGCCAGCCGCGTCTGATGTGTCGCAGCATGGCACCGACGGGGCCTGGGCAGCGTTCACGTTGACCGGGTTATCTTCCAGCAACTGTGGTCGCCCGAGGGCACGCTCGTTCATCGTTCACGCCCTGGGTCTGTTATTGGTTTGGGTTGAAAGTCGTCGCGCTGCTTATTTAACTTTCGTAGAGGAGAATTTCTGCCCGCAGCGGATTTGGGAGAGGTAGTGGCGAGCGATGCTCCCCGCCTGGGGGAATGTAACCGTAGCGCAGAGATGCTCACCAAAAACTTGGTTTTTGTCTGATATCGATTCGGAGTGCGGCAGCAACGTCACTACGAGAATAACGATAGTGGCGAACCCGTGCGTTTACGGCCAGCATTGTAGGGATGCGAAGGTCTATGGTCATACGACAACGGCCATGCATGAAAATGAAGTACACCCCCCCTCCCCACCCACCCCCCTGTCCTGTTATGCGGGAACGCGTGTCTCTCGTATGCAGTACATCGAGTTGTTCCAACCTGAAGAGGAGGAATTTGCCACGAGGAGGAGAAGCCCCCGCTCGTTGGAGAACGGCGGGGCATGACCCTCCCGAGGGGAAAAAAATTTGCGAAACTTTTGCTGCTCGACAGATCTACACCTACCTCCAGAACCTGTACGAGGCCGCGATGGAAGCAGGGGACAGTGCTGTTGTCCCGACTCTCTCGCCGCAAGAAGTTCACAGCGGGTGGCCCCGGAAGTGGCGGCGACGCAAGGTCCAGCTTGCGTACCGCCATTGTCAGGATCACACCCCGCCAGTCTTGCCCCACGTTGGCCCAGCAGTCACCGGACTACCGCTGTTGTTTGTAAATTTTATGGGTGCGGGAGCCAGGCAACGCTTTATGTAGATTGAGAGTATACGTATATCGTAAAGTTATATGTCGATTAGTGTATAAATGCCGTAAAGGCAGTAGTATGCCCCCGTGGCGAGGCGGGAACGGCGCCGCTGCCGTGCGGCGCGTGCCTGCCTGCCCGAGCGAAAGCTGTCGGAAAAGTCCGGACATGTTCAGCCTCCGAGTGCCTGGCGCGCTCGAAGATAAAGGCGTTCCGTTCAGAACCAAAGCGAGAAACGTGGGGCTATAGGCGTGGAGGCCGCTTCAATGCACTCCAAGAGAGAATGATATAGGTGGTATGCATTAACAACATTAGTAACTGCTGTACGATGCCCTCGCGGTGCTAGAGCCACCCATAAGAGCGACACCACTCGCCACAGTTGTAAGGAGTGTTTTTGCGTTTTTTTTGTTTGTGTTCCGTTTTGCAATCGAGAAACCCCCCCGTGCAGGCGGTGGGTATTCTCTCAAGGCACAAAATAGGTGGTGTTCGTTTATGTACAAGCGCGATTGTGTGAATCCTCTGCGCACGTACGAAGAAAGTCTAGCAAATGTCGATTTAGAGTATACGTTTATCGTAGCTGCTGTAGTATACCCGCTTGGCGCGGGGGGAAGCGCGCCGCTGCCGTGCGGCGCGGGCCCGCCTGCTCGAGCGAGAGCTGTCGGAAAGTTCGGCACGTTGAGCCTCCCGAGTGCCCGACGCCTTCGAACAAATAGCCGCTCCGTTCAGAACCAAAGCGAGAAATATGGGGCAATAGGCGTGAGGGCGGCGTCGATGCACCCCAACAGAGAACATAACGGTAATATGTAATATGGCTTATCAACATTAATAACTGCGGTACGATGCCTTAGCGCTGCTAGAGTTACCCATAAGACCTACCCTTAAGGGGGCACTACTCGCCACAGTAATGAGGAGTGTTTTTGCGATTTTTTTGTGTTCCATGTTGCAATCGGGAATTCCCGCGTGTAGGCCATAGATCGTATTTTGTATGTACAAGCTCGATCGTGTGAAATCTTTGCGTACGCAATAAGGCAGTCTAGCATTCTCGTCCCCAGTTTGGCGAGTTAGTACATTCCGGGTACCAGGTACCCGGTATACAGCAGCAGTGCTGTCGAGTGGACGTGGCAGAAGAGAGTGAATCCAGAAACAGGAATATTCAAGTACTAGAGCTATACCAGGTACGGTACCTGGTATGTGTTACGTGGATAGTGAATAGCCGTAGTACACTACATACGATAGAGTTCTGCACGTAGAAAAAAGCGATTTCCGGAAAGGACGGGATGGGGCTCAAAAGAGATTGCGGGAGTTGTCTGTTGACGAGATCGTGCGATTTGCGTAGTATAAGCAGTTCATTTGTAAAACACGAGTGAGTCTCGTTCCATGTTTTTCGAATTAATCAGTGAATTAAATGAATTATTAAATGAAATGGTGAACATCATGATGTTGCCCGGTTTTCGGTTTGCCAACCCCGATTACCGCATCGAAAAATGAAAGCGTTTTTGAGCCTCGAGGCCGAAAAGCAATACGATGGTAGCGCTTTCATACGAGAAGACACAGACGTTCGCATTTTTTTTCGTGCAGACGACGAGATGCATTGGGCACTGGTGTCGCTAAAATTCGTGGCAACCGGTCTTGCCTTCCGCGGAGCGAGGCAGTGGTCCGACTGTTCACTGATACGATCAAGGTACTCGAAGTATATCACTAATATTGTAGTTCGTCACAAAAGTTCACCCCCCAGTAGCGTGGCTGGTACCCTCTTCGCCACTTTGGGGCCTTCCCGAACCAATTCGTCGGCCTGAAGTATCAAAAGAGACGGTATAGAGCTACGGATGGCGCCGCTTCCATCCTTCTGGGCTTGCCATGCCCTTTTCCGACTTTTCGACCAATTAGCGGCTGGTAATTCGACCAACGTGTTATACCTCGGACGGATCATGATCTACTGTACTGCAGGCTGTATGTACGTCACCTACTGCTCTGCTGTAGTTTTTCACCTGCCGTTGTGAGGTTGCGCAGGATCTGCATAGAGTACAGGTTCAACCTTGGAAAGATGTGCTAGATGGAGCAGATGAAACGGGTCCCACCGGGCAACATGAGTCAGATCATACAAAATTGGGAATATATTTGCCTTGGAAGGAAGATCTAGGCCGTCAAGTGGGAATTCCATACACGTGTCCAAGCCTCGGCCGCGCGACCTCTGCGGAGCAATAGCTATCGGGGGGAGGGGGGGGGGGGGGGGGGGGGGGGGGGGGGTAGCGCGTTTCCGCATGGGCATTAAAATCACCACTTACGAAGTATGTAGGGGTCACGCCACTAAGTTATGCCGGCGGTCAACTATTTATCCGCAGCCAGAAATAGTAAAAGCCGACCGCGTGCTGACGCCGGGAGTGCCCCCTCAAGACGTTCTGCCCTTCGCGAGTGCGCCAGATCTGCGCCACGCCAGGCCTGGCGTCCATCTCGCTCGCGAGAAACGATGACCGCCGATCAAGCGCGGGAGCCAAGATGTTCGCAATCCTGCGAAAAACATACACGAATGACTCGTACCTGGTGTCTATTTAGATACCGCGTTCATACCAAGCGCCACAAGCAGCAGCACAGAACACGCAAGAAAGAGGTGACATGTTGGGCGGGCGCTTCAACAGGAGCACGTCAGCGTTTCCCATATATAAGCAGCCATTGCCGGGGGAACACTATCATTAGCCAAGTCACACCGTCGGGTGCCCCCCCGCCACCTCCGATGCCTGTTCCAAGCAAACCGGTGGGAGCGACGAGCCAACGCCAGCATGCACCGTCTGCTAAAAACAAAAACTGTTTTCGACTGTTCCTTTCTCCTTGGTGGGGGTCCCGAAGAGCTGCAAGATCCAGACGCCTCTGCCGAGTCAAACGAGTATCCTAACTGCTGTGCTCGTATCTGTACGCGTGACGCACACCCATGACAGCGGTCCGATTCTAAGGCAGGAACGCGAGCCGCAAGCTGTGTCATCGCAGCCAACTCCCTAGCCAGGACTTTCCCTCCCCGCTCGCGGCATTGCGTTGCTCTGGACCCTTACACTCCTCAACGCCGCCTCCGCTCACTAAAACTTCTTCGCTTCCTCCCTGTATCTGTCGCCCAGAGCCAGGCGGGGGCGAGACGGGTAGTGGCGGGTCATCTCCGTCCCCGCCTTTCAAAGACGCCTCTTCGCGCTTGGCCATGCTGGCATCCACCCAACGAGTGACGTCCTTCGCGAGCTTCCGGTTAGCCTTGAGCAGCGCTTTCGCCTTTCGTTCCACGTCACCCTCGAATCGCGCAGCTTGCGCTCGGCTTTCGTCGTCCCCGGCCGAGCGTGCCATGCTCCTGGGAGATACACGGGAAGGGGGAAAGCGAAAAGAACAAAGTGTCACAACTTGTTTGCACTGAAGCTATATGCCATGCAAGGAAACGAAAGTACTGCAGCGAGGGCGTCGAAGGTGTGGTCGCGGGCTGGAGAGGACGGTTCTTGTGACCCGTCTCAACGCACCGCTGCAGATCGTGCAAGCACGCACCCCCACGAACGCAAACCAAGCGGTCTATTTCATCACCAGGTTCTACAACCGGACGGTCACCCGGAAACGCTCCACTCCGTCCATCTGGTTCGTGGTCCAAAGAAAGTAAAAAACGAGCTGCACGAGAGCAAAAGGAGGAGCCATCACAAGCATCGAGCGCCATCTACCGTGAAGGCGGCGAATTCCGTTCAAAACACCACTTCAGCACAATTGACATCCCTTGATGGTCGTCGTTTGCACATGCCGGATGCGACATCCCTTCTTGGCTTAGCCATGCTCGGGCAGCCCAACGCACCTTGCATCTCTCCGAGCCAGGCCCACGTGGTTCTGGGCAAGGTGGCTACCCCCCCTCATGCGGAGAGCTGTGAGGCAGTGCGCTCGGAGTTTTGCCCTCTCTTCCCGGGGCCTCTGCTTGTCCGCCATGGTGAGCTTCGCCAGGCTCATCACTAGCGTGCAGGCCTCCACCACCTGAATGAGACCGATTCGCGCGAGGAAACGTCAGGGAGGACATGTTGGCAACACCTACTATACCATGGCGGAAGTGTAACACGGAACTGTTGCGGCCACGAGCGGATATAACCCTACGCCCCGAAAAAAGGAAAATGCTGATAAAGAGAAGACTCAAGAACGCTCGCGGAACTGTTGCGGCCACGAGCGGATATAACCCTACGCCCCGAAAAAAGGAAAATGCTGATAAAGAGAAGACTCAAGAACGCTTGGGAGGTGAAGTGAGGCGCTTGGAAACAAACAAGGGGTCGCGCTTGCGCGTGACCAATAACTACTGCAGCATCATGGCTGACGAAAGTAGCACGTTTTGAGAGTACGCTTAGAGCACCGCTGCTGTCATGACCTAATCCCGCGGGCGAGACAGACTCGACAACCACCATGTCGCGGCGGTTTGAAAACCGCATTCACCTACATACGTATATACCGTGTACGCGAACGCGAAACGTGTTTCAAGAAACACCACAACAAAGTTATTTTGAGAGCTACTGTAAGCCAACACGCTGCCCGTCGTAGTGGCAGCAACTCCGCACCGAGCCCCCCGCTCCCGCCACAGAAGGACAAACAGCGAGATCGACTCTCTCGCCGGGCCTCACCTCGGCGTGCCCCCCGTTCCTGAACGAGCAGCGAGCTAGGTTGAGCCTGGCGGCGCACGAGACGCACGGAGAGAGAGACACAGTCACGACCCGCTCCGCCGCTACTCCGTCCTCTTCGTCCTCTTCCTCGTCTGGCCCTCCCATCCCGACACCATCACCGCTACCGTTGGGATCGGTCTCGTCGTAGATGACGTCGTACGACCGGCCGTCGTCTTCGGCGTCAGAAACCATTCCTGTCCGGTAGCGGCTGACGGTAGCGGCGGCGTCTGCGGTAAGCACCCGTACTACCACGGTGGAGCCTGCAACGGAGGGTTTCGGGCGAACGGACGTCGAAGTTGTCCGGAGAAAAGGGAGGGTCTGAACGTAGAGAGTCTGCGCCCACGACGTGCGTCTTTAAGGTCCGGCCGCGGGCGATGCCTTGAGCTGTGAACAGATGGCACCGCTGTTGCTACCGCTGCTGCTGCTACTGCTGTTAGCGCAATGCAATTATGCGACTAGTGGGGCAAAAGCAGCGCCACTCGACTTGAGAGGGCACCACCTCTTGCTTTCGGCATAAAAACACCCTCAGCGGCGTCACCCAGCATCCATGACAGAGTCAACGATGTAAAGCGGACGCATCGCGGTCGAGAACGATATCAGTTGGACTGAGCTCGCCAAAGCGCGAGAGTGCTTCGGGGAAGAAAAAACACAGGAGGCGGCAGGCCAGGCGACACAAGACGGGGGCCGCCAGAAAAACAAATCGACAGCAGCAACAAGAACAAGAGTCATACCCGAACCCGTCAAAACAAAACAAAACACTAGAATTCGAACTCCAAGGCCAATACAACGTTCGTTTACTCTTCGCAACTTTGAAAATCTACCCGCCTCGCATTTCCGTGGTGGGCGACACTCAGCGACACGCTAGACGCACTCAAACAGCGCTACAAAGTAAAAAAGGTTCCCTCGGTTTTCTCGATTACCCTGTTCGCTCGTTCGTTCGTTCATTCGTTCATTCGTTCTTTCTCGTCTCGCCTGTCTCTGGCGGCGGCTCTAGGACCCTCAGCACATTGCGGAAGACCTCCGAGGCTGCGTCAGTGTCCCCCAGCTTGAACAGAGTGTTCCCCATGCCCTTCAGCGCCTCGGCCAGGGCAGAAACTTCGTCGGTCGACAGACCCGGCGGCACGGGCCTGTCGACGCTCCCGTCGACTTCGAATGGCTCCCTCTCGGAAAGCGCGGAAGGCGGGAGCCCAGTGAGTTCCCGGTCGCCTCTGGGTCCTCCGGGGTCCCCATCAGGGTCGACGTCCTCAGCGGCTGCTGTTGCGGTCTCTGGTGACTGCAGGAGGACGTCGTACGTGGGGTCACCCTGTTTCCGGAGCGCGAGGGGAGGAGGACGCACGGGGAGGGGATACTTTGGATTTCAACACTTGTTTTGAGTTTTTTGTTGTTACTGTAGTTGTTGCTGCTGGTGTTGTTCTGATACTAATGTACCTGGTACACATATTTCATAACAGGAATACCATTATGTGTCATATACAAGGTACATCGTAGAGGACTGGTGTTCAACTGTACATATCTCCGGTTGCCCGACAAGAGAGAGGTTGTATCACATAATATGTGCTGGTACCTGGCACGTATTTTAGTTACCCGTGCGAGTCAATCCTTCTCCCGATCCACGTTGCATCAGGCGGCGGACACAACCAAGCCGAATAATCTCATCCTGGCGTCGCAGGGCTCATAACCTATTAAAAAAACAAAATGCAGTCTCTCCCTCCTGGCAGCTGGAATGTCCTCATGGCATGCATGGTGGCCTCCAGTGAATCGCCGACGGGCAGCTTCGTTTAGGCTTCGTATAATACGAACCATCTTCTCCCGCATTTGGTCGTTGTTTGTGACGCTTCTGGGGGCTTTGGCCTTTGGTCTTATTCGGAGAATGTACCGGCTATTCCCAGTGACTTTAGTTACTGGGCTCTGTCGCGGAAATTATTTAATTTCCCAAATCCCCTGCCTTTCAACTCTGTTTCGAGGTCTAATTCCATCTTTTTTTAGTAATCCCCTCCCCTACTTAGTTCAACTCCAAACACGATTTGGCTCTGTAGCCCATCAATCCCTCTACTTCATGTTACACCTGGCATAGAAATTTGACTCTGTAGCCTTTGGCTAGATAAAGTTATACACATTCGATACTTAACCCGACTAGGTAATATCAGCTCTGGGTCGAGGCGATTATTGTGTCGGACGTACTCGTACTGAGCTTTACATGGGAAGTGGGAAGTGCAGCTGTGCAAAGCGACGGCGCAACCACCTGACGATAACGTGGAGGACTGCTGCAGCAGCGTGCTGCTGTGCTGCTGCTGCTGTGCTGCTGCTGCTGAGCCTAGGTGATATACGCTGCGTTGTGCGCTAGCACCCGGCGATAATGTGGAGGACGCTGATTTAAGCTGCGTTGTGCGCAAGCGCCTGACGTACTCGTACTGAGCTTTACATGGGAAGTGGGAAGTGCAGCTGTGCAAAGCGACGGCGCAGCCACCTGACGATAACGTGGAGGACTGCTGCAGCAGCGTGCTGCTGTGCTGCTGCTGCTGTGCTGCTGCTGCTGAGCCTAGGTGATATACGCTGCGTTGTGCGCTAGCACCCGGCGATAATGTGGAGGACGCTGATTTAAGCTGCGTTGTGCGCAAGCGCCTGACGTACTCGTACTGAGCTTTACATGGGAAGTGGGAAGTGCAGCTGTGCAAAGCGACGGCGCAGCCACCTGACGATAACGTGGAGGACTGCTGCAGCAGCGTGCTGCTGTGCTGCTGCTGCTGTGCTGCTGCTGCTGAGCCTAGGTGATATACGCTGCGTTGTGCGCTAGCACCCGGCGATAATGTGGAGGACGCTGATTTAAGCTGCGTTGTGCGCAAGCGCCTGACGTACTCGTACTGAGCTTTACATGGGAAGTGGGAAGTGCAGCTGTGCAAAGCGACGGCGCAGCCACCTGACGATAACGTGGAGGACTGCTGCAGCAGCGTGCTGCTGTGCTGCTGCTGCTGTGCTGCTGCTGCTGAGCCTAGGTGATATACGCTGCGTTGTGCGCTAGCACCCGGCGATAATGTGGAGGACGCTGATTTAAGCTGCGTTGTGCGCAAGCGCCTGACGTACTCGTACTGAGCTTTACATGGGAAGTGGGAAGTGCAGCTGTGCAAAGCGACGGCGCAGCCACCTGACGATAACGTGGAGGACTGCTGCAGCAGCGTGCTGCTGTGCTGCTGCTGCTGTGCTGCTGCTGCTGAGCCTAGGTGATATACGCTGCGTTGTGCGCTAGCACCCGGCGATAATGTGGAGGACGCTGATTTAAGCTGCGTTGTGCGCAAGCGCCTGACGTACTCGTACTGAGCTTTACATGGGAAGTGGGAAGTGCAGCTGTGCAAAGCGACGGCGCAGCCACCTGACGATAACGTGGAGGACTGCTGCAGCAGCGTGCTGCTGTGCTGCTGCTGCTGTGCTGCTGCTGCTGAGCCTAGGTGATATACGCTGCGTTGTGCGCTAGCACCCGGCGATAATGTGGAGGACGCTGATTTAAGCTGCGTTGTGCGCAAGCGCCTGACGTACTCGTACTGAGCTTTACATGGGAAGTGGGAAGTGCAGCTGTGCAAAGCGACGGCGCAGCCACCTGACGATAACGTGGAGGACTGCTGCAGCAGCGTGCTGCTGTGCTGCTGCTGCTGTGCTGCTGCTGCTGAGCCTAGGTGATATACGCTGCGTTGTGCGCTAGCACCCGGCGATAATGTGGAGGACGCTGATTTAAGCTGCGTTGTGCGCAAGCGCCTGACGTACTCGTACTGAGCTTTACATGGGAAGTGGGAAGTGCAGCTGTGCAAAGCGACGGCGCAGCCACCTGACGATAACGTGGAGGACTGCTGCAGCAGCGTGCTGCTGTGCTGCTGCTGCTGTGCTGCTGCTGCTGAGCCTAGGTGATATACGCTGCGTTGTGCGCTAGCACCCGGCGATAATGTGGAGGACGCTGATTTAAGCTGCGTTGTGCGCAAGCGCCTGACGTACTCGTACTGAGCTTTACATGGGAAGTGGGAAGTGCAGCTGTGCAAAGCGACGGCGCAGCCACCTGACGATAACGTGGAGGACTGCTGCAGCAGCGTGCTGCTGTGCTGCTGCTGCTGTGCTGCTGCTGCTGAGCCTAGGTGATATACGCTGCGTTGTGCGCTAGCACCCGGCGATAATGTGGAGGACGCTGATTTAAGCTGCGTTGTGCGCAAGCGCCTGACGTACTCGTACTGAGCTTTACATGGGAAGTGGGAAGTGCAGCTGTGCAAAGCGACGGCGCAGCCACCTGACGATAACGTGGAGGACTGCTGCAGCAGCGTGCTGCTGTGCTGCTGCTGCTGTGCTGCTGCTGCTGAGCCTAGGTGATATACGCTGCGTTGTGCGCTAGCACCCGGCGATAATGTGGAGGACGCTGATTTAAGCTGCGTTGTGCGCAAGCGCCTGACGTACTCGTACTGAGCTTTACATGGGAAGTGGGAAGTGCAGCTGTGCAAAGCGACGGCGCAGCCACCTGACGATAACGTGGAGGACTGCTGCAGCAGCGTGCTGCTGTGCTGCTGCTGCTGTGCTGCTGCTGCTGAGCCTAGGTGATATACGCTGCGTTGTGCGCTAGCACCCGGCGATAATGTGGAGGACGCTGATTTAAGCTGCGTTGTGCGCAAGCGCCTGACGTACTCGTACTGAGCTTTACATGGGAAGTGGGAAGTGCAGCTGTGCAAAGCGACGGCGCAGCCACCTGACGATAACGTGGAGGACTGCTGCAGCAGCGTGCTGCTGTGCTGCTGCTGCTGTGCTGCTGCTGCTGAGCCTAGGTGATATACGCTGCGTTGTGCGCTAGCACCCGGCGATAATGTGGAGGACGCTGATTTAAGCTGCGTTGTGCGCAAGCGCCTGACGTACTCGTACTGAGCTTTACATGGGAAGTGGGAAGTGCAGCTGTGCAAAGCGACGGCGCAGCCACCTGACGATAACGTGGAGGACTGCTGCAGCAGCGTGCTGCTGTGCTGCTGCTGCTGTGCTGCTGCTGCTGAGCCTAGGTGATATACGCTGCGTTGTGCGCTAGCACCCGGCGATAATGTGGAGGACGCTGATTTAAGCTGCGTTGTGCGCAAGCGCCTGACGTACTCGTACTGAGCTTTACATGGGAAGTGGGAAGTGCAGCTGTGCAAAGCGACGGCGCAGCCACCTGACGATAACGTGGAGGACTGCTGCAGCAGCGTGCTGCTGTGCTGCTGCTGCTGTGCTGCTGCTGCTGAGCCTAGGTGATATACGCTGCGTTGTGCGCTAGCACCCGGCGATAATGTGGAGGACGCTGATTTAAGCTGCGTTGTGCGCAAGCGCCTGACGTACTCGTACTGAGCTTTACATGGGAAGTGGGAAGTGCAGCTGTGCAAAGCGACGGCGCAGCCACCTGACGATAACGTGGAGGACTGCTGCAGCAGCGTGCTGCTGTGCTGCTGCTGCTGTGCTGCTGCTGCTGAGCCTAGGTGATATACGCTGCGTTGTGCGCTAGCACCCGGCGATAATGTGGAGGACGCTGATTTAAGCTGCGTTGTGCGCAAGCGCCTGACGTACTCGTACTGAGCTTTACATGGGAAGTGGGAAGTGCAGCTGTGCAAAGCGACGGCGCAGCCACCTGACGATAACGTGGAGGACTGCTGCAGCAGCGTGCTGCTGTGCTGCTGCTGCTGTGCTGCTGCTGCTGAGCCTAGGTGATATACGCTGCGTTGTGCGCTAGCACCCGGCGATAATGTGGAGGACGCTGATTTAAGCTGCGTTGTGCGCAAGCGCCTGACGTACTCGTACTGAGCTTTACATGGGAAGTGGGAAGTGCAGCTGTGCAAAGCGACGGCGCAGCCACCTGACGATAACGTGGAGGACTGCTGCAGCAGCGTGCTGCTGTGCTGCTGCTGCTGTGCTGCTGCNTTGCGTAGTATAAGCAGTTCATTTGTAAAACACGAGTGAGTCTCGTTCCATGTTTTTCGAATTAATCAGTGAATTAAATGAATTATTAAATGAAATGGTGAACATCATGATGTTGCCCGGTTTTCGGTTTGCCAACCCCGATTACCGCATCGAAAAATGAAAGCGTTTTTGAGCCTCGAGGCCGAAAAGCAATACGATGGTAGCGCTTTCATACGAGAAGACACAGACGTTCGCATTTTTTTTCGTGCAGACGACGAGATGCATTGGGCACTGGTGTCGCTAAAATTCGTGGCAACCGGTCTTGCCTTCCGCGGAGCGAGGCAGTGGTCCGACTGTTCACTGATACGATCAAGGTACTCGAAGTATATCACTAATATTGTAGTTCGTCACAAAAGTTCACCCCCCAGTAGCGTGGCTGGTACCCTCTTCGCCACTTTGGGGCCTTCCCGAACCAATTCGTCGGCCTGAAGTATCAAAAGAGACGGTATAGAGCTACGGATGGCGCCGCTTCCATCCTTCTGGGCTTGCCATGCCCTTTTCCGACTTTTCGACCAATTAGCGGCTGGTAATTCGACCAACGTGTTATACCTCGGACGGATCATGATCTACTGTACTGCAGGCTGTATGTACGTCACCTACTGCTCTGCTGTAGTTTTTCACCTGCCGTTGTGAGGTTGCGCAGGATCTGCATAGAGTACAGGTTCAACCTTGGAAAGATGTGCTAGATGGAGCAGATGAAACGGGTCCCACCGGGCAACATGAGTCAGATCATACAAAATTGGGAATATATTTGCCTTGGAAGGAAGATCTAGGCCGTCAAGTGGGAATTCCATACACGTGTCCAAGCCTCGGCCGCGCGACCTCTGCGGAGCAATAGCTATCGGGGGGAGGGGGGGGGGGGGGGGGGGGGGGGGGGGGGTAGCGCGTTTCCGCATGGGCATTAAAATCACCACTTACGAAGTATGTAGGGGTCACGCCACTAAGTTATGCCGGCGGTCAACTATTTATCCGCAGCCAGAAATAGTAAAAGCCGACCGCGTGCTGACGCCGGGAGTGCCCCCTCAAGACGTTCTGCCCTTCGCGAGTGCGCCAGATCTGCGCCACGCCAGGCCTGGCGTCCATCTCGCTCGCGAGAAACGATGACCGCCGATCAAGCGCGGGAGCCAAGATGTTCGCAATCCTGCGAAAAACATACACGAATGACTCGTACCTGGTGTCTATTTAGATACCGCGTTCATACCAAGCGCCACAAGCAGCAGCACAGAACACGCAAGAAAGAGGTGACATGTTGGGCGGGCGCTTCAACAGGAGCACGTCAGCGTTTCCCATATATAAGCAGCCATTGCCGGGGGAACACTATCATTAGCCAAGTCACACCGTCGGGTGCCCCCCCGCCACCTCCGATGCCTGTTCCAAGCAAACCGGTGGGAGCGACGAGCCAACGCCAGCATGCACCGTCTGCTAAAAACAAAAACTGTTTTCGACTGTTCCTTTCTCCTTGGTGGGGGTCCCGAAGAGCTGCAAGATCCAGACGCCTCTGCCGAGTCAAACGAGTATCCTAACTGCTGTGCTCGTATCTGTACGCGTGACGCACACCCATGACAGCGGTCCGATTCTAAGGCAGGAACGCGAGCCGCAAGCTGTGTCATCGCAGCCAACTCCCTAGCCAGGACTTTCCCTCCCCGCTCGCGGCATTGCGTTGCTCTGGACCCTTACACTCCTCAACGCCGCCTCCGCTCACTAAAACTTCTTCGCTTCCTCCCTGTATCTGTCGCCCAGAGCCAGGCGGGGGCGAGACGGGTAGTGGCGGGTCATCTCCGTCCCCGCCTTTCAAAGACGCCTCTTCGCGCTTGGCCATGCTGGCATCCACCCAACGAGTGACGTCCTTCGCGAGCTTCCGGTTAGCCTTGAGCAGCGCTTTCGCCTTTCGTTCCACGTCACCCTCGAATCGCGCAGCTTGCGCTCGGCTTTCGTCGTCCCCGGCCGAGCGTGCCATGCTCCTGGGAGATACACGGGAAGGGGGAAAGCGAAAAGAACAAAGTGTCACAACTTGTTTGCACTGAAGCTATATGCCATGCAAGGAAACGAAAGTACTGCAGCGAGGGCGTCGAAGGTGTGGTCGCGGGCTGGAGAGGACGGTTCTTGTGACCCGTCTCAACGCACCGCTGCAGATCGTGCAAGCACGCACCCCCACGAACGCAAACCAAGCGGTCTATTTCATCACCAGGTTCTACAACCGGACGGTCACCCGGAAACGCTCCACTCCGTCCATCTGGTTCGTGGTCCAAAGAAAGTAAAAAACGAGCTGCACGAGAGCAAAAGGAGGAGCCATCACAAGCATCGAGCGCCATCTACCGTGAAGGCGGCGAATTCCGTTCAAAACACCACTTCAGCACAATTGACATCCCTTGATGGTCGTCGTTTGCACATGCCGGATGCGACATCCCTTCTTGGCTTAGCCATGCTCGGGCAGCCCAACGCACCTTGCATCTCTCCGAGCCAGGCCCACGTGGTTCTGGGCAAGGTGGCTACCCCCCCTCATGCGGAGAGCTGTGAGGCAGTGCGCTCGGAGTTTTGCCCTCTCTTCCCGGGGCCTCTGCTTGTCCGCCATGGTGAGCTTCGCCAGGCTCATCACTAGCGTGCAGGCCTCCACCACCTGAATGAGACCGATTCGCGCGAGGAAACGTCAGGGAGGACATGTTGGCAACACCTACTATA
Source organism: Saccharina japonica (assembly GCA_008828725.1). Lineage (NCBI taxonomy): Eukaryota > Phaeophyceae > Laminariales > Laminariaceae > Saccharina > Saccharina japonica. The sequence continues at coordinate 160,952 of MEHQ01000241.1, read as the reverse complement.
CCATGGCGGAAGTGTAACACGGAACTGTTGCGGCCACGAGCGGATATAACCCTACGCCCCGAAAAAAGGAAAATGCTGATAAAGAGAAGACTCAAGAACGCTCGCGGAACTGTTGCGGCCACGAGCGGATATAACCCTACGCCCCGAAAAAAGGAAAATGCTGATAAAGAGAAGACTCAAGAACGCTTGGGAGGTGAAGTGAGGCGCTTGGAAACAAACAAGGGGTCGCGCTTGCGCGTGACCAATAACTACTGCAGCATCATGGCTGACGAAAGTAGCACGTTTTGAGAGTACGCTTAGAGCACCGCTGCTGTCATGACCTAATCCCGCGGGCGAGACAGACTCGACAACCACCATGTCGCGGCGGTTTGAAAACCGCATTCACCTACATACGTATATACCGTGTACGCGAACGCGAAACGTGTTTCAAGAAACACCACAACAAAGTTATTTTGAGAGCTACTGTAAGCCAACACGCTGCCCGTCGTAGTGGCAGCAACTCCGCACCGAGCCCCCCGCTCCCGCCACAGAAGGACAAACAGCGAGATCGACTCTCTCGCCGGGCCTCACCTCGGCGTGCCCCCCGTTCCTGAACGAGCAGCGAGCTAGGTTGAGCCTGGCGGCGCACGAGACGCACGGAGAGAGAGACACAGTCACGACCCGCTCCGCCGCTACTCCGTCCTCTTCGTCCTCTTCCTCGTCTGGCCCTCCCATCCCGACACCATCACCGCTACCGTTGGGATCGGTCTCGTCGTAGATGACGTCGTACGACCGGCCGTCGTCTTCGGCGTCAGAAACCATTCCTGTCCGGTAGCGGCTGACGGTAGCGGCGGCGTCTGCGGTAAGCACCCGTACTACCACGGTGGAGCCTGCAACGGAGGGTTTCGGGCGAACGGACGTCGAAGTTGTCCGGAGAAAAGGGAGGGTCTGAACGTAGAGAGTCTGCGCCCACGACGTGCGTCTTTAAGGTCCGGCCGCGGGCGATGCCTTGAGCTGTGAACAGATGGCACCGCTGTTGCTACCGCTGCTGCTGCTACTGCTGTTAGCGCAATGCAATTATGCGACTAGTGGGGCAAAAGCAGCGCCACTCGACTTGAGAGGGCACCACCTCTTGCTTTCGGCATAAAAACACCCTCAGCGGCGTCACCCAGCATCCATGACAGAGTCAACGATGTAAAGCGGACGCATCGCGGTCGAGAACGATATCAGTTGGACTGAGCTCGCCAAAGCGCGAGAGTGCTTCGGGGAAGAAAAAACACAGGAGGCGGCAGGCCAGGCGACACAAGACGGGGGCCGCCAGAAAAACAAATCGACAGCAGCAACAAGAACAAGAGTCATACCCGAACCCGTCAAAACAAAACAAAACACTAGAATTCGAACTCCAAGGCCAATACAACGTTCGTTTACTCTTCGCAACTTTGAAAATCTACCCGCCTCGCATTTCCGTGGTGGGCGACACTCAGCGACACGCTAGACGCACTCAAACAGCGCTACAAAGTAAAAAAGGTTCCCTCGGTTTTCTCGATTACCCTGTTCGCTCGTTCGTTCGTTCATTCGTTCATTCGTTCTTTCTCGTCTCGCCTGTCTCTGGCGGCGGCTCTAGGACCCTCAGCACATTGCGGAAGACCTCCGAGGCTGCGTCAGTGTCCCCCAGCTTGAACAGAGTGTTCCCCATGCCCTTCAGCGCCTCGGCCAGGGCAGAAACTTCGTCGGTCGACAGACCCGGCGGCACGGGCCTGTCGACGCTCCCGTCGACTTCGAATGGCTCCCTCTCGGAAAGCGCGGAAGGCGGGAGCCCAGTGAGTTCCCGGTCGCCTCTGGGTCCTCCGGGGTCCCCATCAGGGTCGACGTCCTCAGCGGCTGCTGTTGCGGTCTCTGGTGACTGCAGGAGGACGTCGTACGTGGGGTCACCCTGTTTCCGGAGCGCGAGGGGAGGAGGACGCACGGGGAGGGGATACTTTGGATTTCAACACTTGTTTTGAGTTTTTTGTTGTTACTGTAGTTGTTGCTGCTGGTGTTGTTCTGATACTAATGTACCTGGTACACATATTTCATAACAGGAATACCATTATGTGTCATATACAAGGTACATCGTAGAGGACTGGTGTTCAACTGTACATATCTCCGGTTGCCCGACAAGAGAGAGGTTGTATCACATAATATGTGCTGGTACCTGGCACGTATTTTAGTTACCCGTGCGAGTCAATCCTTCTCCCGATCCACGTTGCATCAGGCGGCGGACACAACCAAGCCGAATAATCTCATCCTGGCGTCGCAGGGCTCATAACCTATTAAAAAAACAAAATGCAGTCTCTCCCTCCTGGCAGCTGGAATGTCCTCATGGCATGCATGGTGGCCTCCAGTGAATCGCCGACGGGCAGCTTCGTTTAGGCTTCGTATAATACGAACCATCTTCTCCCGCATTTGGTCGTTGTTTGTGACGCTTCTGGGGGCTTTGGCCTTTGGTCTTATTCGGAGAATGTACCGGCTATTCCCAGTGACTTTAGTTACTGGGCTCTGTCGCGGAAATTATTTAATTTCCCAAATCCCCTGCCTTTCAACTCTGTTTCGAGGTCTAATTCCATCTTTTTTTAGTAATCCCCTCCCCTACTTACTTCGACTCCAAACACGATTTGGCTCTGTAGCCCATCAATCCATCAACGCCATGTTGTACCTGGTATAAAAATATGGATCTGTGACATTTGGCTAGATAAAGTTATACTGATTCAATACTTAACCTAGCTTGGTAGTATAGCTCTGGGTCGAGTCGGTTATGGTGACGGGCGAACTTGTACTGAGCTTTAATACATGGGAAGTGCAACTGTGCAAAGCGACGGCGCAGCCACCTGACGATAACGTGGAGGACTGCTGCAGCAGCGTGCTGCTGCTGCTGCTGCTGCTGCTGCTGAGCCGAGGTGGTATACGCTGCGTTGTGCGGTAGCACCCGACGATAATGAATGTGGAGGACGCTGATTTAAGCTGCGTTGTGCGCAAGCACCTGACGAGCACATACATACATACATGGAGAAAGCTGCTCATTAACGTCAGGCAACATTACAAAATAAAGCTGATGTATCGAGGATGTATGTATGTACATGATGAATACCAGGCATAGCTACTACTGCTGTACGCACAAACTACAACAATACATAATACTTCACAGGCGAGGCAAGGCGGTGCGGAGCGGATCGGGGCGCGTGCCCCGCCCAGCTAACAACCCTGTGTATGCGCGTCCGTGAAATATTAATATTTTTTTAATGGAATTGCCAGGAAGCGGAGTGGGTCAGACGGTCGTTCGTGTGTGTCATGCGAAGCACTAAACCAATCGTCGTGCTCTCTATGGCGCATGGCCCATGCCTTGGGAGAGAGTCCGAGTCTATCCACGATTTCATGATATGTGCGGTAGCACCCGACGATAATTAATGTGGGGGACGCTGATTTAAACTGCGTTGTGCGCAAGCACCTCTGACGAGCACATACATACATACACGGAGGACGCTGCTCATCAACGTCAGGCAACATTACAAAAGCTGCTGTATGTACATGATGAATACCAGGCATAGCTACTGCTGTACGCACAAGCTACAACAATACATAATACTTCACAGGCGAGGTGGTGCGGAGCGGGTCGGGGCGCAGCCCCGACCCCCGTGCCTCGCCCAGCTAGCAACCCTGTGTATGCGCGTCCGTGATATATTGCTTGAATGGGATTGCCAGGAAGCGGAGTGGGTCAAACGGTCGTTCGTGTGTGTCATGCGAAGCACACAAAATCAATCGTCGATATCTCATATGCGCATGGCCCATGCCTTGGGAGAGAGTCCGAGTCTGATCCACGATTTCATGATCCATGTTGGTCCATGGTCCATGATATGATCTGTTCGTGCGAAATGTAACGCCAAATGAAACGACACAACAAGTTACGCCGCTCCGCATCACATACTTGACTATAACTTGACCACCTGAATCTGAATGGGCCCTGTACGATGTTGACTAACGTACGTCGTACTCGTATTACTCGTAGTACGTAAACATCGTAAGACACACGGAATATTTACGATTGATGCGATTGATGGCGAATTGTAATGCAGTACGTTTATTCGTATTCGGCGTACAAGGGCAAGAAGAGTATTCTTGTCGCCACACATTACAAACTTTGCGCGGGGAGCGGGTCGGGGCAGCGCCCCGACCCGCTCTCCGCCCAGCCAACAAACCCCGTGTACGATCAAGGATTCTCCCTCTCTCTCTATGTCTACTCTAGGAATATATCGATGCGATAGAGTAAGTAAGAGGAGTGCGTCAGACGTATTCTATATACAGTAGTAAGTAAGCAGCAGCAGATAGTTCTTGTTCTTCGAGTACAAATCATTGCAGCAGAGATGAAGGGGGTAGACCCACTGACACACAGACGACACACGGTAGGTAGTAGTAGGCAGTACTTCTGGTACGTCGTAGCAGCATCATCAACCAGCAGCAGCAGCACAGTAGTTCATACTACGATCTGATTGATTATTGATTCGGATTGAATGTCATACGAGTGCTAATTATCACCAAAACTTCACAGACGGCGGGGCGGCGGGGAGTGGGTCGGGGCTTCAGACCGTTCACGCTTGTGGCCGTTGATCGTGGAAAGTACGATACGATAGCGTAAGTAATATATTTTATTCAGGGTACTCGAACTGCACAATAGCATTGATAGTACGTACTCGTACTGCTGTAGGACCGCATCAAACGATCATCGATGATGATCAAGTGGCAAAGTGTCACTGGGACCCGCGTGCAGAGCAACCCTCTGCGCGCTATAACTATAGACATACATAGCTTTATCTTCTTTGGTTCGGAAGCTTTCCTCGGCATATATTGGCACCTCACAGCCACTCTCAGCCTCTAATTGCCGAAGCAGAAGTTACTTGCCTTCCGGAGGTTCTTGGCTTTCTTTGTTTTCTCCTATTTTCGTTACTTGCTGCTTCCTGTTTCCTATGGTACCAGTTTTTACTTTGTCGGCGAGATCATGTTTCCCTTTTCTTCCGGTTTCGGGTTCCTGCGTGTACCCAGTGAGCACGACAGCGCGTGCGAGCCCGGCACTATCGCGGGTATGGGAGGGCGCTGGCCAGTAGAGGTGGGGTCAGAAGGAGCGCGGTCGCTTTTTCGTGGCTAGGCGTGGCGTCTCCATCGAGACACGAGGGGAGCATGAAGGTCCTTGCTGTTGCTGCTGCTGCAATGAATCCAGTATGTCCGACATTATAATGATCGTTTTGTCTGTAATAAAAGAACATTTAAGCCAAGTTCAAGCGGTGCTTTATTTATCGAACAAACATTATTTTTACAGAGGCATCAGCAACCTCGAGCGGGCGAACGAGAGCCACTGTGAGTACCGGGCTTCACGCGAGGTGGGCCACGGGGCTCACTGGGGCAGAGAGGCAGTAGAGCTCGACCCGGACCGAATCGATGGCGAGGTGATCGCGGGTGGGCGGGGAGCGTTTTGTTCGAGTACGAGTACGTAATGTACGTCTTTCTCAGTTTTGTGGACTTTTGTACAACTTGATTGACGCTCGTGCTATGCTGTGCTTTCTCTTTCATACTCTCTCTATATATATAAAGATCGAAGGTACTACTACTACTGCTGTTGTTGTACTACCACACATAGCAGTCACGAAAAAGGCACAATTCACACCCCTAGCAGGCAGCGCAGCGCCGTCCTGCGAGCCATGTTGCTGTGCTTTCTCTTCCTTTCGAACATACAGCTTTGTTGTCCTGGAGTATGGAGATCTACTGTCGTATACTTTTGCAAGTCGCCTGTACGTTCGTTTGTTCTTTGTGTTTTTTGCTTTGTTTGTGGTGTACAACTGCTGTCGCCGTACAGGTATGATAGTTGCTTTGCCACATACATGCCGCATACCAGTACTCATGCATCACAATACAGCAGTAGTAGACGGGTACTGTGCGTTCAGTTGCGTACAGCAATAAGTATTTCGTTGCATTGCACCATGAATCTCTTTGGCCTTTTCAAGTCGGTCTTTACACATAGTGGACTTCTTCTGCCCCTTTCCTTGCGCGAGCGTAGCGGGCGGCGTCAACCGCCCTCGGAGCGAAGCTTTGCTTTCTTTTAGCGATATTTTTTCGTGTTGTTCACCACTATCGTTTTTGTCCTGTATTTGCCGTCATACATATGGAGCTCTTGGCATTATCAAGTCGCCAGTTGCCCAGCCCCCCTACGGGCCCACCCTTAGACCGGGAACCAAAGGCAATGCGCAAAAAACAAATGGAGAGTGATCTCTTTGGGTAGGGGCCCCCCCACCGCCCCTGCCCTCCCCCCCCCTCCCCCTCACCCCCCTATCCCCCTATCCCCCGTCCCCTGTTCCCCCGTCCCCACCTCGTCTAACAACACATTTTGTGATATAGATGTACTCGATTACTTTACCAAATATCATACTTTGTCTCCTCTATTCGGGTTATATAGTATCAGTGCGCAGAGATGATCATGAGATACCCTTGTTACATTGTCCTGCTGACCCGGGTAGTATCCAGGGGAGTCACTGAACCATATCCTTAACGAGGAATAAACACATAGCACGCGCGAACGGCTTATTATAAAATCGAGTAGTAACTACCAGGCTCCTATTAATAGTACATCACGAAGCCTACACCAATACCACAAATAACACATAGAACAAAATTTCTACGCAGCTCGCAAAGTTGAGTATCTACTATTCAATCGGTTGAACTCACAGCTGACGTATTTATAATAATTTTATTTAATAATATATACTCCTCTTTTACCCTTTTCACATTTGGTTATATTCTTCCTTCCGCGAGCGTAGCGGGCGGCGTTAGCCGCCCGCGCAGCGGAGCCCTTGTACAGTATACAACAGCAGTAGTACCCATGTTCCAGCATGTGAGTACCGGTACTCGTTTGTAGCTGCAAAATGTAGGCTCCCCTCTTTCTCTTTGGCGTCATGGAGCAAGGAGCAACGAGTGTGGCTCCACCTAACTCTAAGGCTTACACACGGCCACAGAATGGGGCTCACAAAGCAACACCGCCATGCAACCACACCAACATATGCACATCCCACCACTACGATACTATGAAGTCGATGGTTCGTCGCGACGTGCAAAAGCCACAAAAGAGGCCGGCAAGGACACAAAAGCAACGTGCAAAAACGGCATCCACTCACTTTCTCTGAAATCCCAGCGCAAAGGATGAGACCTCGACAAGACCTCCCTGGTCCTACGTTAACTCGGACCCTTTGGCCCACCTCGTATGTTGCATCAGCCATGAGGAAAGGCTACAGCAGTACAGCAGCACTGCAACACTTTGGTCACCGACAGCTTCTTCTCGAACTTTTCCGCACATGGGGTTTCGTACTATTTGTTGAGGCTTAGCTGTTATTATGGATCTCATGGATCCTCCCCGGATTTTGAGGAGGAACCCAGCAGCAGATCAATCCGGCTTATCACCTCTCGTGCTCGAGCAGGGGAAGCAGCTATGAAGATGACGAGAAAATCGACTAAAGCAAGGCTCTATGCCGTCTTGGTTATCGCGGCCACGGCAACGGTACCCGCTGGGGCGAGCTTCAACGGGGTACCCTCTGGTCTGGAGGTACGAGAACGAACGCACAGATATGAACTTCTCTATGAACATACTGCTTGCGGTTGTCATGCTTCGACAGGAACTCCAGGCACACATCGTACTCGTACTGTTTTCCGGACTTATGTTTGTTGCCTGCTGATGGGACCGTGCTGTGAGCTTTTGGAGAGGTGGATCTCCATGAATACCCTCTGTTACTCACTGCGACTGCAGGTAGTAACCCCCACGGTGTCGTGGTTCGTGCTGGCCTGCCCTTGTCGCTGCGCCGGTTTGCAGGCACTCTGCTGTCTTTTTTTTCGCGTGCGTGGCACTTCGTTGTTCTCTCTACGAACAAGTACTTTGTTGAATGTCATGTTGTATATTTATTTAGCCAGTTGCATCGTCAAGGAACATGTTTCCCGCAGCGGGACGCACGGCCGTGGACGCTACTGCTATACCTGGTATGCCACAAGCGAGATACTCTTCTATGCGCGCCTCCTCGAAACTACAGCAGCAGTAGTTTTCTAGCTGCAATCGCTGACTGGCTGGCTCGGCGGTGACGTGGGCGCCGTCATATAAACCTATCTATTCTTTCACGATTAGAGGTCCGTAGTAACTCGATGCTCTTTGTCCGTACAGACCAACTGATACACAGCTCTTTGCAAACAGACCTTTCGTTTCGCAACCAGCCCTTCAAACAGGCCAACTGAGCTCTTCGCAAACAGCAACTGACGTAACAGCCAAACTGACGTATTGTACTGACGTATTATGCAAACAGCCCAACTGACATCTACCCGCGGGAGGGGAGGGGTTCCCAGCGTATTCGGAGGGCTTTGCGGCCCGGGTCCAAATCCACACTAATTTCAAGATAAAAATGTCCACACTAAAATCAAGTAATTTTCCTGGCCATACTAAAATCAAGTAATTTTTTCCTAAAGAGTCCCCCAGATGTGAAAATATGGATCTCCAGAACTTCGGTCAAAATCGAAATCGGCCCATAACTTCGCGAGTTAGCCACTTCTACACTAATTTCAAGATGAAAAAGGCCAGACGTAAAAAAATCGACCGAAAAAAAAAAAAAAAAAGGGCCACTGCTGTACGTACAAGCGCTGAGCATCCATGCCGGCGTTTTGTTTACACTGCTGTACGTACAAGGGCTGCGCATCCATGCCGGCGTTTTGTTTGTGTCCGCTGTACGTACGCACGAGTCGTACTGCTGGACTGCTGCTGCTGCTGTTGTTGTTATTGCTGCTGTAGATGGGTTATTATATTAAATATAAGGACTACTACTATTATTATTATTGCTGTACGTACTGGTGCTGCTGTATACTGATTTCACTCTGCTGTTGTTGTAGATTGCGGATGGGTGGATCGGTTGGTACGTGTGTGTGTCGATCGGTTGAAGCGCACGTACGTACGTGGTTGGGTGGGTGGGTCGGTGGTTGGGTGGGTGGGTGTGAGTGATGTGAGTGGATGTTGGTAAGTACGTGAGAGTGGGTGGGTGGGTGTCGGTGGGTCGGTTGATACGTGGTTGACTGCGTGTGTGGATCGTGACCCAGTTCTTATTTTTTTGTACGTAAATGTTCGACCAGCAGGGTAAAACATAAAACGAGAGTTCGTATATATCTACGTGCACAATGTTTATTGCTATTAGTTTCCTTCTTCGTCTACACAATAAACGCTTTGTCCGCACTCCTTGGCTTTAGATGAAGATGCAGCAGTGCAGTTTGTTGCTTCTGTCTTTTTTGCTGCTGCAGCTGCTGCAGCTAGCTGCTGCTGTGCATTATGTTGACGCTCTGCTGCTGGCGAGGTAACCCGTTTTTCTTGCGTCGCCTTTACTATATTAAGACCACTCCGTAGGAAAGCCTTGTATGCTGCTAAATATACACAGCAGCAGTATGCTGCTAAATATACACAGCAGCAGTATGTTTAGGTATCATACCTCAGGTGTCACAATAACTCTGTGATAGATTCCGACCGCAGGTCCGCATCCGGATCGGGATCGGCAGTGAGAACAAAGGTTGAAAGTACAAGGTGGTTGTGTGGTTGAACCACTGAACCACTCACCAGTGATCTGCACACAAGTGTGCCATGCTCGTTTTGTGCCCATGCTCGTATATACTGCTTCGTACGAGGCTTATCTATAGCATGGACAGGTAGTTACCATACGTACGTATCGTACAACACGAAAGCTATTAATAAAAACACCCCCCTCCCTTCGACGAAACTCCAGGCTGATTTTCTCGACGATGGGAGAGAGTGCACACGTGTTATGGAAATATTAGCACATAGCCAATATGAGTCAATGTTCAGTAGCACTGCTCTTGTACATCGTATGTTTCGGTTCGTGAGTAACGCATATGTATGCGGAGGAATTACTGCTGTAGCCTTCTCTACTCGTAGGATCGTATCCTTTACTCTTCCATGTGGATCTCTCTGGATAGCCTCGGCTCTTAGCTTTCCTGGTCGTCTCTAGGATGGATCTCTCTGGATAGCCTCGGCTCTTAGCTTTCCTGGTTGTCTCTAGGAGGTGCCGTCATCTGGACTTCTGCGTTCTCTCTCTGTGGATCTGTGTGTGCTGTGTTGGCCACCTAAGCGCCAGTGTTCAACATATCTTCACATCTCTACCGCACCAAGCAGTCCATCTGCTTCTGGTCCACGACCACTCACGGTGCCAACCATCTCGACTAGCGTCGAGAGGCACAGCCTTGTGCACTTGCCAGGGTATCACCAACGATAATCCATAATAGGTTATGAGCCTCGACTGTGAGTGAGTGGAGGTCTGCGACGGCTGCATCTTGCTGACATCTTGCTGCCGTAGAGCGCTGTGGAGTGCACACATATCTCCAAGTCGGCACGACCACTCACGGTGCCAACCATCTCGACTAGCGTCGAGAGGCACAGCCTTGTGCACTTGCCAGGGTATCACCAACGATAATCCATAATAACACGCCAAGAGATGCGTCAGTTATCAATTATGGAAAGATCTCAACGAGACCTCCCCACAATCCGTAATTTTCTTTGTGTGTATCTGTGATATACCAGGTACCAGGTATACCGGTGCTGCTTGTAGTGCGTATTAGGCTGTAGACTATGGACCTTCCTACGGTAGGGACTGACTATTGATATGCAGGGGTGCCTCCGGCTCTGCTCAGGTCACCCACACATGTTGCTTGGCGGATGCTTGGAAGTCATCATTTATTGTATCAGTTGCTTTCGTGCTCGCCGAATGTATTCTGAACGAAGGGGCGACGTAATCCTCACCCGGGCGGACAAGAACGCCTGCCAGGTATGACGAGGGGACACTTGCTACAAATCATAACGCCGCAAGAGGGGAGAGGGGATACCATAACACTATTATAGCCCACCCTGAAGGGCCGTGTACGCAGATAGATACACAGAAGAACCAGGCGGGAACTAAACCCACTCGGAGAATTCGGAGAATGGATCGAAGATGTGGCGCTTCACAACCCACTCCCACACGTCTAAGTTGCAAAACAGAAGCCAGCGAACAGAGCAAACAGCAAGTCAGACAACAACGAGTCCAAGCTTTGGCTCGAAAGTTCATCTCAGGGGGAGTGTGATCAAGCGTGTTTTACGGTACAGTATCGGACACCTAACAAGAAACAGGAAAATAGATCCAGGCTAGATTGCTCATTTGAGAATGGGTGCAGCCTACTGTATACTAAATTCGGTAGACTCCCGAATTATTAAGTTCCTGCAAAACTCAGCCTGCCTTTCTTATTGCTCATTTTCTTAGTTGACGTCCTGTGCTTCTGCGGTAGCGCATCGAGCAACAGAGTACACTGCCATGGCGGTAAAGCCTCGCTAAAACCGAAACCCCTGAACGCTCGCCCCCGGGCGTGCGCAAACCAACACGTGACCCCTTTCACGTGCCTGCTCTACTATTATTGGTGGCGACGTTATCTCTCGACGTTGTGGACGCGTTCTCACGGGTACTCGCGCTCCAACACACCCCTGCCCCCCCCCCTCTCTCTTCCGACAAACGCAGCAATACATCCCAACAGTTCCCGAAAAACGGACACACATTCAGGGGAGACGCCTTCCAACCCTACTGGTCGACTGCCAACCATTATTGGTGCTCCCCTTTTTTTTCTAATCTGTTTTCGTTCTCTTTCTCGCTTTTCTTTTGGTGGCTACACGCACACGCCGCAGGACCAGTCTCCCGGCAACCACGGCAACGCTGGGGGAGACCCGGCGACGTTCACTTGCGAGCTGGACCCGAAGCTGACGGAGACTGACTTCCCGTTTTTCATCCCGGACATCCAGGGCAACTGGGGTCAGGCCTGCGGGCGGAACCGAGGCGTGTTTGTGCTCGACCCCCCCGACGGGCACACGTACGGTGAGAGGCTTACTCTCGCCTCTTGACGGCATGGAAGGGTCTGCCTTAAGTCTCCCACGAAAAACGGGGTGGGTGGAACGAAAATTAACCCAAGGGCGGTGTGTGCGATGGAGTTCGAAGATGCGCAGGCGTTTGTGTGTTTGTGTTTGGTGTGTGTGAGTTTTGTTTCATGTTTGTGGTGAGTGCATATCTTGCGGCGCAGCAGCAGTATCAGCAGCACAATTGTGTCGCCGATACGTTGCCGCACGAATGTTAGTGCGCTGGCAAGCTGACATCGACCCCCCAAAATAGGTACAATATCGCCACCGATCACCAAGGGCAACGGCTTGGGCACGGGATGTGTTTTGGTCTGACTGGTGTCGGGTTTGCTGCAACCATCGTCGGGCAACATCTACCGTGTGATGATAAGTGCAGATAAGGGTTTCATGGGGACTTCACGTCATAGTGAATCAGCTCCGTGGTGTCACAACGCTCGGAGCGACAGGCCGCTCTAGCTCTCAGGTTTTGAGCTTAACTAGGGTATTAAAAAAAAGCACCAGCAGCGTGTCAGGTAGCTTCTGTCCTTGCTCTCCTTGCTCTGTCTATGCGAGCGCTGTCGTGTTTTCTCTCGTGTGATTTTACGTAGCATTATCAGCTCCATCTTCCGTTGCCGTGCGCTCCCTTTCTTTCCTGTGCCCCCCCCCACCGCTCCCCTATAAACATATGATATATTTATAGGTTGGGTTGGCGTCGGTTGGCAACGACGCTGTGAAACACGCCACTCGCTGCGTGAGCTAGACAACCAGGGTGCCGTTTTTTTTTCTTTTTTTTTTTGGCGGTCACCAAAGCTGGCGGTCAAGTAGATCATTTGTGCGGGGTGGAGAACCTTTGCTCCGCACAAGGGGAATGGTCGTATCACGTAGTGTTAATATGGTAAGGCATCCGCGAGGCAGTTACATAGTAAAACCCATTGCTGTCTCCGGAAGTGGCCACACCAGAAATTAAATTAACTCATTGAAGCTGTCGTCCATATGCAAGTCCGCCTCAGAGGCGGTTCTTAGCAGGATGCAGCTCACCCTCCATGCGACTCGCCCAATACCTCACGGCGCTTCGCGCTTGGTGCAAGCAATGTCTGCCTGGTTGGTGAAAACCCAACGCGCTCCGTCCCGGCATTGTAGGGATGCGAGGGTCTATGGTCATATGACTACGGCCGTGCAC
>MEHQ01000241.1:118446-142526 GCA_008828725.1 Saccharina japonica | reverse complement strand
GGGGGGGGGGGGGGGGGGGGGGGTACCGCCCCTGCGGTGGGGGCGGGGCTTACCCTAGGCGAGCTTTGTGGTAGGAATGCCACGGGATGAGACGGCCGGAGGGCTACTCATAGCAGTGCTGCGGTGATGCCGTCCGCTAGCTATGCCATGGGAATCAATCAAAGTTAAGGGCCTGAAAGGGGCGCCGGACCGGCCGCCGGTTCCACCAGGTGGCATCCTGCAGAGACAATGAGCCACGCCGGACAACTGAACCATATCGGATCCACGGCGGGGGTGTTCGGCTTTGCTTTACACCATGAGAAGGGGGGTCTTTGTGCGCGCGAACGTTATTAATAGTAGCAGTATGTGTTGCTTCTTTGTCGTTCGCGTCCATATATATGTGTATGCACTCCAGTTTTGATATTTATATTGTCGGGACGGCCCTGGTTACGCTTTTCTCGGAGAAGACCACTCTCGACGCCCACGCCCCACCCCATCCCTCCCTGCCGTTCTGCTTTCCTATCTATCTGTGTGTAGAGCCCTGACGCATGCTACGGTAGAGGGGCACTTTGTTTTTTCTGAGGCTATCATACTCAATTGAGGAGATTTATGCCTCAATACCTGCAGTAGTCGAAACACTGACTTTGGACGAAAATAGAAGTGCTATCCGATTAACAGTACCATGGCCTAAAGTAAGTACAGAATCAACAATATTGCAACACCAAAATGAAATGCTGACGATTTTGGGTTAAGTAGCCTTTCTTTAATAGGTCAGTCAGAAAACATTTCAGCCAAAAAAAGGTATACCTTATACCTCTATCCGCGTCTCCTTGTGCCTCTTCGTGTCCGCAGGCTAGATTGTAGATTACGGCAAAATGATAGAATAACATATGAGGCCAACAACAACACACCACCCTTTCCCCCCCCCCCCCCCCCCCCATCCCCCCTTTTCTCCTCTTCGGGCCCTACCCTTGCTCTATCGGGGCCTCTTACTTCTCCTTGCCTCAGAACCAAGCCACCTTCGCAATAACCATCCTCTGTCGCCGTGCCGTCTCGTTTCGTGCCCCCCCCCCCCCCCCAAAAAAAAAAACGCCTACCCAATAACCGTTCCCCGTCGTGCCCTCTGGTCTTTATCTCTTGCCCCCCCAAAACAACACTGCCTGGCTGCGCAGGACCTGGGGCGGGTGCGCGACTTCTACGTGACCGGCATCGAGGCCGTGCGGCTTGTCCGGCCCGAGATGCCCATCATTATCCACGACTCCTTCCGGGGGCCGATGTGGGCCACCCTGCTGAAGAACTTCCCCTACAAGAACGTCGTCATGGTGAGAGGGGTCATGGTCACGAACAGAGAGAGAGAGAGAGGATGGTCACAAAGAGAGAGAGAGAGAGGATGGTCACGAAGAGAGAGAGAGAGGATGGTCACGAAGAGAGAGAGAGAGGATGGTCACGAAGAGAGAGAGAGAGAGGATGGTCACAAAGAGAGAGAGAGGATGGTCACGAAGAGAGAGAGAGAGGATGGTCACGAAGAGAGAGAGAGAGGATGGTCACGAAGAGAGAGAGAGGATGGTCACGAAGAGAGAGAGGGGGGATGGTCACGAAGAGAGAGAGAGAGGAAGGGCGTTCAACAAGAGCAGCCGGGGAGGACAGTGCAGAGGAAGGGGTGGGGGGGGGTGATGGTCGCGCTCACACGCCTCATGCCTTCCTTAACACTCTTTTACTATTTCCAACCAGTTTCCCCCCCCCAAAAGCGAGTGAGTGCAGTTCTAAGTGGGGTAGGGTGTGTGTGCAGGCCGTTCAAACGTCCACGATGAAGAGCTTGGCGGTAATGGTTGGAAAAGGACGCGGGGAGGACGGGAATCGGGGCGGGGGTGGGAGCGGTGGGCAGGGTAGGGGGGGGGTGTGTTTCGCTTCGCCGAGGCGACGTTTCTTTGCCGCTAATTATACGCGTGAGCTTTTTTGTCGCTTGCAGAAAAAAATGTTGCTCCTCTTTTCCCCCCCCCCCCCCCTGTACCCTCCGAGTCTTCTCTTCTCTTCCCGCTCCCTCCCCTTTATCTGGTTCACTTGTGTGTAACCCCCACTTCGCCCCCACCGCCCACCCCCCAACGTTTGCCAACCGCACTGCACCCCGGCTCCGCGCGACCTTGTGCGGCTCTCTCTGTGTGTATACGCAGGACACGCACATCTACCACGGCTTCAATCCGGTGAGATGAGACGTCTCCACTAAAGAGCGGGCGAGAGCCGCCGCATGGAACGGAATGGGTCGGGAGATGGAAGCAAACCCGTCGTCGTGCTAGATTTTTTGTTCGCAGCATTAGCCTCGTAGATGCCTTCCTGCTCGTCTGCGTTTCGTCCTGCGGCATTCTGTCGTGTTGCTCGTGTTGCTTGCGAGTGTCGCGCCAAACACATACCAGGTGTTTAGTAGTAAGCCTCGTATTGGTGCTACACATCGGTAGGGCTGCGTAGTAGGTTTTGATAAAAATCGAGATAGATATGGGACACACATACAGATAAACGTGCACGCGAAAATTCAGATGGATATATATATATATTCACTTGATATAATTTCGTGGGAAGTACACATGCAATTTGCTAATAATGCAAATGCAAATGCAAATGTGAAAATGCACTTGAAAATTGCTAGTTGCAACTATTAATACTATTAGTGCAAGATAAAATGCAAGTGGAAATACAGATGCAACTGCTAATGCAAACGGATATGCAAACGCAAATGCAAACGCAATTGCAAATGCAAATGCAAATGCAAAAGCAAACGCAAATGCAAACGCAAATGCAAATGCAAATGCAAATGCAAAAGCAAACGGAAATGCAAACGCAAATGCAAATGCAATTGCAAATGCAAAATAAAACGGAAATGCAAATGCATATGCAAATGCAAATGCAAATGCAAATGCAATTGCAAATGCAAATGCAAATGAAAATGCAACTGCAAATGCAAATCGACAGGAAGTTGACTAGCTTGAGTGTTGGAAAAGAGGGTGGAAGTGTTGGAAGGAGAGGCTTCTTTCGGAAGGCCCCCAATCTGCTTCGCTGCAGTTGCAACCAGTCCCTGCTGACGTATTGCTGAGATACTGTATTACGGCACCTTGATACCTGTTTTGTACGTAAAGCACGTCGTGATACTTCTGCACACATGTACGTGGCCCGTATTCCCCTCATAAGCAAAACACGAGGACCTATACATCCGCTTATTTGGGATGGCAATGTCTGTATGCTGCCGGCGTCTAGTGCTTCGAAGGGGACCGCGCGTGTTACGAATGCGATGATAAGAAGGGGGAGCGGTTCGATCTCCCCCCGACCGGAAACCGCGACCCAAAGAAAGCTGTCTGCATGCCCCCTTCGAGGGAGTACGACGCCGGCGGAGTACAGACATTTCCCTCTAAAAAAGCGTATGTATACGTAGGTTGTCCTGGTGTTATTCACGATGAATATATGGGTGATATACACGTACGAACGAGTACTTGTTTTTTTACCATACGTTCTTGACATAAGATTGAGTGAGACAAAGGCGTAGCTCGACCTGTTCTTGCTTCGACGCCGCGGCACCATGCACCCGCTCTTTCTTTTGCCAACCCCTTCCCCCCCGCCCCTTGTTTTTGTCTTTCGTTGGTCTTGCCGTCTCGGTGGTTGGCGTGCGCGTGGGCTTTGCTCATGATGTTGGCGTGGCGTCGCATTGTCAGGCGGATCTGTCCTCCGACACGGCGGAAAGCGATAGGTACGTGGGGCATCCGTTCTCCAAGCGCTACTACGTTGCAGAAACACTGAGCGCTTGGGGGCACGGACGGGACGTAAGATGATTCGACGGTTCGGCGGTTTTTGTTACTAATATGAGAGAGGAAGCTGGAAGGGGATGACAATACTGTTGTTGACGGTGTCACTGGCGATTGCTTCTGTTTGTTGTTGTTGTTGTTGTTGTTGTTGTTGTTGTCGTTGTCGATGTTGTTGTTGTTTTCGGGGTTTTGACCTCGTCATTGTTTCTGGTTCGGAACACGGCGTGTCAGCGAGGACGTACTGCATACCTCGTACCTGCCACTGCGACCGAGAGATAGATCATGTCGCAAGGGAGGACACCCGGGCAGGGCATGTCCGCCGAATGTTCACACATTGTACCGGTATCTCTTCTTATCAGCAAACTGCAACCACCTTTTCTCCGCGATATGCATTCCTCGTATGTATCCTGATGCGAAGAGGCTCGAATAGCTGACGAACCCTGAACTTCTCGAAAAGGCATTTACCGCATTAAATCATTTGGCCTCTCCCCCCCCCAGCCTCGTTGAAGCTGTCATCCATAGGCAAGTCCGCCTCACAAGTGATTCTTAGTAGGATGCAGCTCACCCTTCATGCGACTCGCCGAACACCCCCCCCCTCACTCAGGCCACAAAAAACAAAAATACTAAGGCAAGAAACAAATGAGTACGCCTCCCCCCCGCCTCCGTCCCCCCACCCCTTGTATTTGTAGCATTTCTCTACATGTGCCTTCTCGACGACTGGGGTTTCATGTATTTTCTCAGCATTTCACGTTTTTCTTTCGCTCCTGCCCCCCCCCCCCCCCCCGCCCACCCCTCCCCCTATCCCCCGGTCACGAATCCCGCACCTCATCAACCAGACAGAAGATGTACGTGCACGAGCGAATGGCGTGCTCTTACACGTCTATGCTTCGGTACCAGACGTGCGCTTGCCTGCCGGTGTTCGTGGGCGAGTGGTCGCTGGCCATCGACAACTGCATGCCCTGGTTGGACTCAAAGTGAGAGCTGTTAATTTTTGATTGCCTAGCCGTCGGGTCTGGTGGCACGTATGCATATACATGCGTGGTACGTATGCACCTGGTACGGGTTTTCGTCAGCTTGATGGCATTATGTCGATGGGCGGTTGCCACATGCGAATCAAGTGCCCATAGAGCAGTGGAGACCAGGCAGAACGGACCCACCACCAGCCTGCATAAGAGTGAAGACGTGGGGGGGAGGTAGGGAAACTATGGCACCGTAGCAGGACAGCCGCTGCCTGTGCCAGTAGGCAGGGCAGGGCGAATAAAAAACTCGTTTTCCCTACGTATTTCGATGTACCGGACGTCCCGGCGAAAGTCGTCATGTACCTGGTACATCACTAAGAGGCTGCGGCCTACCCGCCTTGGGGTGTAAGGGCTTAAAGGCCTCTCGCTCGGCGAAACATCTGCAAAACAAACAAACAAACCCCGGTAGCTTCACGACGTAACCGCTGTCCTTGTTCTTGTGCCACCACCTACGGGAGCGCGGAGGGGCGGGGGGCGGGGGCGTTGCACGGTCACTCTCGTTGCCAAAAAAAAAAGACAGATTCTCCCAATGCCCCACCTTTCACCGAGGAGTGGGTCGGCGCTCTTTTTGCGCGACTCGCCCCCTTTACAACTAACTGCACCCCGCGCTGTTGGGGACACCCCATACTTAGAATTAGCGAGGGATACGCACAGGTACGGTTTTTGTAGTAGTACAAGGGTTCACGGGACGTTTATTTGTTTCGTGCTTGTGTGGTCACATTTCCGGTGCTCGCGCGCTTCCGCCCCCCCCCCCCCCCCCCCCCCCCTCCCCCCCCCACAAAACGGCGACAGGTTTGCTGACTACGGGCAGTGCAACAACCTGGCCGAGCGCGAACACGCGCCCTGGTGGAAAGAGCACACCCGCTCCTTCGCCATGCGCCAGATCGGCATGTTTGAGAGGGAGATGGGCTGGTCATTCTGGACTTGGAAGCTCGAGGACGATCTCGGTGAGCCCCCCCCCCCCCCCCCCCCCCCCCCCCCCCCCCCCCCCCCCACCCCCCCCCCCCCCCCCCCCCCCCCAAGGTTTGTACCTAGCAAAGTACCGCGCACCGTAGCCTCTACGTCTCGGACCGTGCGTGGACTGTGTGCAGTCGGTCCGGTGGGAGAATCCTGGTTCAGCTACTGTAGTTCGAGACATAAAAAAATAAAATGTGCGCCCATGATTAGAAGCAAAAACAGGCGGCGGTTTGCGTTGTGCGTTTTTGTTGGTCGATGTGGGGGGGGCTTACCTCGCCGGGGATGTGGGAAAAAACCTTTCGATGCGTTGAATTCGGCGGTAGTATCTGTGCGCTCGTAGAAGGAATTCCCAACGGGCATAGATGTGGGCGAGCGCACAGCCGGAGGTTAAAACACCTTCAAATTCCGAAACGCTGCTTAATTGAGCGCGGCTTCCGAAAGGTCGGGGTGGCTGCAACCCCCTGGCAGCGTGTTCGGAGATGAAATGTCGCCGATTTGGCAAGGCTTAGCGCACGACAATGCACCTGCCTCCCTGATCGGTGAAGACCCGACATGCTCCGTCCCGGCATTGTAGGGATGCGAGGGTCTATGGTCATACGACTACGGCCATGCATGAAAATGAAGTACACCCCCCCCCCCCACCGCCGTCAGCATGCCACCGATTTGCCGTTCATTCGTTTTCACTCTCTCCTACTTGACTCCCTGCCTTCCTGCCTCGTCTCGTCCTCGTCCTCGTCTTTGTCTTCTCTCTCCGCCCCCCCCCCCACTATCGTCCTTCTCGTCCTCCTCCTCGTCCTCCTCGTCCTCCTCGTCCTCCTCGTCCTCGTATACCCTCCTTCTCGTTCCATCCTCCGCTCGTCCCCCCCGCTGCTTCGCTCCCCCTGCCCCCCCCCCCCCGCTTATCTTCCCCGCGCTCCTGCTCCCCAGAGAAAAACGAGCAAGCGTCCAAGTACTGGTCCTTCCGGCTCGCCGTGGACCACGGGTTTATCGACACCAAGTTCCCCTCCGACGCTTGCATACACCCTCCCGACGTCGACTGGATGAAGCCCATGACCACCCCCGCCTCCACTCCCGCCTCCTCCGCCTCCTCGGGCGAGGAGGAACAAGAAGACGGCCCTGCCGACGAACAGGAGGCCTCTGCCAATCTTGCCGCCGCGGCGGGGCCTAACGGCCGCGCAGACGGAGCGGGAGTACGAGGAGGAGGAGGAGGAGGAGGAGGGGCCGCGGCGCAGGGTGAGGGTGCGGCGCCAGAGCTTGCGACGACGGTGAGCGGCAATGATGTTTTTTCCCAGCTTTTTGACATGTAACACGATGGTTGGTAGTCCACAGCACAGTACGAGCTCCTCTTTGTGTCTCCATTCCGAGAGAAGGGGGGGTGACGGTGTCACCAGGAGAAACACAGAATGAGGCGTTGTCGTTGTGGGCGTAGGGAGAGAGAGGGGGGGGGGTTAACAGGGTTACTATTAATAGGAGAAACACGGCATGGGGCGTTGTTGTCGCGGTTTCTTACCTCGAGCGCGGAAACCGTTGAGCGCTAAACGCTGGTCCAGTCGACCTACGTCATAAGGGCATGTATCGATCACCCTATTATTTCGGCTAACGACCTGTTTATACCCAACAACTTGGTCCGACCCCCCGGCGGCACCCACCGCACATCGGGCCGGACCGTGTCTAGCTCTTGCCAATGCTGACCCCTTCCCACCCCTGCCATCCGCCAACCTCTCGCCCCAGTGGGGGCTCGTCTTCAAGCTTACCCTGACGCCGAACAAACCTCACGTACCCAACCCAAAACCCCGAACGACACACACAACCAACCCTCCCCCATGATTGCATCACAGCACCGAAATATCGAGACAACACTCTCCGCTCACGAGGGATGTCGAGACCTTGCCCCGGCTTCAACAAAGTGGTTGAAATACGTTCAACTTTAATCACTAACCCTGACGCTAACCCTAACCCTACCCCTACCCCCCCAACCCCCTCCGCCCTTTACGCCTCCGCCCCCCTGTCTCCGCCCGACTACGACCCTTCCATTGTCACAGGAGTTGCATGGCACGGCCGCAAGCAACTCAACATCCCCCGCGATGATGACTCTGCTCGTCATGCTCGGCGCGATGGCTGGGGTGGCGGCGACTTTGGCGGTCGGCCGCATCAAACACAGCGGCGGCGGCAACGGACAGCCGGCTAGTGGCGTGGTTACGGCAAGCGGGTGGGTGCCGGCCGTTTTCAGGTGAGAAAGGAGGGGCGGGCGGGCGGTGGACCGTGGGTTGTGGGATGGAGGAAGGGGCGAAGATGGGGCGAAACTATCGTGATTTGTTGAGAGGCCACTCGTCCTTCCATGCCTTGTTCGTCTTTAGTACCTACGCGGGGCCGGGGGGGCGGGGGGGGGGGGGGGGGGACTTACGTTTCTGGACTGACATGGTATTGTTCAGGGAAGTTCGAGTGCTGCGGCCCCTATAGGTAGGAAGTTCGAGTGATGCGGCCTTTCCTGCCGTGCAAGTGGAAGCAGGGGCTGGCCTGGCTAACATATTTGTAGTGTATCGATTTCTATTTTCGCGCGTAGGGGAGAACGCCGCGATGGACCTCTTCGGAGTTTCCCTGTACAGGTGCAGACACGATGCGAAGATGTTCAAGGCGGGCGTTTCCCCACACGCTGGTGGTGAACCACGAATAGCACGCACGTGGCAAGACGCGTGCTACGGTAGAGGTAGCAATTTTAACTGAATCGTTTTCTGAACGATCGGGCTCCTTAACCCAAATTCGTCGGACTTGCATTTTTGAGACGAATAATTTTTCAGAGTACACTTCGGACATGGGATTTCTCATCCGTTAGCACTTTTATTTTCTTCCAAAACATTTTTTTCGGCGAAGTATGACGCTCCTTAAGTGAACAGCTCAGAAAAATCATGGTGCATCTCTATCGTAGCATGCGTCGCAAACCACATGTAACTCGCATCTGGCCCGAAAATCGTGCGAGAGTCGTGCGAGGCCGCCGAGTTTTATTTACCTCTCCGCCATCTACCGTCCTATCGCTCATTGGAGCGAGGAGATGTGCCGTAAGTACTGCCGTAGAGGTACAGCGTATGTTTTTGGTTTTGGTGGCCTCTGAGGGGGAGCACGCGGCGAGTCTTCCACGCGCTCGCAACGACGCGCCCAGCCGCCCGCCGTCCCACTAAACGCGCTCGCACGACCACCGCCGTGTCAATAAAACCACCTGCACAGTACCGAGGTCAACCTACCGTTCTACCCCCTTCGGGAGTTGATTATTATGGCATGTAGGTACAATATGGCGGGACGCCAATGTCGATTGCAGCGTCGAACACACGTAGCAGCCTTAGAGTTAGCCTGCTGGGGTAGGAGTTATTCCTCGAAGTGCAACGCAGGGAGATGAAATGTACACGGCACGCGCGTAGGGCAGCATAGCGACGCTGGTGTGTATGTATATCGTGCGTAACGACTCTTCCAAGACCGTTTGATAAGACCGCTTTTGTCGTTTTTAAGGCCATTACTTCGAAGTATAATTGTCGTTTTTGGTTCATTTTTATATATATATGCTTGTGTCCCTAAATCGTTGATAACCCGTTTTCCATGTTTTCCACCCCCCCCCCCCCCCCCCCCCGGCTCCATCTCGAAAGCGATGCGTGGTCAACTGTTAAGTGACTAAGGCAAGCAACAAATGAGTACGCCCTCCCCCCGCCCCACCCTCCCCTCCGCCCCCCCTTCGTCGGCACCCGAATTCACAGTGCTGGCTACGACGCCATCGGCTCGCAGACTACGCCGTAGCCGATCGTCATCGCCTTTCTCGGCAAACCAACGCGAGGAGCACGTATATTACGCGGCTGAAGAGGATGGCAGAGGCGTCTTTGGGTCCCTCGACGTCAAAAACAACCCCACCCGATAATAAGGTTGTATCCCGTTTTCTTTCGCGCCGACGTGCACGGTCGGGGATGCGTGGTAGTATTTATACGAGACAGGCATCATTTTTGCTTAATTAGCCATTATGTGTAGTGCACCCACCCACCCACGTTTTGGGGGAAAAACTACTTGAAATTAGAGTGGAATTGTGTTTTGGCAGCGTGATAAAAAAAAGGGTTACATAACGGTGGTGCTACACGCACGGGGGAGCGGCAGGAACATGCTGTTTGTTTTTTGCGAGTGTGAGAGTTGTGGGTTGGTAAGCTTCTCGTGCTCTGCGTATACACACGCCGCACAATATTTTTGCGGTGGTCCGAAGGCGGTGTTTTTTGGTGCCGCGCGGGGAAGCGGGCCGGGGGGGGGTCAGGGGGGGAGGGGGTGAACAACGCGAGCGAAAAGGGGTGAGGCGTGGGAGGGACGAAGGGCGGGGTATTACCTTGCCTCGCCATAGCGTAGTTGTGTTTGCTCTTGACTGACGAGATCACTACATATAGGGTTCTGTGTGTACAAGGGTTGGCCTCGCGCCCCCGTAGCTGTGTTAGATGTGCCTGATGGGACGCGTTATGGCCGTTTCCTTGTCGCCCCATGGAGGTGCCAGGAGGATATTTTGTCGTGGACCTTTCGTTGTCTCAGTTTTGCTGTATTTTATGCGAGGCGCGAAGGCCTGTTTTTTTTCTTTTTTTTCTTTTTCTCGTCGACTTTTTCTTCCGTTGCACAGCTCGTTGGACCAAAACGTCCCCAATACGAGCATGCACGCGTTTTTTTCTATCTTGGAAACCCGTTGCCCCCCACCTCGGGGTGGTGGCGGCGTTTCGCTGTTTGTTCATCAGAGTCAAACATCCGAGAACAAGTTTAATGGCGTGCTGCATGGTTGGCGTTACGTTGTGTTGCGTGCACGTGTGTTTTGTGTGTGGGCGGTATTAGCACTTCATGTTGCGCACTTCGCAGGATCGATGCGCGTACTACCACTTAGATGTTTTCGGCGCGCGGATGAAAAGACGTGCGTGGTGATGAGTGATGATACCTCGTTATCGCCTGCGTTCCACTTGGCGACACAATTGCACGTACCTGCCGTCGGGAAAGCCATGGCGGCGGTTGTTGCAGTCCCGAAGACGTAGCGTTTGTTTTGTTGTTGTTGTGATGCAAACGTATCGGGTGTTTTGATATACCCGTACGGATTTCGCGCTAGTCTGCATTAGGATTCAGTACGCCGAACGAAGCGACGGGCTGCGAAAACGAATGTAAGAAAGAGCATGCGCGGCGGGAAACGAATGGATCAAGAGACACAATTTTGCTTCGCTTTTGTCAAGAGGGCTACTGCCGCGCTGACTCTACCTGCGGGGGTCTAACACTGATTTGAGCAAGGGGCGGGGGGGGGGGGGGGGGGGTGGAGTAGGGAATGGTTTATCGGTACGTAAGGCGCATGGCCTGCTTACTGTCGCTAGCGTATCCCGGCAGAAAAAACCTGGCATAGTATGCTCCTACCGCGAGAGTGGCAGGAGTAGTAGCAGAGTGGGTACATATAAGAGAGGCGGGCGGAGGGCACACTTGTCGTTGCCTCCTTAATTGTCGCTGGAGAAAGCGTTGCAGGCCGCGTCATCGCGCGCAGAGGTCCCACACCCACCCCGTCTAGACTGTGGGGCAAGACGTTGCTGCTCCAGCTCGTGGAAATACAACAGCTACTAATAAGTAGGCTTGGTGCGCGATGTCACTGGACCGACGGGCATGAAATGATGGAAAGAAAAAGGGCAGCGGCCAAAAACAGGTACACCTGGTCCGTTCGGGGCCAAAAACAGGTAATACTAAAATCAAGTTTAAAACGCACCCCACCTGCCGTTCCTTGCAATGCAACGTAGAGTTTTTTCATGTTCTTCGTGCTCGCCCGGTGGCTACGTATATGAGTAGCTGCTATTAATAGTACGAGGAACGAACGCCTGCTGCTGTATTCTCCCTTCTCAACTTTTGTGACACCCCTGGTATTCCAAGTCAACCACAATCCCGAAGGGGAGCCTTTTATCTCGTATTATTTCGGCGGAGGTGTGCAGGCAGATATGTGTGTGTGTCGCTCGAGTGGCGTGTAGTGCGAGGTGCGAAGGGAGAAGGGGGTCTCCGCGTACGTCGGCATTTGTATAGGGGGCATAAGGTGGAACTATGAAGGGCCTCTGATTGGCTTAAAAACGACAAAAAGGTGAAAGTCAAGCAGAGTAGACAAAATCAGGTATATCTGGGTTTTGAAGAGGCAAAAACCGGTACAACGAGTTTTGGACCAATGGCAGCGCACGTGGAGTGCGTTTTTGACTTGGTTTTAAGTATGTACCTGATTTTGGCCGCAAATGGGCGAGGTATACTTTTTTTGGCCGCTGTCCAAAGAAAAACCCCAGTTGGCGCTGGGGAACTGCTGATATGCACGGTATCCTGGTGCTATGCCTTCGTTTTCAAATTAAAAAGACACGCCACCTGTGATGAGGTCGAATCATTCATCGAAATGCATATGTACAAGCTGCGTGTGGTACTTCGATCGCGCGTGCCGCGGGATGTATGACCTCGTGACTCGTGATGGATAAGTCGGTGACTCCCCGGGTTGATACAGTAGTATCGGCGTCACCAGGACGATTCTACTTAGGCTTTCAGCCGAAAATCCTTCCTATAATCCTCTTTGAGGGGGGTGAAAGCTGACAGCTGTGGAAGTTACGACGTAACCTTACGCAGCGTTTGGTAATCGTACTACAACAGTACTACAGTACTGCTGTTGTGTTGTATTTACTCGTACTTTTGTTTACGCACAGTAGTGGTCTTAGGGCCCGTTTTAACGAGTATGAAATACATTTAATTTGGAAAAAATAAAATTCAAATACGCCTTAAATTGGTCAACACACGCACCAGCACCAAAAATTAGGATCTTGGGCATAATATTTGGTGCTGGTGCTTGTGTTGACCAATGAAAAGCGAATTTTAATTTAATTTTTTCCAAATTGAATTTATTTTATACTCGTTAATTCGGGCCCTTATCGACCTGCCAATTGTTTTTACGCAATTGACTCGCAAGCTGTTGAATACCGGTATGTCGTAAGCAATGTCTGGTTACGATATACTCCCTGTGTGTGCTGCACGTTGGCAGAGGTCCAGCCCAGGCCTGATGCTCGGGTTCATCTGCCCACAGGTCTTGATGTAGCATGAGGTTGGCGAAGGTCTCGCATGCTTCATGTGATGTCTGCTCTTCTTGCTACACGACAAACACATACGAGTACACATCATAAATGGGCGAATCACTATTGCTCTGTAACAGGCTAACGAGCGGTGCACTCGATCCTAACTCTCTTCGAGTCTTCCATCTCGGACACTACCAGAAAATGCACGAACAAAAGCTGGACCCATTGGCCTGGTCCTAGTACCAAGCTCTATGGTATACCATGAAGGCGGAAACACGGGTTTAACCGGGAGTGACAATCATTGTTTCCAGACCTTCTGGAAGTGCCTCTTGGTGATTGTTTGCTTGTTGTGCACCTCTCCATTTAAATTCCTGTCAAAATATCCAAGTTTTATTCAGTACCCCAAGAAACCACTACGTAAAACACTGCTGCTATCTTGTCCCATTAGATATATCATACCTACGAGTGACTCCGAGTATTCCGTAGGACATGAAACATAAAAATCATACCGTACCCGGGTACGAGGGTCGAATTCTCCGAGGAGCCGACGCGATCGAACAAACGCCACAAACGGGAGCCGACGTGAGAAACAACCACACCCACTTTGGTTTTGGGTCACCCAGGCTACCACGTGGGGCCGGCTACAGGCTGTCTTGCCCCGAACGAAATGCATTCGCGTGCTGTTCCCCAGTGTGTGTGCGTGTGTGTTTTCAAATATAAACATGTGTGAAGCGGCCATGCCGGTCAGCTACCGATTTCCGTTGTTCGTGGACGTCAATCATTTTTCTGAGGGGCTGGGGGGTGCAAGATATGCCTGGCGCGAGTGAAAAGCCGGACACGAAATTACTTGGAAAAGCGAGAAGACGAAACTGCTTGAAAAAGCGAGGACACAAAATGTAATTGCTGTTCTAGAGAAGTCCAGGGAGGAACTCTGTAGCAGTAGTAACAAGTCCTGTGGGCACGACACCTTACACGGCAAGACTTGTTCGAAACGAGCAGGAGATTGTTGCTACAGCTTTGGGGTTTCGCTTGAAAAAAAACACTCGAAAAACAGCAAAAGCGGCAAACATGGCAGGTAGGGTAGTTAGTGGTGGACAGCAAGGCGCTGATCCAACGCTCTCGATTGATAGTAGTTACCGCTCGCAATGATACCATAACGAGCGCACGTGCCACTACAAAATAGAGCACTCTGACGACTACCCACAAGCGCAGTTGTGGAAGGGGGCCAGATGAAGGACCACCGATCTCACGTCCCCCCTCCGACGAACCGTGCAGGCCTGTCAGATGAAGGACCACCGATCTCACGTCTCCCCTGCGACGAACCGTACAGGCCTGTAACGTCGCTGCCCGCTGCCATCCAACGCCGTGACACATACGCACACGCAAGGACATCCTTTACCTGCACCACATAGTGACTCACGGATTGTAAAAAAAAAACCACCCACTCACATACTACGTATACGTACGAGTATCATATCATACTGTATTCCACACACCATCGACGAACGAAAATATGCCAGTGCCTAACTAAAGCTATACAGCCAGCGAAACACCCCCCCCCCTCCCCCCGCGCCCTTGCCCCCCCCCCCCGCAAAGCAAAAGTGATGTTCACCGCAAGCTCTGCTACACATCGTTTCTCAACCTATTATACATCGGCTTTTCTCTCCTACCAACTCCTTGGGAGTGTACTACAATGCACCGGCTGCTGTTTGTTAACAGTCTTCGGAACTAAGCAAAGTGGGACACACGAACAAACAAAGCACCTTCCTTTCGCAGTGTCGGCTGCCATGATTTAGACGCGGTCCAGGTCACGGCCGCAATGCCCTGACGCGCGAAACAAAACGCCTACGTAGGCAAAACCAATTGGGCCACAACTATCATGGCACTACAACATAATTATCGTTCAAACATCGGTCCCTCGGTCCCTCCCCTGGTACACCAACCATCAAAGCCTCTTGGCTCTGCGCTCTCCGCACATAACTCTATGAGTAGTTTACAATCCCGACTTGCATCCGCTTCTCGAAATGAGCAGGGGCACTCGCCGCACAAAGCTCCATGAGTACTGCTGTGCCGACCCGCATCCACCTCTTGTAACGAGCATGAACACTCTCAAAAATAGAGATATATGATAACTGAGCAGGGGCACTCGCCGCACAAAGCTCCATGAGTACTGCTGTCCCGACCCGCACCCCCCTCTTGTAACGAGCATGAACACTTCTCAAAAATAGAGATCTATGAGAACTGTCCCGACTTTGCATCCATTTCTCGGAATGATAATGTCGGAATGATAATGGGCAGACAGTTCTCACTTGCATTCCCCCTCTCGTACACGAGTATGTGTGGACGTTCTCCGTACGGAGCTCCACAATGACAGCCCTGATCCGCATTTTCCACCTCTCACAATGAGTATGGGCACTCTCTCTAAGAACACAACCCCGACCTCCGTAATAAGCAATGGGCAGTTACGCTAGCGTGTGCGCAAAATCGCTCGATGCTCGCTTCTTTCCCTCCGAATTTGCAGCAACTACAGTAGTATCATGATAGTATATTGTATTAATATATTTATGGTAGGCCTGGCTGGCGGTTGACAGACGCCACACGCACGAACAAATATCGTGGTGACATCGAACACAAAAAAACAAAACAAAACATTTTCGCTCACATTTTCAAAGTGACGTATAATACGCACCCCTAAAAACCCCAAACTAATTATTCGCTGTTCCGTACTCGTATACTGGGGGGAAAACAAAAAAGATGCTGCAGGGAAAACAAAACGGCGGTGCGTACCGTATACTGGTAGCTGTAAAATACCCCCCCTCCCCCATATCCCCTCTCCCCTTCCCAAACAATCACTCGCCAATCGAACAGCAACTCCTTCTATTGTCCAACCTTATAACGTACTGTAGTTTTCCTAATACAAACAACCAACGTTTGGCTCGCTCTGCCGCCCAGCCGGCGCAGTCAGGTCAGCAACGGGCTCGCCCGCGCCCGTTCCCCTCATCGAAACCGCCTCATTTTCTGGAGTGGCGCTTCCGATTGGGCTCCCAAATACGAACCGTTCGATCCGCGCTGCAGGAAACGAGCTTCGGCTCTGTGGGGTGGAAGTCGGCTGAGTAGACCCTGTCTCGATGCCCTCGAAGCGTCTGCATCTGCTCTCCCTGGGAGAATGGCACGAAGGCAGCCCAACCAGGCGCGCGCAACAAAGTAGTTGTCGGAGGGAGGGAGGAGGGGGGGGGTGTACTTCATTTTCATGCATGGCCGTACGTAGTCGTATGACCATAGACCCTCGCATCCCTACAATGCCGGGACGGAGCATGTCGGGTTTTCACCGACCAGACAGACATTCCTAGCACCAAGCGCGAAGCGCCGTGAGGTGTTGGGCGAGTCGCATGAAGGGTGCGCTGCATCCTACTAAGAACCGCTTGTAAGGCGGACTTGCATATGGATGACAGCTTCAATGAGATAATATAATTTCTGGTGTGGCCACTTCCTGAGACAGCAATGGGAGCACTATGTAACTGCATTATGGATCCCATATCATATCACACTACGTGATACGATCATTCCCCTTGTGCGGAGCAAAGGTTCTCCACCCCGCACAAATGATCTGACTCGACCGCCAGCTTTGGTGACCGCCAAAAACAAAAAAAAACGGTACCCTGGTTGTCTAGCTCACGCAGTGAGAGGCGTGTTTTACAGCGTCGTTGCCAACCGATGCCAACTGGGGGGGGGGGAGTGAGAGAGGTGGGGGATTTGCCAGATGGGATCGACTGACGTGGCGCTTGAAGAACATTCTTCAACCGATCGCGACGAGAGCAAGCTACTTTATCAAACTTCAGCAGTGAGGTACTGCGCCGACGACACAACAGCCGCAGCACCGAACGCGAACTAATGACGCAAGCTACCGGACCGGACTACGGTGCCCATGCCGCGCCGTACAAAAACAGCACCGAGCACGTCTGTCCAGCCTTGTTGTCCTCGCGCCCACGGCAGCAGCTGAGCGCCCAAGGGAACGAAGATGAACCGAAGAACCACCCCGCCCCCCCCCCCCCCGCACTCTATGTCCGACATAATATAACCAAGATGATACACGAAGCGCTTGGGTACTGCTGCGTTGACCAAAAAGACCCGCGTTAGCCGGAAAAAAGAAGGGAAAGATGCAGAGAGGACAAGCAGGAGCTTGGGGTAGACACGTGTGCCACACGAGGAGCGGGAGCCCGGCAATACATACCAACCCTGCTGCTGCTGCTGCTGCTGCTGCGCGCCCAACGAACCCAGAATAGCCACACCCGCTTGCGAGAACCGCTCGTCATTCGAATCTGTCATCCAATGTAAGAAAATCCGCCTCATAAACGTTCATTTTAGTAAAATGCAGCTCTCGCCCTTCATGCGATTCGACCAACACCTCACGTTCCGCTTCGGCGCTTGGTGCGCAAGCAATTGTCTGCCTGGTCGGTGAAAACCCGACGTGGTCCGTCCCGACGTTGTAGGGACGCGAGGGTCTATGGTCATACGACTACGGCGTTGCATAACACGAGTATACCACCCCCCCTGTCTCCTCACGCCTGGTGAGGAATGACTACTATCTACACATACTGTAGTCCCTCTCTGCTTTCCGCGAGGGAAAGACCGAACTCGCAACCCCCCCCCCCCCCCAAAAACGCCTACCGTATCGGCCAGTTCTTGACCGTGTGTCCCCTCAACGCGTGCATCAGCTGCAGGGACGGCTCCTGCGCCGGCGCCGGCGTCACCTGTGCCTGCGCCTGCCTCCCAACCGCCCCCTCCTCCGTTGCCCCCAGGCCCCAGCTGACACCACTACCGCCGCCGCCCCCGGCAGCAGCACCGCCCGCATCGGTCGCGGGCGTGCCGTCGGTAACGAAGGCAGGCGCGGGCACCCCCACGGCGGCGCTTTGCCGCGGCTTATTCAAGAATTTCCGGTGGAAGACCCGTAGGGTGTTGTCGAAGCAGTTAGCCGCCAGGAGCAGCCCTTCCTCGTCTTGTCTGCCGGCGTCGGGCGGAGAGGCCTTGCAGGCAGAAGGAAGGTCCCGTCCGCATATAAAAGGGAAAAAGGAGGCGCGCCAGGGAAGAGGGCGCCGCCCCTCCCCCTCCGCCCACCACCGCGCTCCACCGCCACGCACGCCGGCACTGCACCCAGTGGCGAGTCGACCTCCCCTTTGCGCACCGCAGGGGCCGGGCACGCCGCCCCCGACCGGCCCCGGTGCATGCAAAACCTTCGAAAGAACGCGCAACTTTTGTTGTGTGAAAGGGAGGGGAACAAGCCGCCAGGCGGAGGGGGGGGTCGGGAGGGGTGGCACACCGAAGGACGAAAGGACACTTTCGAGACAGACAGACAGACAGACAGACAGACAGACAGACAGACAGACAACAGCGACAAGACACGCACAGACAGACAGACGACAGACAGACAGACAGACAGACAGACAGACAGGACAGCAGAACAGACAGACAGACAGACAGACATACAGCGAGACAGACAGACGAGACAGACAGACAGAACAGAACAGAATCGGCAGGCAGGCAGGCAGGCAGGCAGGACAGACATCACAGCCGCCGCGTGCGGTTATTCGGTTGTGGGGCGGTCGGGCAGGTTAAGATTAGCGGCGTCGGGGGTTGGGGTTGGGGCGGGGCGGGCGGGGGGGTGACATGTGATGCAGCCCGGGGGGACGGCGAGAGGGGGAGTTGGGGTGTGAGTCGCATATGCCTGCGATCTCGTTGCAAAAGCGTCACCACGCAGGCTGGATCGGATCGCGGATCGAACGCGCCACTCCCCCCCCCCCCCTCCCGCCCCCCCCCGACAAGCACAACAAAACAAATCGACCGGGGCAATCACGCGTCCTTGCCGTCAGCTCAAACCTTTCTGAACCCGACACGACCCCCTGTCGGAGCTGCTGCCCTGCGGGTCGATGAGACTCCCTCGAAACTACAGTAGCAAGCGCTTAAAAAGTTAAAGCGAACAAAAACAAAAACAAACACGCCAAATAATAAAACAACGTGTGCTGGCAAACAAAACAAAAGCCACACCTACTCGTACTTGCAGAGCGGCCTCTCTCAAAAATACTTGAACACAAGAAAAAACGTCGGGTTCAGGACCAACGGACAAACCAAACGTATGAATGAATGCTATTTTTTACAGTGGTCCCTGAAAAACTCACAACAATAACAAACAACGAAAAACCATGATTGGTCGGTTTCAGTTTCGTAACAACCCACCCCTCGGACAGATCACTGACAGATCATCGATTCCCACTTCACGATCTAGCTCTTTCATGGGCAGATACATTCCCGAGCTGTTTGACCTGAACAACTCAGGTTGCCGGGTGGAAGCCGTATACATAACCTGCACGATCTATAGCAGAACGCCTTTCCTCGGTTGGTTAAGACCTGTCCTATAAAAATCTCACACAGCACCTCACCAACGGAAGGTTAGCTTGTAGATACTCTATATCGTGATCTATCTATCTATCTATCTATCTATCTATCTATCTATCTATCTGCCTATCTATCTATCTAGCCATCTATCTTTTATCTCTCTCTCTATCTATCTATCTATCTAGCCATCTATCTGCCTGTCTATTTATCTATCTATCTATCACCTATCTACCTGTCTATTTATCTATCTATCTATCTATCTATCTATCTATCTATTTACCTATCTATCTATCTATCTATCTATCTATCCAACAGCCCCACTAACCTGGCCCTTGGACAGGTCGAACACGTGAATACTCCCGTCCGCGCTGCCGGTCGCCAGAACCAACGAATGCTGCCAGTCGTTCCCGAGGTCGTTGTACCCCATGCTTCCGCGCCCGCCTTTCCCCCCGCCCCCCCACCATCCGAGCTGCTCCGCCCCCCCGCTCCCCCCCCGCCCGCCCCCTCGCCCCTCCCCACCACCGCCTCCACCGCCACCCCACGCCGGCATGCCCCAGTGCGCAGTCGCCTCCCCTTTGGCCACTCCGAAGCGGACACGCGCGAGGACAGGTGATGCAAAACCTCGAAAGAACGCAGCCAATTGTTGTGTGAAGGAGGGAACAAGCGCGCTCATCATCAATCCTTGCATCTTCAATATCATCGTACGTAATCAAACAAGATTCTTCGGGTGAAGGACCTATCCCAATGTTATCTGCTGTACTTTGTCACTCCGTTGGCAATACGCTATCTAATAATCTTCCATCTCAATACGCAGAAATTCGTCGATTAAAAGTGCAAGCCAGGGGATGGGGGGGGAGGGATGGGGGCCACCCCGAAGACGAAGAGAGAGAGAGACAGACAGACAGACAGACAGCACAGACAGACAACAGACAGACAGCACAGACAGACAGACAGACAGACAGACAGACAGACAGACAGACAGACAACAGACAGACAGACAGACAGACAGACAGACAGACAGACAGACAGACAGACAGACAGACAGACAGACAGACAGACAGACAGACAGACAGACAGACAGACAGACAGACAGACAGACAGACAGACAGATCGGCAGGCAGGCAGGCAGGCAGACAGACAGACAACAGCCGGCGTGCGGTATTCGGGTTGTGGGCGGGGGCAGGTTAAGATTAGGGGTCGGGGGTTGGGGGGAGTGGGGTGAGTCGCATATGCCTGGATCTCGTTGCAAAGCGTCACCCGCAGCTGATCGGATCGGATCGACGCGCACTCTATGTCCGACATAATATAACCAAGATGATACACGAAGCGCTTGGGTACTGCTGCGTTGACCAAAAAGACCCGCGTTAGTCGGAAAAAAGAAGGGAAAGATGCAGAGAGGACAAGCAGGAGCTTGGGGTAGACACGTGTGCCACACGAGGAGCGGGAGCCCGGCAATACATACCAACCCTGCTGCTGCTGCTGCTGCTGCTGCGCGCCCAACGAACCCAGATTAGCCACACCCGCTTGCGAGAACCGCTCGTCATTCGAATCTGTCATCCAATGTAAGAAAATCCGCCTCATAAACGTTTATTTTAGTAAAATGCAGCTCTCGCCCTTCATGCGATTCGACCAACACCTCACGTTCCGCTTCGGCGCTTGGTGCGCAAGCAATTGTCTGCCTGGTCGGTGAAAACCCGACGTGGTCCGTCCCGACGTTGTAGGGACGCGAGGGTCTATGGTCATACGACTACGGCGTTGCATAACACGAGTATACCACCCCCCCTGTCTCCTCACGCCTGGTGAGGAATGACTACTATCTACACATACTGTAGTCCCTCTCTGCTTTCCGCGAGGGAAAGACCGAACTCGCAACCCCCCCCCCCCCCCAAAAACGCCTACCGTATCGGCCAGTTCTTGACCGTGTGTCCCCTCAACGCGTGCATCAGCTGCAGGGACGGCTCCTGCGCCGGCGCCGGCGTCACCTGTGCCTGCGCCTGCCTCCCAACCGCCCCCTCCTCCGTTGCCCCCAGGCCCCAGCTGACACCACTACCGCCGCCGCCCCCGGCAGCAGCACCGCCCGCATCGGTCGCGGGCGTGCCGTCGGTAACGAAGGCAGGCGCGGGCACCCCCACGGCGGCGCTTTGCCGCGGCTTATTCAAGAATTTCCGGTGGAAGACCCGTAGGGTGTTGTCGAAGCAGTTAGCCGCCAGGAGCAGCCCTTCCTCGTCTTGTCTGCCGGCGTCGGGCGGAGAGGCCTTGCAGGCAGAAGGAAGGTCCCGTCCGCATATAAAAGGGAAAAAGGAGGCGCGCCAGGGAAGAGGGGAGGAATAAAGAGGGGAGGGAGTCCCGTCCGCATATAAAAGGGAAAAAGGAGGCGCGCCAGGGAAGAGGGCGCCGCCCCTCCCCCTCCGCCCACCACCGCGCTCCACCGCCACGCACGCCGGCACTGCACCCAGTGGCGAGTCGACCTCCCCTTTGCGCACCGCAGGGGCCGGGCACGCCGCCCCCGACCGGCCCCGGTGCATGCAAAACCTTCGAAAGAACGCGCAACTTTTGTTGTGTGAAAGGGAGGGGAACAAGCCGCCAGGCGGAGGGGGGGGTCGGGAGGGGTGGCACACCGAAGGACGAAAGGACACTTTCGAGACAGACAGACAGACAGACAGACAGACAGACAGACAGACAGACAACAGCGACAAGACACGCACAGACAGACAGACGACAGACAGACAGACAGACAGACAGACAGACAGGACAGCAGAACAGACAGACAGACAGACAGACATACAGCGAGACAGACAGACGAGACAGACAGACAGAACAGAACAGAATCGGCAGGCAGGCAGGCAGGCAGGCAGGACAGACATCACAGCCGCCGCGTGCGGTTATTCGGTTGTGGGGCGGTCGGGCAGGTTAAGATTAGCGGCGTCGGGGGTTGGGGTTGGGGCGGGGCGGGCGGGGGGGTGACATGTGATGCAGCCCGGGGGGACGGCGAGAGGGGGAGTTGGGGTGTGAGTCGCATATGCCTGCGATCTCGTTGCAAAAGCGTCACCACGCAGGCTGGATCGGATCGCGGATCGAACGCGCCACTCCCCCCCCCCCCCCCCCCCCCCGACAAGCAAAACAAAACAAATCGACCGGGGCAATCACGCGTCCTTGCCGTCAGCTCAAACCTTTCTGAACCCGACACGACCCCCTGTCGGAGCTGCTGCCCTGCGGGTCGATGAGACTCCCTCGAAACTACAGTAGCAAGCGCTTACAAAGTTAAAGCGAACAAAAACAAAAACAAACACGCCAAAAAATAAAACAACGTGTGCTGGCAAACAAAACAAAAACCACACCTACTCGTACTTGCAGAGCGGTCTCTCTCAAAAATACTTGAACACAAGAAAAAACGTCGGGTTCAGGACCAACGGACAAACCAAACGTATGAATGAATGCTATTTTTTACAGTGGTCCCTGAAAAACTCACAACAACAACAAACAACGAAAAACCATGATTGGTCGGTTTCAGTTTCGTAACAACCCACCCCTCGGACAGATCACTGACAGATCATCGATTCCCACTTCACGATCTAGCTCTTTCATGGGCAGATATATTCCCGAGCTGTTTGACCTGAACAACTCAGGTTGCCGGGTGGAAGCCGTATACATAACCTGCACGATCTATAGCAGAACGCCTTTCCTCGGTTGGTTAAGACCTGTCCTATAAAAATCTCACACAGCACCTCACCAACGGAAGGTTAGCTTGTAGATACTCTATATCGTGATCTATCTATCTATCTATCTATCTATCTATCTATCTATCTGCCTATCTATCTATCTAGCCATCTATCTTTTATCTCTCTCTCTATCTATCTATCTATCTAGCCATCTATCTGCCTGTCTATTTATCTATCTATCTATCACCTATCTACCTGTCTATTTATCTATCTATCTATCTATCTATCTATCTATCTATTTACCTATCTATCTATCTATCTATCTATCTATCTATCCAACAGCCCCACTAACCTGGCCCTTGGACAGGTCGAACACGTGAATACTCCCGTCCGCGCTGCCGGTCGCCAGAACCAACGAATGCTGCCAGTCGTTCCCGAGGTCGTTGTACCCCATGCCCCCGCGCCCGCCTTTCCCCCCGCCCCCCCCACCCATCGAGCTGCTCCCCGCCCCCCCGCTCCCGCCCCGCCGCCCCTCCCCCTCCCCCACCACGCCTCCACCGCCACGCACCCGCGCACTGCCCCAGTGCGAGTCGCCTCCCTTTGCCACTCCAAGGCGGACACGCGCGAGGACAGGTGATGCAAACCTTCGAAAGAACCGCGCAACTTTTGTTGTGTGAAAGGAGGGGAACAAGCGCGGGAGGGGGGGGGGTGGAGGGGGGCAACCCCGAAGGACGAAGGACGCGAGACAGACAGACAGACAGACAGACAGCACAGACAGACAGACAGACAAACAGACAGACAGACAGACAGACAGTACGACAGACAGTATGACAGACAGACAGACAGACAGACAGGACAGCATGACAGACAGGAACAGACAGACAGACATACAGCGAGACAGCAGACAGACAGACAGACAGAACAGAACACGATCGGCAGGCAGGCAGGCAGGCAGGCGACTCAGACAACAGCCGCGCTGCCGGTTATTCAGGTTGTGGCGCGCGTCGGGCAGGTTAAGATTAGGGCGTCGGGGGGTTTTCGGGGTTGGGCGGGGCGGGGGGGGGGGTGGAGTCCGGAGTGGGTGCATGTCGCATACATGCCTTGGAATCTTCGTTGCAAGTAGCGTTCACCCGCAGCTGATCGGCATCGGATCGACGCGCATCCTCTACTGATCGTACATAATTATATACAAGATTATACCAACCTGAAGCGCCTTTGGGGTAC
>MEHQ01000241.1:57082-118422 GCA_008828725.1 Saccharina japonica | reverse complement strand
CCCCCCCCCCCCCGCAAAAACGCCTACCGTATCGGCCAGTTCTTGACCGTGTGTCCCCTCAACGCGTGCATCAGCTGCAGGGACGGCTCCTGCGCCGGCGCCGGCGTCACCTGTGCCTGCGCCTGCCTCCCAACCGCCCCCTCCTCCGTTGCCCCCAGGCCCCAGCTGACACCACTACCGCCGCCGCCCCCGGCAGCAGCACCGCCCGCATCGGTCGCGGGCGTGCCGTCGGTAACGAAGGCAGGCGCGGGCACCCCCACGGCGGCGCTTTGCCGCGGCTTATTCAAGAATTTCCGGTGGAAGACCCGTAGGGTGTTGTCGAAGCAGTTAGCCGCCAGGAGCAGCCCTTCCTCGTCTTGTCTGCCGGCGTCGGGCGGAGAGGCCTTGCAGGCAGAAGGAAGAGGAACGGGGGGTGGGAGCAGGGAGGGGAGGGGGGGGGGCGAGGGCGGGAGGTGAGCGTGGGAGAGGGCGGGGCAGGAGCAAGGGCAGGGTAGGGGGGGGACATGCTTGATTCGGGGAGTCGTTTGTGTTATCGTTGATCTCGCTTCCACGGAGCAGGCCCGCTCTCACCGGTTCAAGCCTCGACAAAACATGGACAGAAAACAGCAGACAGCATTCAGTGCCAATGGCAGAGGTGGACATGTATTATACAACAGCCACAGCAGCAGCAATAGCAGCAGCAGCAGCAGCAGCGGCGGCAGCGGCAGCAGCAGCAACAGCAGCAGCAGCAACACCACCACCAACAGTCGCAGTAGCAGCAGCAGCAATAGCGGCAGGAACAACAGCAGCAGCAGGAGCAAGCAGAAGGCCGAGATGCTGCCCCCCATTTCATCACTAGCAAAACAAAAACGAGATCAATCCGTTACAAAAATAACAGCTACCACTGTTAATAGTAACAACGACAAGCAACCGACCAAATACAACGCCCGTCTTTGCCCAACGCGCCGATGCTGCGTCACCCGATTAGAAAAGCGGGCCTCAAGACGCGGACGGGGTGGCACCCAGTTTTGTCGCTCTCACTTGGATGTGGGAGATGTGGATGGGGTCTTCGAGGCTATAAGAGTCCACGATTCCTCCAGTTCTCGCATCCCACGTCAAAATCTTACCGCTGGCGTCCGCGGAGACCACCTGCCGCGATCGATCGCCGCGCCAGATGACACATGTAACATGGCACGGCGGTGGTCAGGTCCAGTTAAGGATATGCCAGGAACGCACAGGCATCAGCAGAGGAAAAGGGTTGGGGGGGGGGGAGGGGGGGGGGGGGTAGGCAGAGGGGACAGGGGTGTTTAGGGACGTAGTATCGGCGGCGTCACTTTATTGAAAGGCTCCCCTGCCCCCCTGCCCCCCCCCAACTCCCCCTTCTTAACATTACCACCACTACTCCTCTCATACAATAAAAATATGTTCAACCTCCCCCCCCCCCCTGGTGCAAGCAATATTTATGCCTGGTCGGCGAAAACCGGACATGCTCCGTCTCGGCATTGTAGGGATGCAAGGGTCTATGGTAATTCGACTACGGCCATGCATGAATATCGAATACACCCCCACCCCCCCGAGGGTTTATGGTCATACGACTACGGCCATGCATTATAACGACCCCCCCCCCCCCCCGCCCCCCCCGTCTCCGTTCCTCCACCCCTCCTCTCTCTTAGATCACCTTACTCCCGTCAG
This sequence comes from Saccharina japonica, assembly GCA_008828725.1. Classification (NCBI taxonomy): domain Eukaryota; class Phaeophyceae; order Laminariales; family Laminariaceae; genus Saccharina; species Saccharina japonica. The sequence continues at coordinate 116,751 of MEHQ01000241.1, read as the reverse complement.
AGTATACGTGGAGGGAGTTAACGAACGACCCGCAGTTCCAGTTGGCCACGACCGACATCGAGTCCCTCGTGTCCACGGTGTAGATGCGCTTGCTCGTCGAGCCCGCATACGCCACCTTCCCCCCGCCGCTGCCGCCCCCCGTGCCCCCGCCCCCACCCCCACTCCCGCTCCCGCCGAGACCGGCCCCGATGCCAATAACGCCATCGATACCGTCGGCTCCCCCTTCCGCCGCGACTTGGACGCACTGAATAAGCCCATCCAGTCCGAGCATGTTCCCGACCCTCTGGCCGGTTTCTGTATCCCACTTCGCGACGGTCTAGGGGTGAAAGACAGGGCGAAGCAGCGGCGGCGGCGGCGACAGCGGCAGCAGCAGCAGCAGCAGCAGCAGCAGCAGCAGCAGCGACGGAGGTGGTAGAAGCCGTCGCAACGAAGACGGATGGCAGACAGCGAGAGTTAGCGGACATTGTGTGGTCGGGAGAGGGGGGGCAGGTAGGGAGAAGACGAGCAAGCAAAGGTTCACGGGCGAGATCGGACAATAACACAAAGTTGCCTGAGGTTACCAACGAACCCTGTTCGGGAAACGGGAGCCGCAGCTAGCTAATGTGTTGACGCAACGTGTGTGGTTGGTGGGGGTGCGTTTCGTTTCGTTTTGGATGAGGGGGAGCGGCAATATAAGCCGATCGCCGCCAAGCGCATGGTGCGCGCGCGCGTGTGTGTGCGTAAGTGCGGAGACGAGACGCTTTGTCCGGGTTTCGGAAATCGAGCTACGATCGGTGGCGGTGGCGGCGATAGTGGCGGCAGCGGCGGCGGCGGCGGCGGTCGCACTCTCATTTCGTCCGGGAAGGCCGCATAAAATGAGCGTGTGCCGTGTGCCGACCGGGGGAAGACTGGTGTTCCCATCGGAGAGCGCGAGTGTACTCCGCGTCGAGCTGCAAACCTATAAGCGAATCATCCCAGCAGTACAACCCGCCGTCATCTTGACTCGGTCATAGCTTGGCTCGGCCGAATCGCACGACGCATCCAAGGACTCACCGCCCCCTCCCCCGCCCCCGACTACGGCACAGGCGGAAGGAATCAACAAAACTGCAAAGCAACACACACACACATCACAAACAATCTAGTACACGAAGGGAGGGAGCAGAGCCCAAGCCGGCTTCTCCCCTCCTCCTCCCCCATCTCCTTCCTCCCCCTCCTCAGACTGTGCGCAGACCAGACCAACAACGCAAACACCCCTCAAAAGCGACGACATCAAAGGAAAACTTTCCCCTAACCCTCGCGCATCCCTCCTCGCGCACGAACAACACCTCGGCCAAACCCCCACGGCAATCCATCCCCCTCGCAACCCCTCAGTTACTTTATCACTTCCGTATGTCACCGGGTAGCTTCTTCTACCTAAAGAATAATACCCTGTGGGGTTCGAAAATGGTCTCGTCAGCATTGATCTCCGAGGCGACTCGCCTCGCCAGGGGACTGCTCCGCCCCCTCCCCGCCCCAACCCACCCCCCCCTCCACCCCACCTGATCGAACGAAGCGCTGATAAGCGACCTCCCGTCAGGGGCCCAGCACAGGTCGCTGATCAGCTGCCGATGCCCCTCTAGGCACGCCACCTGGCTGTAAGGGTAAGCGCCCTCCCACAGGCGAAGGGTGCGGTCAAACCCAGCCGATGCCACCAAGCTGTCCCGCGGGGAAAACTTGGCCACGTACACCGCGGCGGTGTGCCCCGACTGCGCGTTCAATGAGGGGTAGGGGGGCGGGTGGCGGGGTAGAGTTGGCGAAGAGGGAATGGGGAGGGGGGACGGGCGGGGGGGGGGGTGTACTCATGTCGTGCACGGCCGTAGTCGTACGGCCATAGACCCTCGCATCTCTACAATGCCGGGACGGGGCACGTTGGTTTTTCACCAACCAGGCAGACATTGCGTGCACCAAGCGCGAAGCGCCGTGAGGTATTGGGCGAGTCGCATGGAGGGTGAGCTGCATCTTGCTAAGAGCCGTCTCTGAGGCGGACTTGCATATGGATGACAGCTTCAATGAGTTAATTTAATTTCTGGTGTGGCCACTTCCTGAGACACTTCCTGATACAGCAATGGGAGCACTATGTAACTTCCTCGAGGGTGCCTTACCATATACACACTACGTGATACGATCATTCCCCTTGTGCGGAGCAAAGGTTCTCCACCCCGCACAAACTATCTAACAAGACCGCCAGCATTAGCGGGGGGCGGGGAGGGTTCTTCATTTTCATGCACGGCCGTAGTCGTATGACCATAGACCCTCGCATCCCTACAATGCCGGGACGGAGCACGTTGGGTTTTCACCAACCAGGCATGGGGGGCGGGGGCGGGGGGTAATACGGTAGGCATCGCCACGCGACTCAGCAGAGCAGCAGGAAAGTGCCAAAACGCCAGAACATCAAAAAACAAATCGAACGCGTCCCCCTTCCCACCCCAAAATAACGACCAACGCCATGCGAAGCGTTAGCCTACACCCCCGTTTTAATACACACTTTCAAAACCTCCCTCCGTTGCTTTTACTTTGCTTCGAAGCCTCAGCCGCCCCGCCCAAACCCCCTCGACCCCCCCCCCTCCCTTTTCGCGCTTGGTGTCAGCAAGGTCTGCCTGGTCGGTGAAAACCCGACACGCTCCGTCCCGGCATTGTAGCAATGCGAGGGTCTATGGCCACATTCCTGCGGCCATGCATGGCATGAGTACTCCCCAACACCTCCCCGACTCCGCCCGAACCCCCACCCCCTTCCCGAGTCCTCCATCCTTCTGCCCACGCACACGTGCTTTTCACACAACATAGCCCCCCCCCTAGCGATACATCTGGTTCTCACCAGCTTAGCCTCCGCCACAAGCACGCGGTCCGCCGCGACGCCGCTGCTAGCCCCGACCCCCATGCCCGCATCGCCGATAAGGCTCAACGAGTCCAGCTGCTGGGCGGTGGGCCCCACGCGGGGGTCGAACACCGCTCGGCTCGGCGGTCGCACCCCTGCGCAGCGGCCACCGTTCATAGTGTCGGGTGGTGGTGGGATGGTGGTGGTTGGGGGAGGATTGGTTACGGGCATAGGGGGCTGGCGGGTTATTGTTGTGTGCCCGGTGTGGGCCAGGTAGGGGAAAAAGGTCCGCCTTTTGCGGTTTTCGATCAGGGTGCGCCCTGGACTGGTGATTTGTGACATTAATAGCGACAATCCCAAAGTGTAGAGCTGTACGATAGACTATTACACGTGCGAGACGAGTTGAAACAACAAAAGCAAGTACGACACATATATCCACAGCAATACATGTACTACAATGTTCTTATACTATCATATATACGAAGGAGGGTGGAGGTTTCAACGGCACTATTTAGCACCGGTAGACACCAATGACAATATATAGTAACATATATAACAATGTAAATATATGATAATCATTATGTTAACTATTCAAAAATGTGAAAATAACGTAATGAGGGTATGTGGAAGGCGACGAAGCCTTCGACAAGCACAATATCGAACTCGAACGACATGTACGGTACAAAATTCATATACAGCAGCCCTCCCGCCCCCCCCGCACCCCCACCCCTCCTCGAAACAAGAGTATGCGGTGCGCATATCCTTGGTAAATATAAGGAGGCGCTACAACAGCAGCTCTTGTCGTCGTCGTCATCGTTAACAATGCTAACACTTGTTATAGTTGTTGTTGTTGTTGTTGTTGTTGTTGTTGTTGTTGTTGTTGTTGTTGTTGTTGTTGTTGTTGTTGTTTTTGCTGTTGTTTTTGTTGTTGTTGTTGTGGTGGTTGATGTTGTTGCAGTAGTTGATGTTGTTGTTGCTGTTGGTTGCTGTTTGTTGTTGCTTCTGTTGTTTTTATTTGTTGTTTTTGTTGCTTTGTTATTGTTGTGTGTATTGTTTGTTGCTGCTTTTGTTGTTGTCGTCGTTCTTTTCGTTGCTTTTGTTGTTGTTGCTCGCACATACCGGTACAACTAATCGCCCACTAATCCAGCTTGTGGTCACAGGACAGGCTCCAACAGTTTTGAAAGATAAAATAAAAGCTAAATCAGCAAAAAAAAACAGAAAATAAAAACAAGCAAGCAAATAAAACAGCAATGTAACGGGAGTACAAACATTATAATACGAAGCTATCTGCAGTTTTTCTACCGCCCCGTTTGCTTTGCCCGTTCTGTTGCCGACACTACACTACCCCTTCTCACCGACACCGCCGTGCGCTATTCCTGGGCTCGCTTCCTCAGGGGCCAGGCTCGCCGAAACTGGAGCCAACCCCGCGCTCCCCTTCATTGGCATTTGCGATGAACAAATAAATCAACGTGAGGCGTTTTTTTTTGTTGGGGGGAGGGGGAGGGGGAGGGGGGGGGAGGTGTGAGGCAGTCGCAGTTTTGAAAGGAAAACATTGGGAGTTATAGGGAGGGTAACAGGGAAGGCAGAAGGAAAGGGAGGGGAGGGAGGGATTTTTTTTTTTTTTTAAGGGGGGGGGAGGGGCTGAGGGAGGGAGGGAGGGAGGCTGGCTATGCTATTGATCAAGGTCTAACTCTTACAGTGGTAGCAGAGCAGGCCTATTTCAGTACCAATAATAGCTCTACATCGGAAATGGATGTTTTATACTGCAATCATACCTCTACATCAGCAGACTAGTGGACTGCCCATACTATTAACAAAAAAAAACCGAACGGTTGCTCTTCAAGTGGTTTAACATACTGGTCGTGGAACCATTACAATTTTGTGCTCCAAGCTGGAAAACGTGAAAAAAAAAAACTGCAACGCTTTCCTGCTCTTCCACTGCTGTAACTGCTGTACCAGTAAGTACTACAGAACCAAGATCCGCAGCAGAGATGCACGATTGACTGCAGGCGAGCGCTGCTGCATCACTTTGCACTGGGCTACGTGCACCCCGTATCTGTACTGCCGTATGGATAATATGAACTCCGGTGTTCAGCTTCGACCAGCACTCGTACGGGAGTGGCGTTTATGCTCCTTCCTATGCATGGCAGATGGCCAATAGACAACATGAAGGACGGGTGCGCCGTACCTGGCACAACCGATTATTCGTACCTGTACTCTTATGTATATTTAAAAAATGAAACAAAAACAGCTGTGAGATCGAGGGTTTCGTCGAAACTCATCTTTGATAGCTCAGTGTGTGATAACTTCGATCGCGCGTACTCGCGGGTTTTATATGTCCTCGTGTATATGTACCCTGTTCCCCATATTCCTGCTGCTGTACCTTGCACCTGTATCCGTACCTGCACCACTCGTACTGCTGTACCGTACGTACGCACTCCAGCGTCGTTCAACACGAGCTTAGGGCCCGTGCCACTACTGTACTAAAGACACGAGTACGCATATATTCATTTTTGACATGATACTCATACGCGAAGAAGGTGACACCGTACGCGGGGGGGGGGGGGGGGGGGGGTGCACCTGCATGGAAACCATGTAGGACAGCTCATAGACGCTCTTCTTCAGCTCGTCGATGTCCCTCTCCTGGGCCTCCACTGTCCCTTGGAGCGCATCCCTGTGACATGGTGTGACAATATATGTATGTATATCGGCGTTGGGGCGCAAACAGTAATCGGTGCAGTACGTAGCGCTATGTTTTTGTCCATGTACGTGAGGTCGCTGAATACGGTGTGTCGGGTTGGCTCGATGGCTCGGTATTACTAACTGTTAGTGTACACCTGGTACGTAGCTCTTTGTTTTTGTCTCATAGTCTATGCGCGCAAGTTTGCTGTAATTGATAGTATCGGATTTGGCTGCACGCAACGCACAGGGACAAGCGGAGGAATGGTCTCGATGGAGCGAAACAAGCCCTTATTCCCACCTGCTGTTTGCGTGCGCAAGTAAAATAATAATGATGTGATACAAACGCATCTCGGCAGGAAGGGCCTCGAGAGGGGTTCCGGGATCGCTGGTCGCCACCTTCGAGAAATACGTGCAGCACTACACTACTGTCTGCTGCTGCTTCTACTGCTACTGCTGCTGCTGCTGTTGCTACTACTGACATTGCTATAACTGCTGCTGCTGTCTTTGTCTGTGCTTGTGCCTTGCTTGGGGTTGTGATTGGATGCGATCGATGGTACGTCCTCAATTTAGCGCTTCTTCGCCAACTTTCTGCCGGATGTGTGCTACTCGCGCGAATAAACACAGAACACACATACGCACCGGTCCACACGGAGCATTGCGAGCTGCAGCACATTTTCTCATAAAACACTCCACACCACCAACACCAACAACAACAACTACAACGAAAACAGCCACATATAATATGTACATATATTTCGAAGTATATGATATGCTGCATGTACGGAACATCAATGATGTACTCGTACGCATCAAGCTATAATTCTACGAGTACCTCCGTCGGCTGCTATACACCGGATAGAACGTAGGGGGTAATCTGAACTGCTGGCGACATCGGCAGCACGCTTGCAAAGACCTGCATGGCAGTGGCGGCAGGGACGACAAACGAGCTGTACGAGCTGAAGGGCAGCATCCCGCCGCGCCGCCATGTCTCGGAGAGCAGCAGCAGGGACAGAAATACGCAACAGGCACTACCTTAGCTATACTACCCGAACAGCGGCCTATATATAAATGATGACGGGAGGAAATTTACTGCTGTTTGTTATGATATTAATAAGAGAAAGCATCCACCTGGTATCATACACAGAACAGCCGTTGTCCTGCTGTGCTCGTGTGGACCTGGAGGTTGGTACAATATGGTATGACTACAAAGAGTGCTGCAGTCGCTTCTGTACCTGAAGAACTTCTCGGTGTTCTTTCACGGGCACCTATGAGTATCCCACACAAGTGCCCACGTTTGATGTACCCCTCTCCCCCCCCCCGAGGCAACGGGCTTGCCGTGGGCTGCAACGGTGGCAGGCAGAGCCCGCCCCCCCATCGCGAGCACACGCGGCAGCAGCAGCAGCAGCAGGCGAAGGTATATACCACAAACATAGTGGAGCAGTATAAAAAGGAAGGTTTAGTTTAGAGCAACTGAATCTCCACAAAAAGCCATTTCGTTTGCCAGTCACCTACCTCTCTTTGCAGACGCTCTCGTACTGCGCTCGGAAGTAGCTCTCGGACGACGAAGAGCTGTTCTTGTTCTTCATTCGAGGGCTCTGCGGCATGCCTCTCCTGGCACGGCGCAGCGAGGCCTCGGGATTGGAAATGGGTCGCGTGCCGCTTGTCGCTCTTGAACCACTACAAGCATCAGCAGCAAGCAGTAGAACCAACAATAACGCCACAAGAACCTATCGAACTCCAACTTCGGTTAAGGAACACGAACACTTTGCAGCTTTGCAGCACTTCCAAGCAGACTACGCGTATACACGGCCGGCCCTTCACCTCGATCACCACAAGCTCTCGGACGCGCTCGGTACCTACTGAGATCGACGAGCTAGGTTAATCCTTCGGTTTGAACTCATAGAAACCCCTCAGCAATCGTCACCTTTCAGCTTTAGGCCACTGCCACGGGCTTTTAGTCCTGCTCATTTCCAGCGGAAGATATACCCGCGATCGATTTTGAAGGTCTCGCCGCATATCTATCGAACTTTTCAGGCTCATACGTAGAGGCGAGAGAGCGACACTTGTGGAGGTTCATACCTGGTATATACGACGGTGGTATCTTGTAGTGTATGTTGTGGATGTGACACACTACCTGTGAGGAAGGTGGACCCAAGCCACGCTGTCCGCGTGTGTGAGGGTTGGTTGTGACACGTGGTGGAAGGGACCCCCTCCCATTTTTTAACAAATAATAGAAAAAAAGGTGGGCAAAAGGGCAAAGGATAGGCAGCACAGACAGGCGTTCCCTCACAGCACCTACCTTTTGAAACGCGAAACATCCCGCAAAGAGCGCGGATATGCCCACGTTCCGTGGACTTCCGCCATTTACTTATTTCGCGAAAGGTGCTTATAAGGTCTCTCGGTTGGGTTGGCGTACGTTCTATGGACTTTGCGTTTCTTGTGACCTTCGAAAAGGTTATTACACCGCAGCCTTTTGCCCCTTATATTGCAAGTACTTCACTTATTACAACAGAAACAGTACTACTACTAAAACGGTAGGGTGTCGACAAGCGGGGGTCCCGTCCACTAGTGGGGATTGGGCCCACCATGGTCCACCACCACGAGTTCTACCTGCTGCGCGGTCCCTGTACGCGAGGCAGGAACACGCGGCCGATTGCCTCTCGGGTGAACTTTAAAACTTCCCAAAATATTAATACGTGTACCAGTAGACCAACCACGGAGATTTTCGAACTGGTACATGCAAATATGAATGGTGTAGGTCCCCTCTTCTTCCTGTGCGCCCACAAGAAAAACTATACCGTATATATTTGAATTTCCGACGAGGACTCCGTGTGCCGGTGTTTCGGTCGGTTTCCCATTAATTAGACTTTCACGGCACCGCTATTTTGTTGCCTGCCGTTGTAACGTTGTAACAATAATGTGACAGCGTCAAATGTTGCCAATCGCGATCAAACACCCGGTCCAGGTATTCTACGAGTACCCATCGTATGTATTACGACGTAGTTCGAAAATCTGGTTGGTCTACTGGTACACGTATTCATATTTTGGGAAGCTTTAAAGTTCACCCGAGAGGCAATTTCATTGTTTGTTCCTGACTGGGGTACCGGAACCGCGCAGTAGGTAGATTTCCCGGTGGTGCACCATGGTAAGCCCAACCCCAACGAGTGGACGGGACCCCGCTTTCGGGGACCTACATGGTTTGACTTTTTTCATGGCATGCCATGGCATTGCCATGGACCACCACGGCATTGTCATGGCGTGCAATGGCATTTCACGGCACGTTTATTGGTGGCATGCCATGGAACACACCATGACATTGCCATGGTACTGCCCCGTGGCATGGCCACGGAACAGCCCCATGACCATTCCAATGTGCCACGGAACGGTCCTTGGTAATGCCATGGTAAAACCATGGCCATGCAATGCCATGGCAATGCCATGGCACTGGCAAGCAATGTCATGGAGTCACTGTGGTGTATGCATGGTCTCGCCATGGCATTGCCATGGTAGCGCATGGTATGCCATTGCCGTGACCATGCCATGACATATCGCGGCATTGCCACGACAGTCCATGGCAATGCCACGGTAACCCGCGGTAATGAGATGGTATGCGCATGACATTGTCACGACAGTCCATGGCAATGCCATGGGTTGCAATGGAACTGCCATGGCACACCATGACATTGCCATGATGGTCCATGGTAATGCCATGGCAACCCATGGAGGTTCATGGCATTGCCATGGTGTACCATGAAGGTTAATGGCAATGCCATTGCGTGCCATGGAGAGCAATGACAATGTCCTGACATGCCACGGAGGTTAATGACAATGACATGGTGTACAATAAAGGCTCATGGCAATGCCATGGCATGCCATGGAGAGCAATGGCAATGCCATAGCATGCCACGGAGGTTCGTGGCAATCATGGCGTGCCATAAGGATCTGAAGGCCATGGCGTGCCATGAAGGTTAATGGAAATGCCATGGAACGCCATGACACACCATGGCAATGTCAGGGTGGTCCATGGCGATGCGATGGTGGCCCGTGGCCATACCATGATAATAACCATGAAAATGTCATGGCAGACTAGTCCCACGGTAGGTGTTTCGTTTGATAATAGTATAGTATAGTATAGTATAGGCTCCATATTTTTTCATCGGTTCAGCTTCTCAAGTCAGTAACGACCGGTTACAATTATAATCTTTGCGCGTGTACTGGTTTTAGGACTACTGCTGTAACTCCTCCTACAAATAGTGGTCGGGTTGCGCTAACAACCTTCTTCGGAGTCATGATCCGGGTGATATATTGAACGCCTCATGTGAGGAGATCAGCAAATAGTAAGCCACCACCCATACCGTGGCATCGCTCCGCAATGGGAGCCGTGTCAATGCCATGGCGCACCGTGGCGAATACCATGGCGCGCCACGAAAAAAGGCAGGTTACATACCCTGGACAATGAACACAACGGCAACACGATTGACAATAGATTGTTGTTTCGGCAGCAAACGACGGGGATCATCTATCGATGTCTATTGTTGGTCACACTTCACAATAGGCTGTTGAAGGTGTCTGTCGATAGATAACGTCAGCGGCAATAGTTTTGGAAACTTGGCCGCCATACGAGCAATAGTAGTCGTGGTGTCCCGACAATAAACTAGTGACGCTGTCAATTGATGTGCACACATTACACGCCGCAATAGATTGTGAACCGTGTCCGTCGGTGACCATTGCCGGCCGCAATAAATTGTGCAACCTATATCCGTCGATACTGTATACCGGTATATTGTGGACTTGTGTGCATTTTGAGAGAACGGGCGGAATTTTATAATTCACCGATTCCGCAGTACCAGCGTCTGTCCTTCTTTGCCCTGTTGCTTGATTAGTCTTGATCCACCCTTCTACCGGTAACATCTTACACACCGCGGTGGTAGGCAACAGTGACCATCGACATACACCATAACGCGACATCATAGCAGTATAGGTGTAGTCTATAGGCTGGGTCGCTAGTGACGTGTGAAAACACGCACCATCAGTCTACTGTGGGTGGAGATGGCTATTGATGGACACATAACAATTGCGCACGGTATATATTATTGTTGGCGGTAATGTCTGACGATAGACAACTTTACTACTGCTCTATTATCCGGATAATGTCTATCGCGGTTGCTTCTCCGTCATCTATTGAAGCATCATAATATTATAGTGGTGTAATATATCCACAACCTTACCACTCCACTGTGACGGACATGTCTTACTGTGAACATTGCCCGCACTATGTTGTTCCCGATGATATCTATCGATAGACAGCACTGCCAGTCTGTTGCGGTAGACAATAATGGTCAATGGCAAGTACTTTCCCGGATACTGCAGCGGCAATTTTCGACTCCCTACCTGGTGTACGATTGTCCAGGGTGCAAGCAGATCAGACACAGTAGTCAATTCCATGTTGGTGGAAACCGCCTATTGCCTAAAACACCAAAATACACTGTTTTGCTGACCATATATTATGTGTGAGGTGTCTATTGATGCCCATTGCCGACCGCAGTACATTGCCGGCGGCCGGTGATGATGATACTTAGCAAACACAGCAGTACATCTATACAACTAAGAACCATTATGGATAGGGAACTGTTCCATCAGACTCGACCGAGCATCCTTCTTTCTTTGTAAGATTCACTCCTCACACCAGAAACAGTAGATGCGTACACAACCTGAGAAACGGAGCGCGATCAATAAGCAACACACGCGAAAAAAGTCATCCCGTTTTTTTAAACGCCGTTCTTAATTATTGTCTCACGCACGCCCGGCATGCTGATGCTGATTGATGCAAATGTTCTCCCATAAAAAATGAGTGGTAGCTACAGTAGATAGAGGTGTGTGGCATCATCAGTAGTTAGTTCTATACCGTCTCGTTGAAATAATCGATGAACTACGCGTATATAATTCATACTATTAATATTGTAGTTTAAGACGTCACAGAGTTTATTTCGACTGTTATTAATAGTCACTGCTGTATGTTCGAACGTCATCACCTGGTATAATACAAGTAGCATTTATAGAGCTTTTTTGTTGTTACGGGGGACCATAGTAAATAGAAACTACTGCTGTGCGGTACACAAAAAACCTACTTCGTATATATTTACATATTTTTACTACATACAGCCGTAGCAATGTTTGGTCCTATTTTGTACCATGGCCCCTCATAATAGAGGCATTCGCCTTCGGATGAGCCATTGGTTGTCCGCTTATTCCGTGGAGCTGGTAACTCGGTATGCACCTATTATTTATACCACGCTCTGAAGCAGCAGCCCAATGGTTCATTTTTTCCTGACGTGTTGGATTAATTTCTGATGGTTCTGGACTCGGCACGGCGTAAAACATGTGTGATACCTCGGTATTAACTATACATACCAGTGCCGCCGTACTTTTTTTGGGACATGGTAATGCGCCCCCTTCGTGTCCTAGGCCAGCCCGGATGGCAGACAACGCCACCCATAGGCACGAAACAAAAACGCTTGGCCTCCCTCAGCCTATCGACAACGACCAAAATGAGCAACAGCACTGCTTTCAGCCTGGTCTGGGTACCGCGCACAGCATAAACCTCAAACAAGAGACACACCAGCGAATCAGCACCCCAGCGCACTCCCCTTCGACGGCTTCGCAAGCGAAAACTCCGTCTTTCTCTGCAGCATGGCGACAGCAGTGCGTGGCAGTACTCGCCAGCCCTCCGTGCCGCAATATGTAGGAACACACACCGCGGGTTTGTCCTGTCCTTGCTTGTTTCCGTTGTTCTTGTTGTCAGTGGTGGTGGTGGTGGCGTGAACGCTGCTTGAACTATCGCGGTCCTCGGTGGCGGTTTCCTTAGACCAGGTAACTATTATTAACTACTACTTTTCTTCTGCTGATTGTCCAGCGCAGCAGGACGTGCGACTGCTGACTTGCTTAAAAACAAAACAAACTACTTTAGAACTCGTAGTACCAGGCACGTGCTACCATAATAGAGGTAGCACTTTTTGGCGGAAACATTTTCTGAGCGATCGGGCTCCTTAACCCAATTTCGCCGGACTCTCAATCTTCTTGTGTTGCAATATTTTTCATGGTATACTTCGGTCTTGCGATTGTGAAATCGGGTAGCACTTTTATGCTCCTCCAAAATCGGTTTTTGGGTGAGGTATAGCGTTCTTCAAGTAATAAGTGACCACCCTCAAAAGGCAAAATCATGGCGCATCACCTCTCTCTATCGTAGCATGCGTATACATAGTAAGTGGTGTTCTGGGATATTACCTCTGGCATTGCCCGGCTACACGACGACGAACCCTGGGCTGGCTTGTCCTACACTGCTACTGTAATAATGTAGGTTCCACGCAGTTTGGGTCACGACCAATGTCAGGGGTACACACAGCAGACAGATGCCGCTGCTGTAAGGGTGACGTTTCAATGGCCTTGGTGTGTAGCGTGTAGGAATGTTAGAAGGCGCCACCAGCAGCAAAAAAATGCCTCGATAGGGCATGCCTTTTACTACAGCAGCAGCACCTTTTGCCCTAACTGTTGTTGTAGTCACGCGTGCTGCGATAGAGGTATATAGCATGTTTTGGTTGATTTTTTTTTTTCTGACTGATCGGACTCCTTAAACTCAAGCTCGTCGGGCTTTCATTCTCGCGTTGCAATATTGATATTGTTGATTGCATACTTTAGGCCATGGTACTGTTAATTGGATGGCCCTTCTATTTTCGTCCAAAATCAGTGTTTAGACTNCCCCCTGCCAGGCATTTCACGAGCCAGGGGACGCGCTACCAGGTACCTCTGGTATATCTGGTATCTACGGTACGTTTTACTGCTGTGCTGTGTACCTGGTAGATAGAATACGGAGAGTGGAGTTATTGCGCAGCAGCGAAAAGAGCTGAAACGAAGCTGCTTCCGAGCCGGCCGGAGCCAGCAAAGCGCTGCAGTGATGAATAGTGCTCATACCCAAACAGCCCCCCCCCCCCCCGAGGCAACGGGCTTGCCGTGGGCTGCAACGGTGGCAGGCAGAGCCCGCCCCCCCATCGCGAGCACACGCGGCAGCAGCAGCAGCAGCAGGCGAAGGTATATACCACAAACATAGTGGAGCAGTATAAAAAGGAAGGTTTAGTTTAGAGCAACTGAATCTCCACAAAAAGCCATTTCGTTTGCCAGTCACCTACCTCTCTTTGCAGACGCTCTCGTACTGCGCTCGGAAGTAGCTCTCGGACGACGAAGAGCTGTTCTTGTTCTTCATTCGAGGGCTCTGCGGCATGCCTCTCCTGGCACGGCGCAGCGAGGCCTCGGGATTGGAAATGGGTCGCGTGCCGCTTGTCGCTCTTGAACCACTACAAGCATCAGCAGCAAGCAGTAGAACCAACAATAACGCCACAAGAACCTATCGAACTCCAACTTCGGTTAAGGAACACGAACACTTTGCAGCTTTGCAGCACTTCCAAGCAGACTACGCGTATACACGGCCGGCCCTTCACCTCGATCACCACAAGCTCTCGGACGCGCTCGGTACCTACTGAGATCGACGAGCTAGGTTAATCCTTCGGTTTGAACTCATAGAAACCCCTCAGCAATCGTCACCTTTCAGCTTTAGGCCACTGCCACGGGCTTTTAGTCCTGCTCCATTTCCAGCGGAAGATATACCCGCGATCGATTTTGAAGGTCTCGCCGCATATCTATCGAACTTTTCAGGCTCATACGTAGAGGCGAGAGAGCGACACTTGTGGAGGTTCATACCTGGTATATACGACGGTGGTATCTTGTAGTGTATGTTGTGGATGTGACACACTACCTGTGAGGAAGGTGGACCCAAGCCACGCTGTCCGCGTGTGTGAGGGTTGGTTGTGACACGTGGTGGAAGGGACCCCCTCCCATTTTTTAACAAATAATAGAAAAAAAGGTGGGCAAAAGGGCAAAGGATAGGCAGCACAGACAGGCGTTCCCTCACAGCACCTACCTTTTGAAACGCGAAACATCCCGCAAAGAGCGCGGATATGCCCACGTTCCGTGGACTTCCGCCATTTACTTATTTCGCGAAAGGTGCTTATAAGGTCTCTCGGTTGGGTTGGCGTACGTTCTATGGACTTTGCGTTTCTTGTGACCTTCGAAAAGGTTATTACACCGCAGCCTTTTGCCCCTTATATTGCAAGTACTTCACTTATTACAACAGAAACAGTACTACTACTAAAACGGTAGGGTGTCGACAAGCGGGGGTCCCGTCCACTAGTGGGGATTGGGCCCACCATGGTCCACCACCACGAGTTCTACCTGCTGCGCGGTCCCTGTACGCGAGGCAGGAACACGCGGCCGATTGCCTCTCGGGTGAACTTTAAAACTTCCCAAAATATTAATACGTGTACCAGTAGACCAACCACGGAGATTTTCGAACTGGTACATGCAAATATGAATGGTGTAGGTCCCCTCTTCTTCCTGTGCGCCCACAAGAAAAACTATACCGTATATATTTGAATTTCCGACGAGGACTCCGTGTGCCGGTGTTTCGGTCGGTTTCCCATTAATTAGACTTTCACGGCACCGCTATTTTGTTGCCTGCCGTTGTAACGTTGTAACAATAATGTGACAGCGTCAAATGTTGCCAATCGCGATCAAACACCCGGTCCAGGTATTCTACGAGTACCCATCGTATGTATTACGACGTAGTTCGAAAATCTGGTTGGTCTACTGGTACACGTATTCATATTTTGGGAAGCTTTAAAGTTCACCCGAGAGGCAATTTCATTGTTTGTTCCTGACTGGGGTACCGGAACCGCGCAGTAGGTAGATTTCCCGGTGGTGCACCATGGTAAGCCCAACCCCAACGAGTGGACGGGACCCCGCTTTCGGGGACCTACATGGTTTGACTTTTTTCATGGCATGCCATGGCATTGCCATGGACCACCACGGCATTGTCATGGCGTGCAATGGCATTTCACGGCACGTTTATTGGTGGCATGCCATGGAACACACCATGACATTGCCATGGTACTGCCCCGTGGCATGGCCACGGAACAGCCCCATGACCATTCCAATGTGCCACGGAACGGTCCTTGGTAATGCCATGGTAAAACCATGGCCATGCAATGCCATGGCAATGCCATGGCACTGGCAAGCAATGTCATGGAGTCACTGTGGTGTATGCATGGTCTCGCCATGGCATTGCCATGGTAGCGCATGGTATGCCATTGCCGTGACCATGCCATGACATATCGCGGCATTGCCACGACAGTCCATGGCAATGCCACGGTAACCCGCGGTAATGAGATGGTATGCGCATGACATTGTCACGACAGTCCATGGCAATGCCATGGGTTGCAATGGAACTGCCATGGCACACCATGACATTGCCATGATGGTCCATGGTAATGCCATGGCAACCCATGGAGGTTCATGGCATTGCCATGGTGTACCATGAAGGTTAATGGCAATGCCATTGCGTGCCATGGAGAGCAATGACAATGTCCTGACATGCCACGGAGGTTAATGACAATGACATGGTGTACAATAAAGGCTCATGGCAATGCCATGGCATGCCATGGAGAGCAATGGCAATGCCATAGCATGCCACGGAGGTTCGTGGCAATCATGGCGTGCCATAAGGATCTGAAGGCCATGGCGTGCCATGAAGGTTAATGGAAATGCCATGGAACGCCATGACACACCATGGCAATGTCAGGGTGGTCCATGGCGATGCGATGGTGGCCCGTGGCCATACCATGATAATAACCATGAAAATGTCATGGCAGACTAGTCCCACGGTAGGTGTTTCGTTTGATAATAGTATAGTATAGTATAGTATAGGCTCCATATTTTTTCATCGGTTCAGCTTCTCAAGTCAGTAACGACCGGTTACAATTATAATCTTTGCGCGTGTACTGGTTTTAGGACTACTGCTGTAACTCCTCCTACAAATAGTGGTCGGGTTGCGCTAACAACCTTCTTCGGAGTCATGATCCGGGTGATATATTGAACGCCTCATGTGAGGAGATCAGCAAATAGTAAGCCACCACCCATACCGTGGCATCGCTCCGCAATGGGAGCCGTGTCAATGCCATGGCGCACCGTGGCGAATACCATGGCGCGCCACGAAAAAAGGCAGGTTACATACCCTGGACAATGAACACAACGGCAACACGATTGACAATAGATTGTTGTTTCGGCAGCAAACGACGGGGATCATCTATCGATGTCTATTGTTGGTCACACTTCACAATAGGCTGTTGAAGGTGTCTGTCGATAGATAACGTCAGCGGCAATAGTTTTGGAAACTTGGCCGCCATACGAGCAATAGTAGTCGTGGTGTCCCGACAATAAACTAGTGACGCTGTCAATTGATGTGCACACATTACACGCCGCAATAGATTGTGAACCGTGTCCGTCGGTGACCATTGCCGGCCGCAATAAATTGTGCAACCTATATCCGTCGATACTGTATACCGGTATATTGTGGACTTGTGTGCATTTTGAGAGAACGGGCGGAATTTTATAATTCACCGATTCCGCAGTA
This sequence comes from Saccharina japonica, assembly GCA_008828725.1. NCBI lineage: Eukaryota > Phaeophyceae > Laminariales > Laminariaceae > Saccharina > Saccharina japonica. The sequence continues at coordinate 99,718 of MEHQ01000241.1, read as the reverse complement.
CCAGCGTCTGTCCTTCTTTGCCCTGTTGCTTGATTAGTCTTGATCCACCCTTCTACCGGTAACATCTTACACACCGCGGTGGTAGGCAACAGTGACCATCGACATACACCATAACGCGACATCATAGCAGTATAGGTGTAGTCTATAGGCTGGGTCGCTAGTGACGTGTGAAAACACGCACCATCAGTCTACTGTGGGTGGAGATGGCTATTGATGGACACATAACAATTGCGCACGGTATATATTATTGTTGGCGGTAATGTCTGACGATAGACAACTTTACTACTGCTCTATTATCCGGATAATGTCTATCGCGGTTGCTTCTCCGTCATCTATTGAAGCATCATAATATTATAGTGGTGTAATATATCCACAACCTTACCACTCCACTGTGACGGACATGTCTTACTGTGAACATTGCCCGCACTATGTTGTTCCCGATGATATCTATCGATAGACAGCACTGCCAGTCTGTTGCGGTAGACAATAATGGTCAATGGCAAGTACTTTCCCGGATACTGCAGCGGCAATTTTCGACTCCCTACCTGGTGTACGATTGTCCAGGGTGCAAGCAGATCAGACACAGTAGTCAATTCCATGTTGGTGGAAACCGCCTATTGCCTAAAACACCAAAATACACTGTTTTGCTGACCATATATTATGTGTGAGGTGTCTATTGATGCCCATTGCCGACCGCAGTACATTGCCGGCGGCCGGTGATGATGATACTTAGCAAACACAGCAGTACATCTATACAACTAAGAACCATTATGGATAGGGAACTGTTCCATCAGACTCGACCGAGCATCCTTCTTTCTTTGTAAGATTCACTCCTCACACCAGAAACAGTAGATGCGTACACAACCTGAGAAACGGAGCGCGATCAATAAGCAACACACGCGAAAAAAGTCATCCCGTTTTTTTAAACGCCGTTCTTAATTATTGTCTCACGCACGCCCGGCATGCTGATGCTGATTGATGCAAATGTTCTCCCATAAAAAATGAGTGGTAGCTACAGTAGATAGAGGTGTGTGGCATCATCAGTAGTTAGTTCTATACCGTCTCGTTGAAATAATCGATGAACTACGCGTATATAATTCATACTATTAATATTGTAGTTTAAGACGTCACAGAGTTTATTTCGACTGTTATTAATAGTCACTGCTGTATGTTCGAACGTCATCACCTGGTATAATACAAGTAGCATTTATAGAGCTTTTTTGTTGTTACGGGGGACCATAGTAAATAGAAACTACTGCTGTGCGGTACACAAAAAACCTACTTCGTATATATTTACATATTTTTACTACATACAGCCGTAGCAATGTTTGGTCCTATTTTGTACCATGGCCCCTCATAATAGAGGCATTCGCCTTCGGATGAGCCATTGGTTGTCCGCTTATTCCGTGGAGCTGGTAACTCGGTATGCACCTATTATTTATACCACGCTCTGAAGCAGCAGCCCAATGGTTCATTTTTTCCTGACGTGTTGGATTAATTTCTGATGGTTCTGGACTCGGCACGGCGTAAAACATGTGTGATACCTCGGTATTAACTATACATACCAGTGCCGCCGTACTTTTTTTGGGACATGGTAATGCGCCCCCTTCGTGTCCTAGGCCAGCCCGGATGGCAGACAACGCCACCCATAGGCACGAAACAAAAACGCTTGGCCTCCCTCAGCCTATCGACAACGACCAAAATGAGCAACAGCACTGCTTTCAGCCTGGTCTGGGTACCGCGCACAGCATAAACCTCAAACAAGAGACACACCAGCGAATCAGCACCCCAGCGCACTCCCCTTCGACGGCTTCGCAAGCGAAAACTCCGTCTTTCTCTGCAGCATGGCGACAGCAGTGCGTGGCAGTACTCGCCAGCCCTCCGTGCCGCAATATGTAGGAACACACACCGCGGGTTTGTCCTGTCCTTGCTTGTTTCCGTTGTTCTTGTTGTCAGTGGTGGTGGTGGTGGCGTGAACGCTGCTTGAACTATCGCGGTCCTCGGTGGCGGTTTCCTTAGACCAGGTAACTATTATTAACTACTACTTTTCTTCTGCTGATTGTCCAGCGCAGCAGGACGTGCGACTGCTGACTTGCTTAAAAACAAAACAACTACTTTAGAACTCGTAGTACCAGGCACGTGCTACCATAATAGAGGTAGCACTTTTTGGCGGAAACATTTTCTGAGCGATCGGGCTCCTTAACCCAATTTCGCCGGACTCTCAATCTTCTTGTGTTGCAATATTTTTCATGGTATACTTCGGTCTTGCGATTGTGAAATCGGGTAGCACTTTTATGCTCCTCCAAAATCGGTTTTTGGGTGAGGTATAGCGTTCTTCAAGTAATAAGTGACCACCCTCAAAAGGCAAAATCATGGCGCATCACCTCTCTCTATCGTAGCATGCGTATACATAGTAAGTGGTGTTCTGGGATATTACCTCTGGCATTGCCCGGCTACACGACGACGAACCCTGGGCTGGCTTGTCCTACACTGCTACTGTAATAATGTAGGTTCCACGCAGTTTGGGTCACGACCAATGTCAGGGGTACACACAGCAGACAGATGCCGCTGCTGTAAGGGTGACGTTTCAATGGCCTTGGTGTGTAGCGTGTAGGAATGTTAGAAGGCGCCACCAGCAGCAAAAAAATGCCTCGATAGGGCATGCCTTTTACTACAGCAGCAGCACCTTTTGCCCTAACTGTTGTTGTAGTCACGCGTGCTGCGATAGAGGTATATAGCATGTTTTGGTTGATTTTTTTTTTTCTGACTGATCGGACTCCTTAAACTCAAGCTCGTCGGGCTTTCATTCTCGCGTTGCAATATTGATATTGTTGATTGCATACTTTAGGCCATGGTACTGTTAATTGGATGGCCCTTCTATTTTCGTCCAAAATCAGTGTTTAGACTACTGCAGGTATTGAGGCATAGACCTCCTCAAGTAAGGAGCCTCAGAAAAACACATGGTGCACCTCTATACCGCAGCATGCGTCTGTAGAAATGAATGGCTGGCGGGCCTCCTCAGTTGAGGAGCTACCCAAGAAGGCATGCCTTGTAAGGCATGCGCCTTATCGTTGTACGTATATGTGCCTACTGTAGGCCATGGGGGGATTATTCACCGGGTTAAGGTTGATTTATTTAGTGTATAAAAAAAATGTTTTTTTGGGTGAAGAGGGTCTGGGTGAGAGGGAAGAAAGGGGGGTAGGGAGCGCCTTAAACGAGGAGCCTCGGAAAATTACAGTATATAAGGTGCTATCCCTGTAAGGAGAATATGACGCACCCTCTAATATAAGCACGCACCATGTTGCGTCCATCCTCGCGTACTTCAGCTCGAGAACTGCTATTCGAAGATATTCCGAAGCACATTTATTTGTATTTTGTTTGATGACATGTTCTGTATGATACCAGTGTAAAACAACACATTATCTCAGGGTGCTTGCACAAGGACTCGGAACCTTACAGCAGTAACCACACCACTCTCCGTCGTTGTCATCTTTGCAGTCGCGGACTAACTTGCGGACCGTTCGACTACAATACAGCACCAGAGCGGGCCAATCCCCTTCTCAGCGGCGGACCAACATCGGTCCGCGCCCCGACTGACTACTGACCAGGCTAATAGCTCACCACGCTCTTCTTACTGTCTAACTGTTCGGCCCACAGCCCAGAAGGCATCGCGAGCCCGAGCCGTTCGGTGCAAAGAGGCAACTCTATCGACACACGGTCCAGCAGGGGGTATAGCCGGGCACCTTACAGAACACGATGTAGTGGACGGAGCGGTCGCGGGCTGAGGCGATGCAAGAGCCGGCACACGCCATTGGAGTGGTGTGAGGGAAGGCGTACTCGAAACCTTTTGCGGTCGAAGGTTGCGTCCTATCAAAGAACACTTCAATAGTACGACCTCTTTAGCATACCCCGTCGCATCACTTTGTCGACTCTGGCTTGTTGGCCCAGGAAACAACTCGCAATCAACGGACACCACCACAACTACCGCCGCCACTTTTTTTTTTTTGTGATTCTTCTGGTCGAAATGCACGCTGACCCATTTTAGTTTTTCTCGGGCATTGGGAAGAGAGCATTTTTTTAACGTCGCCCGAAGGGTCCTCGAAATTCCTGGGTTCGGGATATGGGGCCACGTAGCGTAACCTGGTTTATGGAGAGCCCATGCCTTTTCGTGAAGCTAAGGGGCCCATCGGGAGAGTAGCAGCCATTTCGTTAGGGATAATACTCCCCATTAGAGCAGACACCAATACTACTACACCTTTTCACGAGGCCTCGGTAGGAGAGATACCTCCGGCTTCACTACAGTACGTGACAGCACTTAAGAACTCGGCAGTTACTAATTTAAGGCTGGATTTTCAGAAGAAAATAAGAAGATGACCTCTCTTTTGTACTGAAAATAGTGTAGGACACACCCTGCCTTACATAAGAATTCCAGCCTGGTCAGAATTAAGAGATTCTTAACTGGTGTCGCGTACTGTATTGATGCCGGGTTCAGGCCACTCGCACCGACTCCTCACGCGGACGTGCAAGTGCCGCCGTTGCGAAGTCACGCGCGCCCGTTACAAACGCCAACGACCATCGCCAACAAATCAACCACACTTCATATCGTACATACATCACACGTCATTTCACCCCCAAACCAATACTTTTCATGATCGGTGAAAACCCGACTTGCTCCCTCCCGGCACTGTACGGAGGCGCGAGGGTCTATAGCCAAACGAGTACGGCCATGCATGACATGAGTACCCCTTCCCCCCCCAAACGATAGTTATTTATAGTACCTGCCCCCCCCCGAACCAACCTCAAGGCTACGGGAAGGAGAGCGTACACCCCTTTATATTTTTCCCAATGTTCACTATTTAATACGAGTACCGTGGTTAGGCTCGTACTCGTGCGAGCGAGTACGGTAGGGGGGGTATGTATGCTGCCATCATCTTCACCACCGGGTATAGGCCACTAGTGCGACTGGCTCTCTCCTCCGCACCTTTATCAAAAACGGACTTTCAATCAACTGTCATTGTTGACCGCAGAGTATCTAATAATACGTGACAATTCCATGGCGGTGCATGCCACGGAGCCAAACCGGCACAAACAAAAACTCAACGCTACAACGAAACCGGGCAGACACTCGCTCGCCGGGTGGTTCTCACCCGCTGAAAAATGAGGTCCGAAATATGACCCCCTTACCTAAACTCGGGCGATGTATTGCCGCCAACTCGTCTGAAATCAGGAACGGCTATATACCACGTGGGACGCGTGCTACGATATAGGTCCCAGTGACACTTTTTGTCCGAACTTGTTTTTGAATGATCGGGCTCCTTAGGGCCCGTTTTAACGAAGAAAAAAAAAAAACAATTTGGAACAAAAAATATCAAATCCGCTCTTCATTGGTCAGAACCCGCACCACCACCCAAGATTATACCCCAAGATCCTAATCTTTGGTGCTGGTGCGTGTGTTGACCAATGGAAAGCGAATTTGAATTTTTATTTTTCCAAACTGAATTTATTTTATACTCGTTAAAACGGGCCCTTAACCCAAACTCGTTTGTATTTCGGTCTTGATTGGCAATATTTTTCATTGTACAGTAGTCAGGCCACCGAATGTTCCATCGGGTAGCACTTGCAGCTTTGCCCAAAACATTTTTTTGAGTGAGGTATATAGAGCTCCTCAAGTAAGTAGCCTCAGAAAATACAAGGGGCACCTCTACCGTAGCATGTGTCGTCGGATGTATCTCACCACATTATGTCCGCTCTGTGGAGTTAAGCGGCGTCGGACCAGGTGGTGACTACTACGTACGGTGGGGGACCACCACCAGTGATGGATATCGATACCGAACCGCACCGAAAATACCGGAAATCCGATATCGGTAAGCGATACCTTCGAAACTCGTTAAAAAACGGGATCGGTTTCGGTATCGAAATACTGGAAATACCGGAGTACGGTATTTTTCGGTGTTTGTCCTCCCTCTTCCGGAAGGTCCCCGTACGGCATATAACAACACCTACGGCCTAAAAGCGAACCACAACGGACCACTACTCACGACTTACAGGGCATTTTACCGATGCCGAAATAAAATACCGATACCACCGTAATACGTATTGCTTCTGCATTTTTTGCCATCCTCCCCGCAAGAAAGCCTAAATAATAGGACATACTACTACTGTTAAACGCATACGGCCTGCAGCCTGCAGCCTACAGCCTACAGCTTACACAGCTCCCGTGTTGGTTTTGTGATGTATGTGTGATCGTGCTATACCCACAACAACTATATACACACTGCAGGGGTGAACCTTGTTAATATTCGATTGGTAATGAAATACTGATGTTGCTGCTGGGTTCTGCATGCTGCGTGTATTCCTATGCGCTAATGTTGTACCATGTTCGGTACCAGGCTTATACGAAGTACGTAGTTAGGCGGTGCGGCCGTGCGCTGGAACACTTATTTCGCGAGAATTCTGCTTAGCGCACCATGGGCTGGTGTCAATGTGCGGCTTGCTGCACCTCCGTTTTTTGGTGCTGCACTTATTTTCGCCGTAGGCGCAGAGTGTTTGTCCAGGACCATTTGGCCATAGGTCACGTTTTCGTTTTCGTTTTCGTTTTCATTCTCGTTTGTTTTCTTTCTTTTTATGTTTGGCTTTGTACTTTTTTTACTTGGTGCCAGTATGTACTGTATATAATATAGTGTTTCCTTATGCTTGAAGGAACTTGATGCCCGCCTACTACGATAGAGTAAAAGGAGGTTGTAAGACTCACATTTTGAGTATATTTACGCATTGTCTACGCATATTAATGTCCATTTTGTTTCCTGCGGGGGCCCTCCGGGGGGGCTCCGGCGGCCCTCCGGGGGCCCCTGGCGGGGGGTCGCACCGAGTCTTCGGCTCGTGGCTCGGGCGGAAGCCTTAAGTAGAACCTTTCCCTGTACCGAGTTCAGCCAACGGCATACAGCCGGCGCGATTGTCTGGAATGCCGAGAAATACCGACATTCGTTTCGCTGGGGTACCGGAAAATGCCGGAAGAAATACCGAAAGTTTTTCTGGGATACCGAAAAATACCGGAAAACATACCGGAACGGTTTTCGAGGGACGGTATTAAAACAAATAACGAACGTCCCGTTGTCGCAGTCAATATCCTTCACCAGAGACGACGTGATAAGCCCTGGTGTTTTTTTTTTTTTTTTTTGAGTTTAGCCCACGCGCCACACCAATGATCGTGACCATCCGCCTATCATACCTGGTGACGCCAGCCAACAATAATTTCACTCACTTCATACACCCATTGGGGCTACGGCAACGCTCATTTCTCGCTAATACTAGCACCTGCCCCACGAAACAAGCTGTTTTCCCGAAACGGTATACCAGGTAGGGCCTACGGTATAGAGCGTACGGTATACGGTAGGGGAGATACCCCCATTTTGGTCGAGGCAACTCGCGCGAGGGGCTGGCAGTGCACCCCTCCTTCCAAAACGGACTTTGAAGTACATATACATCTGCTTGGCGCACAGCGTCAAATACGACCCGATAGCGGCGCCCATCGCCCTCAGACAAAAAAAAAAAACAAAGCTCAAGGCTGCGACGGAGCATCTATCTGTAGGGTGGTAGCAGCCTTTCGCTCGAGTGTCTCTGAGCCGCTGAAAAAAAGAAATACAAAAAGTGACCCCTCTACCCGAGTTCGAGCTATAGATCGTTCAGAGAGTCAGGAACGGCTATACCACGTCGATCGCACCACATCCCGTCCGCACTGTGAAGTTTAGCGGCGTCGGGCCAAGCTAGTACTACGCTGGGGGGCCACGTGGGAAGCCCTGGTGCTGTTCCTTTTTTTTTTTTAGCTTTTTGCCCACGCGCCATGCCAACGATCCTTACTACCAATCATATGTATAGATATCATATCTGCCGATACTACAGTAGTATGCTACGCCAGCCAACAACCACTTCATGCATACACAGCATTAGGAAAAACTGCTACCGCTTCCTGTATTTTTTGTAGTATTGGACACAAGTTGACGGGCCGCGCCATTGAATAGCACACTCCTGTGCCCCCCCCAAGGGTGCTCGACAAAACGGGAAAACGACCTACACTCATTCTCAGTGTCAACATGAAAAAAAACCAGCGCGTTGGGAGTTCTGGACGAAATGACGAAAGGCGAGTTTTTTTCGAATTTGCATTTTAGTTGGTTTTAAAAATTTACAGAATAGTTGTTGTTCTCATATTTATTAACAGGTCGCGAAAAAGGTACTGCTTGTAGTCCGCGGTCACAGGACAGGCTGGATTTTTTAAAAATAAAAATATAAAATGTTTTTTCCTACGGAAACGCCTGCCTGTTACCGACCGTATTTAAGGCCCGTGGTTGGTCGGGACACATTTTCTCCACTACCGCCAGCCCTAGGACAACGAACAAAAAAAAACGACCATGCCATCCTTTTCCGCTGTTCATGGCGCTCACTATGTATATCAAATATGTCCCATTCGAGTAGATATATAAATGCTACTGTCGGTATTCGTGGGGGGTATCATTTCCGTCTATTAAGGGGTTCCTTCGGTCGAATAAAAAAAGGAGGAGCTACGACTGCTGTAGTACTTGAGTCTTGAAATATATATACGAGCTGGTTCAGGCATATCACCCCAAATTTCGTCAGTCACGAATGCCGCATGCAATATAGCAACTCCAATATCACATATATATATTTGGTACCGTATCATACTGACCGCCATGAACAGGGGCGACATTGCCAGTTTTTTCTTCAATGACCTAGAACTGGCGCTACCGCCGAAAATGTGGCCCGACCAATCACAGGCCTTCAATGAGGTCAATAATAGTCAGGCGTTTCCGTAGGAATACATTTTTTCCAGCCCGTTTTGTTTCCTGAACGAGCCGCTTCCAGGTGGTCCAAGGCATGTTTGTACAAAGTTTCACGCAAAAAATCGAAGATCTGACTGCGTATGATCAATATTAAGCCATATTTAACAACCAAAACCGATTATGTACTGAAACTACAGTAGGTACTTACGAGACAGCGCCGATTTATTGCACCTTTACCGCACAAAAATCCAAATGTCCTCGCCGTTTTTTCGAGATAGACCCTGAAGTTTGGCACACGTGTTTTATGCGCCCTACCCGAGCCTTTTACGAATGTTTTTTTTTTTCGCCGGAAATTTTGGATCTCTCAAGACCCATACTTCATAAAAAAAATACGAAACAAACAATATCTGGCGGGGAAAAAAAAAAACATCCGTTAACGACTCGGATAGGATGCATACAACACGTGTGCCAAATTTCAGGGTCTATCTCCAAAAAACGGCGCGGACATTGGCTAATGAATACATTTTGGGCGGTATGCTTGAACCAGCCTGTATATTTTCGTCTTTTTTACGGCAGCGATACTACTTCTGGTACAATAACGCCTTATCAGCACTCCTTACCGAACACGGCATACTGTAGCTTCGGTTCTAATGCTCATACCTGCTCCCGACCAACATTATAGCTTGGTCATTATATAGTCTCTAAGAAGAAGTATTGGGGCTCTTGGACCTGCAAGGGAGGTCAGGCATATTGCTGTGTTTGCATCACGAAACGAAAGTGCTTAGCAGCAAGAATGTTGATCGCTTCGGAGCTCCTGTTTGGTATCTACACTCTGCTATGGCCACGTAGGACGCTACACACGGTCGAACTAGAGGGCCCAGGGTAGGTTCACCTACTTGTGTTCCGCGTCCTCGTCGAAAGTCTGAGTTAAAACCGTATCATCAGCAGCCGGAGAAACCGCCACTTTTCAAATTCGTTTTTTGGTATCAGGGGTATGGCCAGTCGGGTTTGAGTAATAAGAGGCACTTTCCGTGATAAAAAAGGCGTCGGATTGATCCGGCTCCTGAGATACAAATGTTACCCATGACCTACGTACTATTATGGATTATCGTTGGTGATACCCTGGCAAGTGCACAAGGCTGTGCCTCTCGACGCTAGTCGAGATGGTTGGCACCGTGAGTGGTCGTGCCGACTTGGAGATATTGTGCACTCCACAGCGCTCTACGGCAGCAAGATGTCAGCAAGATGCAGCCGTCGCAGACCTCCACTCACTCACAGTCGAGGCTCATAACCTATTATGGATTATCGTTGGTGATACCCTGGCAAGTGCACAAGGCTGTGCCTCTCGACGCTAGTCGAGATGGTTGGCACCGTGAGTGGTCGTGGACCAGAAGCAGATGGACTGCTTGGTGCGGTAGAGATGTGAAGATATGTTGAACACTGGCGCTTAGGTGGCCAACACAGCACACACAGATCCACAGAGAGAGAACGCAGAAGTCCAGATGACGGCACCTCCTAGAGACAACCAGGAAAGCTAAGAGCCGAGGCTATCCAGAGAGATCCATCCTAGAGACGACCAGGAAAGCTAAGAGCCGAGGCTATCCAGAGAGATCCACATGGAAGAGTAAAGGATACGATCCTACGAGTAGAGAAGGCTACGATCCTATGAGTAGAGAAGGCTACGATCCTACGAGTAGAGAAGGCTACAGCAGTAATTCCTCCGCATACATATGCGTTACTCACGAACCGAAACATACGATGTACAACAGCAGTGCTACTGAACATTGACTCATATTGGCTATGTGCTAATATTTCCATAACACGTACGCTCTCTTAAACTGCTCATAGGGAGTAGGTCTGAGCATTAGAACCGGATAAAAATGTCGTTTTTGGTAGGGAGTCATGAAAGGTCGAAATTATGCCAGAAATAGTACTCGTACTGCAACTGAATGAAAACGTGCTCTTACTGGTATTTATTTTGCCTGAAGGGGGCGCGAGGGAGGCTGCGACTCCGTACCACTGAAGGACTGAAGGCGCCCTGGATATACAGCGGCGTGCTGTTACATGTATGTATACGTTGCATGGCGTTGGCTTTACGATCTTCCATGGTCGGTACATGCACTGTGATTGGTCGATTATTCCGGCTTGAGAGCGCCGTTGGATCTTGACGTTGCTGTAGAGCCCCATTGGATCTCCAATCCGGAGGTTGAAGGGGGATGGACCCGCCCCGGAGCTGAGGGTCCTCTCCTATAAAGAGCCCCCTGGGGCTTTGCTCTTTTCGAAGGAACTCCACATCAATTCACCGCCTAGACGACGGACAGCGGGGGACAATTCAGCCCCCCCACGTCTTGCTCGGACTAGACGGAGAGCAACCTTCCCACGCGTACGTGCCCCTGGGGTGTCCAGCCTGGCAACTTGCAGACACGAGGACATTCTTCTTCTTCTTCTTCTTCTTCTTCTTTGAGGTGAGCAATACTCCCAACTCTACAATGCGTACAACATCACCAGAAGGAGTCGAATTGTTTATACAACTTCAGGCGTCCAGTCGTACTCGTACACATGCAATGTTGATGACAAACCTGTGTTCCCTAAGTGATTATGTAGTATACACCAATACCGGCATGCAACGACGCGAATAGATTTCACTACTATTACTGTTGTAGACGTCTACTTGTCTGCGTGTTGACTTCGAAGGGCCATGAGAAGGTACAACATGTGCAGAGTCTGGTTCATAAATCTGGATGGATCATTCGTGTTCCTCTGGCGGTGATGGGCGAGCTATGCCTGGGTAGGAGGTGCGGGGGGGGTACTCATGTCATGCGTCATATCATGCATGGCCGTAAATGGGGTGTACGTTTGGTCCCATAATCTACCAGGTAACTTGGTACCAGGCACCACAGGCATACGTTATGATGCCCGACCTATGGGGATTGTTCATCGGCATGCGCGTACACAGTCAATACTTGGAAGTGTACGTATAAAAGTCGAGTTTCGGAGGGGAGGTATATACTAGAGCTCTTCTAGCGCTCCTCGTGTCAGGAGGCTGAGAAACAATGCTGCTGTATTTATTCCTGTATATGTTATTCATGGTTCCTTCTTCTCCGTCCGATGTGATTGACGCAAAGAGCGCTGCGTTCGCACAGGGATGGGATCGTTTCCAGCGCCTGTTTTCTCGACAACGGTAAGGGTGCTACAGCAGTACAGCAAGTTGAATACTGATTTTTCGGATAGCTCTCGACGAGTTTTTTTTAGTTTTTTCTGAACACAACCTTATCTGGTATTTTTACTGTAGCGACCTGCCCGTTCTGGAAAAATCGAACGCTGTGGAAAACAATCGCACCCACCTCCGTGCGACCTCAACGCTCTCGGCGGTAAGGCTGAAGGGTCAACAACGAGCAAGATAGTTGGAGCGGCACTCGATCTGGACTACCACCGAAGTGTACCCTCTGTGATGTTGAGCGCCAGTACGGTATGCCTGATTCGCGGTATTTCGTGTGGAGTGAGTGTTGTATACACATACAAAGCAGCGACAATCTGTCACCGGCCACCGCCGGTTGCGCCCCAATGATCCCGCCGTTCCAAAGACGGTTCTAAGGTTCTCCCTTTTGGTTGCGAAGTTCGGTAACCGTGTGCCCCGGTAGCACGTGAGCCGCAGTACTGTCGTCGTTATAGTGCTGTAGTAGTACCAGCACTTGGCAAGTGTCACCCCCTCCCCGTCTGTGCATGTATGTGCCTTTTGGTATCAATATCTTGTAATTGCTCTCACGGTGCGGTTTTCTCTTCGGATATGGCCCGGTTCGGAGCGGTTTTATCGAAGCTCACCGCTCCGTATGATTTTGCTGTAGTATTCTTGTGAATCTTCACCGATCATTTAAAGTAAGTATTTGACTCCTGCCCCAGCCAACGGTCAAACCCATACTCCCTTGGGCTCTTGGACTAGCTGTTGACCATCTGGCTGGGGTCAGATAACTCTTCCTCGTCCATTGTCTCACCCAAATATACTGTACCTCACCTCTACCGCGGAGTGCACGCGGCAAAGCCTTCGTGAAAGGCCTGGGGAGTGGTAAGTTGATGCCCGCCGCGGAGTCAATGTCCCGCCTCCGTCTAGAGGCACCGTCGTGCTTTCGATCGGACACCACCGTCGAGACAAACTCGTGGTCACCCTCTTTCACTCCCGCGGCACTCCGTCTGTAACGACATCGCACCGCACCGCACCGCACCGCACCGTTGGACTTTCAAGACTAGAAAGCCATACGGCACGGCACCGCACGGCACGATTCTAAATAGCAAAATCCACACCGAATCGCACAGCTCGATTCTCACAAAAAACAAAACCGGGAGAAAGTATTTACTGTAGGATTTACAAAAGCAAGTAGTTTGGTACGGTGCGGTGCGGTTTTACTGTTTTTACCGAGCTGCGCCGCACCGTGCGATTTCAAATCGCATCGCACCGTGTGTGAAATCAAAACCAAAACCCGCACCGCATCGCACCGTACGAATATCAAACGCTGAAATCTGCGCCGCACCACACCGTGCGGTTCTGCACATCGCGGAACAACCGCACCGCGCTTTGGTGCCACACCGCGATCAACCTTGATAATGATTGTGGATCCCAGCGTTAATTAGTAAATTTTACAATACTACTCTGTACCAGGTATCATCTACCAGGTAAGTTTCGTAGTACGCGTATACCTGGTGGTACTACAGTATACACTTATACTATCGGACACTACTATAGCAATATATAAGTATAAGTATTAGTGTATACTCGTGCCCCGGGCTGTGTGTATGTTATACCTTGTATTTTATTATACCAGGTACCAGTATGGGTTACCAAGTACCTGGTATGGTTTATTTTTATTTTGTCGACGAGGGACACGAGTTTGAATGCCACAGCAGTTGTGGTAAAGTTCGTGTTTTCGTGTTTCAAGGAACAACATCAAAATGAATTCGGACGTGCAGACAAGATACAGATAGGTCGTGAGGGCTGCACTAATATGTTGTGTGCGTTGCTTACCACTTATCACATTCGACAATATGGTTGAGGGTTGTTATTATATATATGTTCTTCATCCCATTGATCGTCTTCGCCCTTCTCCTATCTCTCTCCACCTTAGTAGTACAGTAACTCAGATCCAGGGTCACTAAGCAGACCCTAATCCCCCCTCCCCACTACGGTTCGTGTCTCGCAATTTTACCGCGAGGAGACTGCAGCTCTTTCTTCCCTCGCCGACTCGCGTAGAGTTCCGCCTACCCACGCTACCCAGGCGCTCTCAGCAAATGGTTCCTTTTTATTTTCGCAAATGAAGTCAAATTCTCACCACGCGGTGGGGTTCTAACTCGGGTACTATACAGTAATGCTAGTAACATTCGAGGCTGACGACTAGACTGCCGGGGGGTAAACGAGACGTATACACTGATATCACCTCAGCCTGACCCTAAAACCAACACCCAATTCACCAACGTGTTCGTAGAGCTACTGTTTTTGTAGTCCTCTTTGTTTGCTACACTATGTGGTCACAACCTTACTTAGCGTCGAAGAAGTGGCAAGCTCTACGAGTAATCAGCTCTCCATGCTCCTTTTTTTATCCATCCCATTTATTATCCTCGCCCTTCTATTCTTCTCTCTCCCTCTTTAGTCGCAACTCAGATCCGGGGCTACAAAGTAGGCTCTTCTCCCCCCTCCCCACTACGATACGCGCCTTGCATTTTTATTTTTATCGCGAGGAACGTTTAGCACTTTCTTACCTCGTCAACTCTCGTCGAATGGTGCTTTTACCCACGCTATAATATGCGCTCTCGACAGACAGTTGGTGTCATTAGAGAATAAAAATCTCCATACAGAGACTCGAACCCTCGACTCCCAACTCAACAGGCTTCGTGGTTACCTGCTGAACCACCGGGGCGACCGGCTTTATGCACTACTACCAGGTATGGGTTATTGTGATCCACACTGACTGTTTTGGTATAACTCGTAACACTCGTAAAACAATGCCCTCAGCGTTCAATCACAATGTGAATGTGTAAAGACTGTACGTCAATGTCGATCACTCAATTCCAAATTGAAAATATCAGGTGCAGTGGGGGTCCCCCAATAAGGCGGTCTGAGTAAGGCGGTATCCCGATATGAGGCCGTCAAAATCGCTTGGCGCGACTGGGGAATTTCGCTCATAACCTGTAACGAATAAGGCGGCTCGCCTCTATAAGGCGGCTATATTGCTCTGGCACACTACCGCCTTATTGGGGGACCCCTGCTGTACCAGGTATAGTGGCACGGCAGCAGTACGCTATTATGGGCTACCCATAGGCAGTACGTACACATTTCGATATATTCTCCGTACAGCCTGGGTTGAAGTTGTTGAGTAGGCATGCACACGCACGACCGACCGCACAGCATGTCCGCCCGCTCCGTCCCGAAGGTCCCTCCGTTCCGAGGCGAACATGCCAGGAGACGGCCAGTCAAGGGAAAACGTGCATCGGTCAACGGTGTACCACCAAGCCGTCACGTTTTTCATTTTGTTGTCAAGAACAGCCATGCCGTTTTTTTCTTCTTCAAATTTTGCTTCCCAACTCGAACAAAAACCAGGCGCACAAAATATTATAGTGTAGTGGGTCCCCCTTCCGGATGTGGTTGGCTTGAAGTCCCGGGGGTGTCGCAAGGGGGAAAATAAAACAGGCCTTCAGGTTGTAATAAATATACACACACAATCAATATAATAGGCTGCCACATTCTCCTGTAAACCCTACCGTACTTCAACCTCCCAGGTCCCAGGGCGGTCGGGCGGGTTCTTCTTTCAACTCGCCGACCTCCCACCCAGTGCCAGGCCCCTGCTCGCCCACCCAGTGCCAGGCCCCTGCTCGCCCACACCCACGAGTAGAGCCCCGTACTACTGTAATGTAGTTGGTACTCTTCATTTCTATCTCAACCATTCCCAGCCCCTTCTGCACTTACTTCCAGTGCAACCGCTCACTGCAACCTCCCAACATGACGGCCCTCTTTCACACCCCCTCTCAACCACGCCAACGATTCAGTACCTCTCTACAAACCCCCATATTTCGTTCGTTCAACCTTCTACTATTAATACATTGTTTTCCTTCTTTCTGGTTTCGGAACCACATCAAATGCCAACTATTAATCATTGAACGAAGGAACCCTGGGGTACGTGGAGAGAGGGTCCACAGTAAGTAAGTGTGCTGGTGCCGTAATATCACTATTTTATCATTAAACATCGATTAATTCATTACTACCACCGTAGTTAATTACTCTGGACTACGATACATCATTCATTTTGCAGTAAGAGGGAGACGATTCCCCGTACACCCTACCTACTCGTAGCTACGCTTGTATCATATAATATACACCAGGGTTCGAATTAGTGCTCCAGCAACATGTGCGCGTGCGCGTAGCGCACATCGGGCATATTTGGATGTGCGCGTAGCGCACACCGAGCCGGAGGCGAGGTGCGCTCCCCGCAGGGGCCCCCGGAGGGCCCCCGGAGGGCCCCCGGAGGGCCCCCGGAGGGCCGCCGGAGGCGAGTTTTTTGGACGTATGTGCGTAAATGTACCTGGTACTAAAAAAATGTGCGTCTCATTCGCTCGTCTTGCAAATAAGACACAGACAAGCATAGCCTCTGTATTTGCGACCCTTTCAAGCCTTGTTTCATCCACGGACATACAAAACCGTCATCAATTTGAACTCAGTCCCCTCAAAAAAGAAAGGCACAAACAAATTCCGGCTGGAAATTGTCGAATGAATCACAACAAAAAGGCCTAAAACAAAAATCGCCTACGGCGAAAACAGACCCAAAGATTTTTCGCCTGCGGCGAAGATAGGCCCCATTTGTTTTTTTCGCCTACGGCGAAATGGACCCGCACAATTTTCTTGGCTTGTGGCCAAAAAGTGTGCGGGGGCCTGAAAAAGATGTGCGGAAAGCCGCACATCTACTGCTTTTTGTGGGCGCAAAAGCTGATATTTCAGAAATTTTGTGCAATTGCGCACGTTTCACCAACTAATTCGAACATTGATATACACCAGTTGTACTGTAATGCATTAGGGGACCGGTGCATAGGAACCAGGTCCTGGGATTTGTGGCTAGGGGATCGAGTCTGATATTTTGGCTAGGGGACCGGTGCATAAGGGGACCGGGTCTGGGATTTTGGCTTGGGGACCGGTGCATTAGGGGGCCGCATCGAGCAGTTGTGTACCTCAATCGGTTGAGCTCATAACTGACGTACTTGTAACAACTTCAAGAGGGGCCCGCCTACAAACGAGGCTCAGCAAAAGGACCAGAACATGGTACATAGCGCAAACCACCAGCAGTGACGCCATATGTGCGATAAGATGGCTCCTTCCTCGTACCAGCACCACACTGCAGCAGATAGATCTACGTAGTAGTATCAATAACAGCGGGTGTTGTGCAGTAATACGCCCAGAGGTGTGCGTGTGTTGTACGTACAGTACAATATAGTCACTGGGCAGTTCTTTGTTCAGAACAAAATGATCTGGTTTCTTTTTTAGTACGAGTACGAGTGTGCGTTCGAAGTGTATGCGCTCAAAGTACTATACGCACAGTAAAAGAATACCTATATACCGCGCTGGAAGATCTGTCCTAAAAAATCGCTGTCAGGTTTACTGACATGTCGAGGCTCGCCTTGCTGAAAGTCTTATTGAGTGGAAGAAGAAAATACCAGCCCGGACAATAATAGGGTGCCAGACAGGGCTGGTATACTGTTGTGCTGTACACGCGGATATCGATGTACGTAGTACGTAGTTCGAGACCTGTGGTTGAGTACTATCGGTGATCGTTCAAGGGGATGATCTCGGTATATCAAATCATACATCATGCGTTATCCCAGATCTCCGGAAACGATCACCGGAACAAATCACCAAGATTCGCTGTGTGAGAGCTGCTGTGTGATGATCCGGATCTGGGATGGATGAGATGAGATCTGGGATATAATCTACGAACCAGGCATGTTTACTATAAAAAAAATACTTGATCGAACAAATCGCCAAGATTCGCCTTTGATCCTCTCGGGAGATCTGGGATAATCTACGAACCATCCATGATTGGATATACCGAGACCATCCCAGCAAAGCACACCGATATAGTCCCCAACCAGGTCTCGAGCTACATAGGCTACACTCGGGAAAAAAAGCGCACTTGACGTCTTCGTACAGCGGAGTACAACTGGAAGGGTAATCTTATCTGGCACCATCTGGTCAGGGCTGGTCTACATGCAAGCAGTACTCGTATACTCTCAACAAGGCGAGCCTCGATATATAACTCTCACTTCACTGTAGGTATCATAGTGTAATGCATGCACCGGTCCCCTAATGCATTATTACAACAGTACCAGGTACGTACGTGGTACGTACTTTGAACGTATACAAACAACCAGATAGTTTTGTTTTGAACAAATGCCCAATGACTCGATACAGCGCGCACACCACCGGAGGAGTATTGGAGTATTGCTGCAGAAAATCGCCACTCACTGCTGTTGCTGTTGCTTGGTGCTGTGTGGTGCTGGTAGGAAGCAACCATCTTGACGCACATCTGGCATAGCTGCTGGTTCCTCGCTGTGCAATACACTGAGACTCTTGAGCTCGGCGGTGGCTCTTTTATTTTTTGGAGATGGGTACTCGTACTATTATTACTACTATTAATACGTAGCTGTACCTGGTACACAGTAAATAAAGAGCTTTAGCCAAAATCAGGTACACCTGGTCACTTTGGTGCCAAAAACAGGTACTACACTAAAACCAAGTACGAATCACACGCTAGGACACCTCACATTGGCCAGCCTCACATCGTACCTGATTTTGACATGAAATGGTCAGGTACACCTGGATTTGTCTACTTTGCTTAGCTTTCAACTGATTTTGGCGAATTTTGAGCCAATCAGAGGCCATACGTTCACTGTCTCCTATACGCCCGACACGAAGACATCACCACACTACGTACATACGACCCGCCACAACGACTACAGAACGTATCATACGTGCGCATACAGCACAATGGACCTGTTGCAATATACCAGGTATTACGTACTGCTGCTTTCTGACACGGTACGGAAAGCGAGCAGTTCAGTCTCAAATTAACTCGATGTTTTGTTCGTATGCCATCAATGTGGCTACGACTATATGCATACAATACGTACCTGGTACAAGAATACGGAAATACACGTCGTAGGAGTGAGTGTGATCACGAAATCAATGAAAGCATACGACAAATAATAATGCCCGTACTGATAATACCATACAACATTTATCAAGAGCTTGGAGGACACACACATTCGCTATCATTCTGCTGTTTAGGCGCAAATTCAAAAGTTTGTTTGATTATTTCTAGCCAAAAGGTCCTGAAAAACACTGTTCGTGGCGTGCGTTTTTTATTTGGTTTTAGTATATACCTGATTTTGGCTCAAATGGATCAGGTATACCTGCTTTTGGCAGTTGCCCTAAATAAAAATATGTTTTTGGTCGTATTCGTACGTATCTGGTACAATACGTTAACCGTGGGTTCGACCGACTGGGTGCTTGATACTCAACTTAACGCCTACAACTATACTACTGCTGTGCCACTTCAACAGTACAGGACACTTACTAAGAAACAGGAAATATGAACTAGGCCGGATTTCTTATTTGAGAGAGGGTGCTTTCTACACTAATTTCAAGATAACGACTCCCGAATTTATTCTTTTTTTCCCAATCTCACAGCAGTCGGGCTTTCTTTACTATTATTAGCCTGTTTCTCATTCATTGGGTGTCCTGTACTGTACTGTAACTGAAACTCCACGCATACGCGCTTAATGTTTACTCGTTAGCTTTGTCTTGAGACGTATCCGGCAACTACAAAGTAGAACACCAGCGTCAGATGGAGCTATATCATAACAACACTGCCTGCCTGCCGCTGCTCCTTCTACGGCCAGCCAAAGCATGGTTCACAAAAAAAGGATGGGGGTGGATGAAATCAATTAATAAGAGCTTACGTAGTAGTGCGGATTACTTAGTTTTGACTCACAACAGACCTAAATTACCAACATGCCATCTACCTGTACGAGCGATCGTTCCAGAGAATTTCTGTCGACTTAGTCGAGCATAAATCATAATCTGTATCGGCCGCCGTTGTCAAATGCAAAATAGTCCCATCTATGATGGATCACCTCACAAGGCTTACAGTACTGACACCAATTCCGAACAAATTAGTTGACACAGTTCTAGTTGTTGCAAAGGCCGGTATTGATCGCATCATCACAGGCATTTTCGATCCACCGGAAATTTTGCGCTCAGATCAAGGGCCGGAGTTTGAGACTAAAATAATGTTCCAGTTACAAAAAGTATACTTGGATACAAGAAAACCCGGACGACACCCTATATCGACCCCAGGGCAATTCTGTATCTGAACGTACACATTCAACAATGCATGCACTGTTAGCGATGCATAGTTCGATTGAACAAGATAACTGGGCATCTCTCTTGCCATTTGTCCATCTAGCTCACAATACGTCTTTCAGTGCAACAATGAATGCATGAAACACCGTTCTTGTAAATGTTGGACGCGTGCTACGGTAGAGGTAGCAGTTTTTGGCTGAATCGTTTTCTGAACGATCGGGCCCCTTAACCCAAATTCGTCGGACTTTTCATTTCTGAGACGAATAATGTTTCAGAGTATACTTCGGACATGGGATTTCTCATTCGGTAGCATTTTTATTTTCTTCCAAAACCATTTTTTCGGTGAGGTATGATGCTCCTTAAGTGAGGAGCTCAGAAAATTCATGGTGCGCCTCTATCGTAGCATGCGTCGTTGGGTAGACGAGGCAGATTGCCAGTTGACATAATACTCGGTATTCCCCACGTAGGAAGTACAGCAGATACACCACCGGCCCTCTCGTAAGAAAATACCCCACAAGAAACCCAGCCTAAACATTACGGGGGAAATAAGAAAGTCGACAGCTATTATACTGAAGTTAGTGTTGGACACACACCTTTCTCAAATAAGAAAGTCAGCCTAAGCCCGAGTTCTGGTTTCTTATGAGCGGGCCGGTACTGTACAGAGAAGTGTTTGCACAAACTACCCGAAATAACCAGAATAACTTACGTACACATCGCATTTTGGTTAGCCCGTCGTAATTTAGCAGAACGTGCAACAAAACAGGAGGCTGACGATGAAAAGCTTGCGCCATATTGTGATAAGACTAAGGGTAAGGTCCTGTTTTCAAACCTTGACAGAAGGTACTACTACTGGTATACAGACCATTCCAGCATGCAGAAGAAAAAAAACAGCGTATGTCATGTGTGTTAACAAGCCCCTACAGTGCAAAGCTCGGCGGTACTACAGTACTACTACAGTACCTGATATATGAAAGAATGACGCGTGTGTCGAGGCCCTGTCTCTGTGGAGAGAGATGGCAGAGGTGGCACCGAAGTGTCTGTGAAGATCACTTGTGTAGAAGAAAAGTCATGGTTTGAATAGGCGCTTATTTGGCCATATTGGAAAGAAGATTGATCTCAGGAAGATCAATGGAAAGGGAAGAAGAGAAGAGAAGAGGAGAAGAGGGAAGAGGAGTAGAGTGTGGAGTAGAGTAGAGTAGAGTAGAGTGGTCGAGGTGGGCGGTGCCTGCACCTGATCATCCCGGTACAATGCCCATGCTACGGGCAGTTACATTCTACCGTAGTGTGTACTGTTCCCTGTAATGTTCTCTACAACGTTATAGTAACGTTCTAGCAACGTTCTCAGCATCGTTCCTGGTGAAGATGCTTGGGACATACAATGTGGCGCACTACGAGTAGGACAAACTCGTAATCTATCCGCATATTGCAATAACCCGAATATCTAGACTAAGATACTCATATACTCGTATCAGTGCGTAGTGACTGCACATCACAATAGATACGTATGGATCTCAACGTCCATATGCTAACAGTATATACAAATATAGTATATACTATAGTATACACTACATACTATACTGTACTAAATACTACTGCGGTGTATTGAACTGCTGCCGCAGTGCTGCACGAAGTGTCATACTGGTTGTATCGTAAATCATAAAGGCAACGTAGACATAAGCCGAACCCGCGAAAAATCAAACATGTACTTGTTATACCTGGTATACGGACAGCAACAATAATGCCGCATCACGGCACAGCACCTACCTACTGGTGTACCTGCAACGGGCAATCAGTACTACTTATAGAGCTGCATACAGCATGACGCGTGGTCAGGTGGTGGCTGCGACCGGCGGAATGGCACAACTCGTTGTGTTGGTGGAGACCCTCGTTCTTGCTCGTGCTCACAGAAGCATGGCTTCTATAATTTTCATTGATTGCCTGTTATCGCCCGAGAAGGCATATCCGCCGCTATTCCGCCGCTTTTGTGGCCACGAGAAATGTTATTGTGGGAAGGATCTGATCTAGCGGGGTGATCTCGCGTACATCGGGTCAAAGTGGTGCCAAGCTATTTTGGAATCGCTGTCCAGGGCATTTCGCTATTCACGGCACCGCTATATCGGGACCACGACTGTAGCTACAGCGTCCGCAATATGTGGGCATGTTGGGCGTGGACCATGCTCACCGTCTACACAGAGTTAGTGGCCGTACTGCCGAATGGACGAAATTATGGATTCGAATCGGTAACGTCCGGCTTCTATTCGGCGCTGGTGGCTGTGCACTCCTGTTGGTTGGTAATCCATTGTTCGTGCGTTGTCTTGACCAAAATGACTCCTATGATACGTATAAGTGAGAACCATACCTGGTAGATGCAGACAATGAGCCATCACCAAGCTCAATAGTTACACCAAAGGCCGTCCCGTCGTGCCTCTTTATCCATCCCTCTCTTTCTTCTTCCTCTCCTTTCGTTCGGATCTGGTGGTGCTTGACGCCATGCCCCCGACGATAAAACCCCCGCTACCTCACATCAGATAATATAATAATTTATCACTAAACAAAAACAGCGAACCAAACGCGGATGGAACATTGGCGTGCCCTCTCAGCATTACCTCAATGACCAGCCCGTAACAGTGCCGGTTCTTTCGCTTGTCCCCACGTATCGACCTTCGTATAGGACCTGGTGACGCCACCGCATACCGTGCACAGCAAGGAGGGTGATATCGCAGTGGGCGGCACAGCAAGTGAAATTTCGCAAAAAGAGGGGGCCGGGATCGGGGTTGTGACAATTCCGAGCTACAACGAGACGCTCTTTGACGAGTAGGGATGAAGACGGAGAAGAGCGTGCTGCTACCGAGGTAAAGGAGGATACGGGCAGTTCGGGCAAAGATCCAGAGGGGGGGGATGGCGCGACGCATTGCGACAGGGTTGGCATCGTGATCGTGACTGCTTCGAACAGCAAGGATACTTTCTTGTCGAGAGGGGGTGGGTTGGGAGAAGGACGGGCTGCTGTTAAAGAAAACCAGGACATGAGCATTACGAGCAAGGGACAGGAAGCTGGGATTTCAACGGGGCAAGGAAACGGGTACGTGCGATGAACTGGTACTGGTGTCAGTTTCGGGGCGGGTCGTTGTGATTGGCGTTTGCGTCCCTCTACAGTTTCCTGTTGGCTTATTTAATCCGCAGAATGTTTGAAACAATGGAATAATTTTGGGGGCTTTGCTATCGCTGCAGGCATCGGTGTTCTCGACAATCGATGGTGCAGCGAACATTATCAATACACCATTGGTAGCAAAGACGAGCGGCTATGACCTTCCCGAACGAACAAAATGCGCACGGTAACAATCCTACACTACCGCACTGCAGGGGCTTGTCGTCGAAACTCACCTTCGGTTCGTCGTTTTCCCGTCCCTCAACGCCCCATAATGTTCTTGCCTGGTTTTTGTGTTCGAGGGTATGACGGGAACATTTGCCGAGTAGGGAACAGCGGTACACAACGAACTCGTACCACGGGAAACGCCAGTCCTGTAACCGTTTCTAGCGCGAAACCATGCGCAAGTAAAGTCCGCTTGGGCCGTGGCAAAGTCTAAAGGGAAGGAACTGGACCGAGTTCGGCGAGAGAGCGGAGATCTCTCTCTCTTAGCAGTGAATCTGAGCGTACTTCGCCATACCCTTAGGCCGTTTGCTATGCGGTTCGATTTCGAGCTTCATATTGTGTTTTTGTAGTTCTCGGTCCCAAAAATGAAAGCATTTGCTTATGCAGCCCGATTGTGCAGCATCTGATCGGAGTTCTTTTCGATTTGAGAATCCCATAGCCCAAGCTGTCAGAGTTTTGCCCAAACTCCGACGGCTTGGGCCATCATAATTTCAAATCGAAAAATGGCTTGGTTGCTAAAGTTCACGATGTTATCCACGCAAGCGAGCAGCAGCAGAACGATCGATGATGTTATCCACGCAAGCGAGCAGTAGCAGAACGATCGATGAGTTGGATGGTGGCACAACGACGTTACTTCGCGCCCTACGCGCAGTCGGCGGTCGGCACGTCTCTGCCCATCGGCAGACTACAGTCGGCTGGCGCGGGCTCGGGCTCGGGCTCGGGCTCGGGCCTGGATATGAAGAGAAGCGCACTCAGCGCGCGCCTCTCCGTGCTCGTAGACTACAGCTAAAGCAAGCAGCAGTCAGTCAGTTAGCATGCTGGGCTCGGATGCTTCGTTGTGTCAAAATGCATAATACCAAGACAGCTTGACTCGAGCGCACCCAGCACGTCTCGTCGCCGCCAGACCAGAAGCAGCCAGCGTGGGTTCGAACGCTTGGACCCTTCGGCCAGCGCAGCGCACTCGGCGCGTCTCGTCGCGCCGCCAGACCACAACAACAACAACGGTTGGCCTCGCCGTCGGCTCTAGTCTCCGCACGTAAAATATACACCCGTTTTTCTCGCATAGGAAGACTATTTCGATTTACGAACGAGGTCGCTGAAAACTCGATCGGACCAAAAGCTGAAGCTAAAGCATCGAACCGCCTAGGAAACGGCCTTAGGGCGGAGTTTAAAAGCGGATAGGTAGGAAAACCCTATACGGTGGCAGTTTCATGTCCAACGACTTTCCATATTCAATAAGTCAAGATGGAGAGGTCCCATATTTATCAGGGTTCTTTACGATTAACCGTCCGTGCACGGTGCGGTTAATTTTTTTCGAAAACCTTACGGTCCGGTTCGGTGCGGTTTTTAGAAAGCGGAAATAGTACGGTGCGGCTCGGTGCGGTTATCCGATATTGTAAATCCTACGGTGCGGTTCGGTTTTTTCATGCATCCTACGGTGCGGTTCGGTGCGGTTTCCAGAAATCAGGAATCCTACGGTGCGGTTCGGTTTGGTTTTCAGAAATCGTAAATGCAACGGTACGGTTCGGTTTTTTCATTCATCCTACGGTGCGGTTCGGTGCGGTTTTCAGAAATCAGGAATCCTACGGTGCGGTTCGGTGCGGTTTTCAGAAATCGGGAATCTTACGGTGCGGTTCGGTGCGGTTTTCAGATTTTGAAAATCCTACGGTGCGGTTCGGTTTTTTCATGCATCCTACGGTGCGGTTCGGTGCGGTTTTCAGAAATCGGTAATGCTACGGTGCGGTTCGGTGCGGTTTTCAGATGTCGTGAACCCTACGGTGCGGTTCGGTTATATTTTGTTTCCTACGGTGCGGTTCGGTGCGGTTTTCCGAAATCGCAAAACCTACGGTGCGGTGCGGTGCGGTTTTCAATAGGGCAAAAATCCTACGGTGCGGCACCGAACCGATAGGGAAAACCGCACCGCAAAGGCTAAGCAGGGTTTTTTATGGTTAACGGTCCGTGCACGGTGCGGTTTTTTTCCACGAAACTCCTACGGTCCGGTTCGGTGTGGTTTTTACAAAACAGAAATAGTACGGTGCGGTTCGGTGCGGTTATCCGATATTGTAAATCCTACGGTGCGTTTCGGTTTTTTCATGCATCCTACGGTGCGGTTCGGTGCGGTTTTCAGAAATCAGGAATCCTACGGTCGGTTTTCAGAAATTGAGAATCTCACGGTGCGGTTCGGTGCGGTTTGCAGATTTTGAAAATCTTACGGTGCGGTTCGGTTTTTTCATGCATCCTACGGTGCGGTTCGGTGCGGTTTTCAGAAATCGGTAACGCTACGGTGCGGTTCGGTGCGGTTTCTAGATGTCGTGAACCCTACGGTGCGATTCGGTTATATTTTGTTTCCTACGGTGCGGTTCGGTGCGGTTTTCCGAAATCGCAAAACCTACGGTGCGGTGCGGTGCGGTTTTCAAGAGGGCAAAAATCCTACGGTGCGGTTCGGTGCGGTTAACCGCACCGAACTGCACCAAACCGATAGGAAAAAACGCACCGTAAATAACCCTGATATTTATGTCCCGGAAAACAAAATGCGGTCTTGGCAAAATTCGCTTTCCGCGATTTTCTGATTTACGAGCCGCGGCTATTACTACCTGACGGCACGTATTCCTAATCGCCATACCTTAACCCGACGCTGAACCCGCCCTTTACGGCTTTACCCCCCCCCCCCTTTCGTCCTGGGAGACCGCAACATGCCAAGAAGGAAAATGCACTGTCATCACCACCGCTACCTCCGTCGACCGCCGCCACCGGCACGGTAGCGAAGAAAGCAGACAACCTCGCCAGTCGCTTCGCTAACTACAATTCTAGGTCGCAGACACCCTCCATGGAGACTGTCTCTCGTGGCCGGGGTGGGGCGGGGGGAGGCGGACCTCGTTGGAGGAGAGGTGGCTCGAGGAGCGGAGGCGAGGGCTGGGGAAGGGGCCGGGGTCGGGGCGAGGAGCGGGACACGGTTTGGGGCAGAAGGGACTCGTCCGACCGGAATAAGGGCCTGCGCAAGTACTTGAAGGAGCCCAGAGAGGCAGAGCTGGAGGTGAGTGATGGTGTGACCGAACGGTGGGGGTTGTACTTGTTTTTTACTTCAAATATTTCTCAACCATTGCAGCTATTGCAACTGAGGGGGAGATGATGCCTTATTATGTCGTTGGATCCGTCGTTGTTGTGCTTTGTTCTTTTATTGGTTTGATATCCAGCTCATTTTATTGTGTATCGGGCTCATAGCTGACCTTTCTTCTCAACATACCGTTGTTGGGTACGTAGCTTCATAAATATTAAGCGATATCTCTACCGTGGTACAGTTCGTGAATCATTATTATAACATATACTACAGTATATATAGCTAGAAGTTCGACCGATTCGTCAATGGGGTTTGCTTAGGGCGTGGCGGTTGTGCGGAGATGTTACGATCACCCAAAAGCGTTTGCGAAATATTGGCCTCACGGAGGCGGCAAACAGTCGCTCTTTTCTTTTGAGGCAGGTGGTATTATAAGAAGAGGGCTCGATTCCCTGTACGTAGGCAAAGCCAGGGTTCGGATCCCACCTTGCCCGTTTTTTTTGTTTTGTTCATTGTTGTTTTGCTCCATCAGTATACTGAAACCCACACGATTTGGTTTCTTCGTGTGTTTGTTTTAACGGGGCGAAATAAAGGGCGTTGGCTCGTTTTGTTTTTCGTTTTAGCGATATACTCTTCGGGGTGGGACAGGAAATATCTAAGCAGACACTGGGAGGGGGGTAGTCGGGACTGGGCAGACAGCGGAATGGGAATAGTCGGGACTGGGCCGACAGTGGGATGGGAAACGGTAGGAAGAGGAAACACGACACCTTACCGCGAGATGGTAGAACTCGGGAACATAAACAAACGAATGTATATACCAGTCAGGAAATCGCGATCGGGAACGAAATATCACGCGGTTTCCCGTACCCGTCCCGTACCGTTCCTGTCTCGATCATATTTTCCCCGTCCCAACGTTTACCGCGCGCGCCCTCGGGATTATGTGACATTTGTTTGCCACAGGCCTGCAGCTGGGTGAGTGTTGAATTTCTGTTGTTGTTGGTTGCGGGCAGAGACGCATTAGCTTCCGCTTGCCAGATGTATGTGCGATCGAATCGCAAACACAAATGGTTCACTCTCGGCTGACCCTCCGCTAACATTTTCTATTCCAGCCTCGTCCCAATTTTATCCTGCGAGCGGCCAAGGGAACATATTGTTTTCGACGAAAATAGACGATTCACAGGAATACTGTCTGTCGTACATACCACCATCTAACAAAGGATCAGACAGCGTACCCGAGACAACCCCATCTTTGTCTTACCCCATTCCACGAGTACCCGACAGACAAATCTATCAGAGCGCGGCGCCTCTTTGCCTGTCCTTCTACCGCACATTATCTCTCGGCTAGGATAATATGTCGACATCGGGTGCTGCACACAGCCAGAATCGTGGGCCCGCTGTAATTGGCGCAGCAAGTGGTGGCTCGAGAGCCGACGGGGCGGAGGTCGAGGTCATGACAGGTCTAAGCAGCAAGTTCGGGTCCTTGATGAGTGGGGGCGGAGAGGGACAAGGGCGTGCTGCTGCCGTGGAGCACGAGAACACGGGCCGTACGAGAAAGGGGCAAAAGGAGGGGACGGCCATGGGACACGCGGCCGGGTACGTGTTAATCTGTTGGTGCCAATGCCCTCTTGGTGGCCGTTGCGGTTAACGTTGACGTCACTCAAGAGCAGTTTTCTGCTGATTGTCTTTGGGACGAAAAGGTAACTCGCCAACCGAAGCTACGTACCGAAGCTACGTATTGTAGGGCTCGGAGTCGCGGCTTTGGCTCTCAAATCGAAGTAGAACCAGCCCAGCGAGTGTCGGCTTGATCGGATGTCACCGATGCAACGAACTATATTACCACGTCTTTAGCAGAAAGGAAATGACGCCTTTTCAATATGCTTTCTCTCTTCACATTTTGTACGTTATCACCGGAGCATGCCGCACCACGAGCCGACCAAGTTTTCTTCGTACCTACGACACATTTTAGAGCGAGTTGCCACACCGATGGTGCCTCAGTGTTTGACACCACTACGTTTCTGCGTCGGTTAATCCTTGATCCATCTCTCAGTGACGGCGCGTTCGAATTTTTCGGGTATTTTTGTTTGATATTACTATACGACCGGAGTCGATCCTGGGAATAGGGGGGGAACGGCACGCATCGAACGTGTACCATGCGGCGTGGCACCAATAACCGTTTGCAGCGCGAGCAATCAGTGTTGTATCGAAGGAATCCCCATTGTGTGGTGACAACACCGAGGCAGACGAACTTCCTCTTTTAGCCGAGGGTGTAATCATTTAGATCCAGGTTCTCAGCCCGATCAGCGATCAGCAGTTGGAGAGAAAACCCAATGCCGCAAAGAAAACAACCCGAAGCCCACGGTGATAGCCCATTCTCAAGACGGAGCTATATCTTACACCGGTGTGTCCCCGATACAAACAAACGCTTTCGTTGCGTTCTTCTCTCGAACGCGTCTGATTCACACGCCTCGCATGCCATAGTTCAATGCCCCCTCCCCCCCCCCCCGATGTCGGTTCGCGAACTGTCCCCTACCGCCCGCCGTTTCGTTTTCCTCTCCTCTGTAAGATCGGTGCAGCAGAACCCGACACAGAAACAAGCGTCATCATCAGCACAACCTTGGCCAACCGCTTCCGCCGCCGCCACAGCCGCCGCTACCGCCGCCGGCACTTCTAATCTAAAGAACGTGAATCGCCCCGAAAGACGCTTCGCTGGGTACAAGCTGGCGAGCATACGCGAGCCTCTTCAGCGCGGCGGCGGGAGCAGGGGCGGGGCCTGGGGAAGGAGCGGGAGTGGGAAGGACTGGCTGCGGGACTACCTGAAAAAGCCTAGACGGTCGGAGCTGGAGGTGACAGATAGTGTGATCGAAGGCGTGTAGATTTATTCACCTGCGATTTCGCCGAGCGAAGCTGGCAGAGCTCTGCGGTAGCCTCCGACGCCTGCTACGATGGAGGCAGCACTGTTTGGTTGAAACGCTTTCAGACAGATCGGGCTCCTTAACCCATTCAGAACTGAAAAAAACGTCCCACACTAATTCCAAGTAGTTTGTCCCCCAATTCGTGGGACCAGTTATCAAAGGGGTTCATAAAAAAAAAACGTCCGACTTTTCATTTTTGTGTTGCAATATGCTTCACAGCAGTATACTCAGGTGCTGGGATTGTTCACGGGACTGGTGCTACGGTAGGGGTGCTTGTTTTTCACCTGCACAGAACCACTCGGCCGAGTGGCTGCTTTTTTACGGCGTTGTACTCATAACTTGTTTTTTTTTTGTGGTTCTATATGCACCGCCAGTGAAGCGAAGAAACTATGTTTAGGTCCAATTTTCAGTGAGATTCGGAGCCACTCGTCCGAGTGGCCAAAACCCGGTGGTGAAAATGTGGGTACCCCCCCCCGATCGTCGTAGCACCAGTCACGGGGTACGAAGCGCTTTTATTTTCCCCTAAAATCAGGTTTTTGACTTACTATTAGTATGGAGCTCTTCAATTCCTCAATCGAGGAGCTCAGCAAAAACATGGCGAGCCTCTAGCGTAAGCATGCGTCCTGGCCGCACGTTTCGTCGTTGGGAACGAGTTTGTTGCTGCACCGGGTATCGATGCGGGTGCCGAGGAGAGTACTGGTTCTCCGCGTTCTCCGTGGGCACGCTGAATTCACAGGGCGGGCAAAAACAGCGAAGACTTTAGTAACACACATCATTTTTATTGATTGGCGTCATCGACGTGGTTCTTTGATTCGGATTGTTGTTCATCTACTGTATGTAGTAGTAGTCGATTGCTTTTCCACCAATTGACATCATTTTCTTTTTCCCTGCGTCGAAGCTTATTCGGCCCATTTTCAAGTAGATCACAGTAAGAGTATACTCCGGAACCGTGGGTGCTGCTGTAAGGGGGTACAGGTGTACAGATACCGTGGGAGAGTGAGTGCGAAGCGCTCGATTCTGCTATGGTACACGGGGGCGACACATCTCCCAGGGAGCGCCGCCACCCGAAAGCCGTATCAATGGCCAGTGGCCAATTGCCGAGGTATGTTTCGCCGGCCTTCAAAGCAAGGTGCCTTCTTGTTTTCTTCGACTGTCAAACCGACCATATCATAGGTAGACTGTGATATTCAACCAAGCGACAGAAAGTACGAGTGGTTGTCACTGACGCGTGCAATTCGTCCGCCAATCAGCGTTCTTCTTGGTTTTCTCGGGGTGGGCTACACCCTTACTCAGACCCTGAGATTCATCTTACACCCGAGGTGCATCTTAGTGTGTGAAGGCCCCCTCGCTTTTAGAGCTCTATGCCCCACGCAAGAATCGAATTGTGAACAAAATTGAAGCTAAACCCGATAAACAGTCCCATGGGCTACAGTAGGCATCAAATTAAATTAACAGTGCTGTAAACTACTAGCACCCGTCGGGGATACAGTGATAAAGATAAAGGCTAACATGTTTAATAACCCACCCCCCCCCCCCTATAAATATTTTATATATTTATAGGTTAGGTTGGCGTCGGTTGGCAACGACGCTGTAAAACACGCCACTCGCTGCGTGAGCTAGACAACCAGGGTGCCGTTTTTTTTTTGTTATTTTTTTTTGGCGGTCACCAAAGCTGGCGGTCGAGTAGATCATTTGTGCGGGGTGGAGAACCTTTGTTCTGCACAAGGGGAATGGTCGTATCACGTAGTGTTAATATGGTAAGGCGTCCGCGAGGCAGTTACATAGTAAAACCCATTGCTGTCTCCGGAAGTGGCCACACCAGAAATTAAATTAACTCATTGAAGCTGTTGTCCATATGCAAGTCCGCCTCAGAGGCGGTTCTTAGCAGGATGCAGCTCACCCTCCATGCGACTCGCCCAATACCTCACGGCGTTTCGCGCTTGGTGCAAGCAATGTCTGCCTGGTTGGTGAAAACCCAACCCGCTCCGTCCCGGCATTGTAGGGATGCGATGGTCTATGGTCATATGACTACGGCCGTGCACAACATGAGTACACCCCCCCCCCCCCCCCGCCTACAGTACCGTTGAACGGCTCTCACACCTGTGCGCTTTCCGTCCCTGTACCGTGCTATATGCCCTCTGGCGTTTGTCCCACCGTCGCTGGCTTCGCAGAAAATCGTCTACTACGAGGATGAGTTTTGCGTCGTTATCTACGACGGCTTTCCAAAGTCCCGGTATCACCTTCTTCTCATCGCTAAGGCAAGGAACTGCTCCTACGTCCCGTCCGATGCTTCACCCTGGTGCCGATCCCAATCCATGCGCCATACCGTGAATCTGAAAGGGGGTTCTGTGTTGTTGCTGTTGTTTCTGTGACCGAGCTTTGGTAGGAGTAATCGTTGGTGAGCTCGAAATTCTGAAAAAACGTGCAGTTTTTGTTCCGTTCATGCTGACAGAGCGGTGCCGCGTACAGTATTGTTCGTCCATGCTGACGGAGCGGCGCCTTTCCCACCCCGTCGCTTGAGCCCAAACAACAAGATCGGGCGAGACGACAAGGCACGCACTGTTCTCTTGCTGTCAGGTTCCTCGCTTTGTGACCCCCCCCCCCTCGTTTTACTATGTGTACATTATGCACATCGTTTTACTATATGTACATTATGCACAAGGTGAACCTAGCAAGAATAACCAAGGGCTGCGCGTTCCCGCACAGGAGAGGCGTTCGCCAAAGACTTGCCATACCTATACCAACACCGGCCAATCCGAACGCCAACATGTGTTTCAACAACCGCACGGCAATCGCTTCTCGTTGTTCACAGCCAGATCACACTTGAACGACGAGGACGACGCAACCCATCCTCATCTCTCTCTCCCCTTCCGCCGTCTCACCCCGTTTTGTCGACCCGTCGTGGCGAAACAGGACTTTCCGGTCAAGGAACTGGGTGACCTTCGCAAGGAGCATATTCCGTTCCAGAGCCTGCTTCATGACGTGGGAAAGGCGATAGCGGAGGAGTTGTGCCGGCAGGGAGCTGGGCAAGTCAGGTGACGTTCTAGGCGTGCTTTCGCTTTTCGAAGCGCACACGCGGGATGCACATATCGAAGGCTATAGACACAACGCTTCCAGAGGGAAGGGTAGCAGCCAGAGGGAAGGGTAGAACAGGAGAGATAAGACCTACCTATCGGTAGGGTGCAGCGACAGGATGCATATCAACAACAAGTTCACGGCCAAATGACTGCTATTAACAAATTACTAACGGTGGCGGTGGTTCTTCCGCTTTGGCCATGCAGCTGACTGGTTTGTCAATAGCAGCTCGCATGACACAAACGGGGGTGTGACGCCCCAGTGCCGCAGGGTGCAGATTCGATTACGTCGGCATGTAAATACGAACCAGGTGGGCGAGGACGATTGTATGACGGCACCGCAACATATATATAAATATATGTATTATATACCCTGGTATATATACATATACGACTTCGTATATATATATAGTTCGAAGTATATATACCAGCCGCCGTCGTGTGTCTGGTATTACTACCCGTCGTCGCGTGTCCGATATTTGTAAAGTAGCCAGGCACATCGTCAAGTGTAACCGTGCCATGTTGGAAAAAAGGCGTGGCGCTCCTTTGAAAGGTTACGTGGCCGACTCAATCCCACCGTTGAATCCACACAATTTACCGCGCAAGGCATCCTGCGCGTCAGGACCGCTCTAACCCCCACCTCTTCGGCAAAAAAGCCACTATATTAGAAGAAGGAAAGCGTGTTGAGATCAACTTTCCCGCGCTCTTGATTGCTTGGTGGTACAAGCACACCGGGGTGCACGGATCCACTCTGCCTGATCGCTTGGCGTTTCGTGTTCGCTCCACACCACGCTGAGCAGGTGCGGCTATCACGCTATCCCGTCGGTGGAGCCCCTGCACGTGCACATCGTCAGCCAGGACTTCGACTCTCCGGACCTGTTTAACAGATCGCATTGGAACGGCTTCACCACAGGTTTCTATGCAACCACTTCAACTTCAACCTCACGGATATTCGGGCGGATACATAATAGCAGAGGAAGCGGAACCTCCGTAAACGGTGTTAGTGTACGTAGCGACTTGGGGGGGGTTCGTGACACTCCGGCGGCGGCGGCGGGGGGGGGGGGGGGGGGGGGGGGGTTGGCGGCGCTCTCTTCAAGATTCGCTATTTCCAACGGTAGTATATTGTGCCTCACTATCGGGAACGGCCGCATCTGACCTTAATTTTCTAGCCTTGCGTACCATCTCAGGGGGGCGTGTTGGACGTTGCACTTACTCGGCCTACCCACAAGCTTACACCAAAACGGGAGATGGAGAGGATCTTATTAATTTTATCGATTAGCGATAGCTATTCGACGCATGCCCCTTGTTTGTCTGTGCCGGGACAGTTACGCGGATAACCATTCCCCAATCGCTGTCGCTGTTGCTGTGCATTACGTGTCGGCTGTATCGTCAGGCTTCTTCATGGACTGCTCCTGGGTTGAGGCACAGGTGCAGGAACAGGGAAGGATCGTGATCGACACGGAAAAGTGAGAGTCCAGTCCAGGCAAAATGCTGCGCGGCAGGCGTAGACGGTAGATACTTAGATATTGCAGTACAAACGATTCCTGCGGACACAACCAACTATTTATCAGTGAACCAGTGCAGCTGTAAACGACGCCCGCTCCCAACCAACCAAAAACACAAACCAAAGAACCAGACGCTTTTGCAGTTGCACTGCCAGCTCTGTGATTGTCATTATGCACAACACAGAAATTCCCACCGTGGGTTGGGCCACCGATGTCACGTGGCAAGCGGCAAGTTTCCTTATTATTATTTTAGGGCCATTCTTATCGAACACCTTTTTTTGTTCCAAAATTTCCGAGTATTTTTTTCCAAGACAAACAGGTTAATTAATAATGAACTAAGAAACACGTCAGCTGTGAATTCTCCCAACCGGTCGATATTCAGCTTTGCTAGCTGCGTGGCGTTATTCCATGATGTTATTGTTAGGTACATTTCCTCGCGACTGACTACTGGCCGGCGACTCCCCTGGATGCTACCAGGGTCGACGAGACGATAATACTTGTAGAACGATTTCCGATTGATTTCGTCCCATATCATCACGTGTACCGAAACAGCAGGTCACACGAAAGGGGCACAAAGATAGGTAAGGGGTACGAAGGACACACTAGACAGTGGAAAATTCCCATGATAAGCGCCGTCTTATAATGCAGTTCGTTGCAATCATACTGCATACTCCCTGTGAATGTAGCAGCAGGTCTTCTTGACGTAGCACGTGATTGGTGATTTTCCACGTACTCGCTATCTTGACTTCTGCTCTTTCTTGATATACGCAAAAGCAAAATATTCACACACCTGTATAGTTCTCAGAGGGCGACCCAACGGCGGAGGAGGTGACTTTCGTGTTTTCTGCAGGCGGGCTGTGAGCGGCGCACTCTGATCCTACAGCTCGTTGTCCCATCTCAAACGTTCTACCAGGCAATACGATCACGAGAACCGGATCCAAGGGTTCGATCCTGCACACAATGCCATGAAGATTGGGACGAAGGCTAAAACCATTAGTGTGCACCAGCACCACTTTAAAAAACAGGGAAAAAAAAGAAATATGTCCAAAGTTTGGAAAATCTTCAGAGGGCAAAATGTTTGGAAGGCTTCGCATTCCACTATTCATATTTGGAAAACAAAAATGGAAAAAAAAAAACGGAAATACAGAAGATTGTGCGAAAAACAAACGTTTTTTTTTTGAAATCATGGTTTCGATAAGAGTGGCCATTATAGCAGTACGAGTAGTCGGTAGAATCTAGTCACTGCTGGATAACACAGGGTTATCTGCTACAACGTAGCTCGTACTACATCAGTAGGCAGTACCCATCTAGGAGTAGTGATCTCTGTTCCGTATCACGGGTTTCATGCGGTAACAGTTCCAGTACGTGACGGCAGGTGTGTGCACTTGCACACATACCGAGTACTCTCTGGTAGCATATAGCAAATCTGCAGTACTCATATCGTGGAAAAATATCAGCATGATATCACAGCGTAACTACTCGTAAGGCAGGACAGCAATTCAAGTAGTACGCACAGGTACACACCAGAGGTTGCGTAGTAGCCTAAGCTCTGTCATGCTGCCATGAGTATCCTAGAAATATCGTACGTACGTACGTACGCGGCGGATATGTAAACGGGACAGTCATGATTCGATCGAATACAGTACCCTTCTGGAAGACCGGTAGGATTTTCGGGGAAATGGCCCAGGGTCGTGATGGCTTTTGATTTATAATTTGCGTTATCCTGTTTTGCTTCGGGATCCAGCTACGAGTTCACCTGCAACACCCGCACCCTCTTCAGCTCTTTTCTTCAACATGCTCTTCACGAGTTATATCTGTCTGACATACTCATTTAACGCCTGGGGTCCCGTTCTTCTTCTTCTGCTCTTCTTCTATTTGAAGTTTTTCGTACAAGTTCACCTCACAGCAGTGACTTCGCGCTTACCTCCAAGTTTTTTAGGCTGTCTCGGCTGGTCAACCGGCAAGCGAGCCTACAGCGTACACACAAGCCACGAGCTGGTACACACGGTCAAATCCCCATCCTTATTACTCTTGCCGCGATAATACGGTTTCAAGCTCCCACTCTGTTATTATTCCCTTCGTGCTGAGTGTAGTTTCGCCTTGTGTGTTCGCTGTGTGTGCGTATCAGGTACACGAGGCTGCTAACACAGCCGGTGCGGTGCTTCCGATGCGGATGGGCAGCTAGCGTCGAGTCCCTGAAGAAGCACCACCTTGAATGCGCTGCCCCCCTGCCTGGGGGTGCAGTAGCGTGCCGCGAAAGGAGCATGTAAGAACAAAGCAGGGAGACCGATCTCCGTGTGCTCTGGTGGGTGGGCACGGGAATATAATGATCAGCTTCTCGTGGTGGCGAAAGCGCACGCCTATTAATAGTCCGCGAGAGCACCTTCGACAAATAAAGCTCGACGAAGCGGAATGCTATCGCGGGGGGGGGGCACAGTAAATAGGAGCAAATATTGTTATTAATAGTAAAAATGTGGAAATATGTAGGTTTTTGTGTCTACCGTAGGTCCTATTTACAATGATCCCCCGTAGCAATTCGATCAAGGGTGTGTTGAGCAAGGCAGGTCATGTAGCGGGTATGGCATTGGGTTGGGGTGGATAATAAAGCTACCTGGCTAGTCTGCTCGGGTACAGTATCCAAAATATCGCACGTTATATACACACGAAATCCTCGATCTCACAGCTGTTGTTTTTTTTTATTTTTTAAATATACTTATATGTATCTAAACTTTCACACATTATTGCGTACCTGGTATAATACAGTATCTGGTACCTGTCAATATGGAGATGGGTATGCTATGTAGAAGCTGTAGTATACCTGGTAGATACAATATTGATACTGCTGTACCAGGTACATCGTTTGCGAAGAAACACGGGTATACACCCAACTACCTTGAACAACCCTAGAAAAAAATCCGATATTTCATGTTGCGCAATATACCGACGGGCAGAATATTGGACATCGGTAAAAGAGGTACTAATAATATGTTCACAACCGGGTAGGATACCCGGGGAGTGCCCCAAATAAATACCCTACGAAACACGCCTCGATTGGAACCGACTGTTTGTTTCGTTTGAGAAGTCCCAATGGCAAGCTTTGACGGGCGGCCGTAAGCGAGAACATAAAATTAAAACGTCGTGCAAGCCGTAGAGCCACCTCGGCAATAAGCAACACAAAATGGCTGAAACTACTGTACAGAGTACATTAGTACGAGTACAACAGCGGCTAACTGTTGTTGCTGCTGCTGCAGCATGCTTCTGTTGTGTATTGCGGCAACGAGAGCAACCCCCCCCCCAAACCGAACATCGAATGACGACGAAGAAACGGGGCAGGGGGTGTAGGAAGGGAGGGGCGGAATTGTAGGGATAGCTGGGCTTTAGGTATGAATATCAAACGCTGCTTACACTTCCGGCCAGAGTGGCACGTATCTCTGGGCCGCGTGGATGGTTGAGCTTGGGGGCCTTTGAGTAGTATCCCGCATGCTCCAACGAGTTGAGTTGTTCGAAATACTTGCGATAGCTCTGGACAAAATCGTTCGAATGGGCCTATTTCACGGCGAAGTTGTAACTGTAGCGCTCGTGGTGGCTTCGCTACAGAGGGCTGATGGGACAAAAACACAAAACCAAATCTCACAAACTTTCAGCGAGATCCGTACCGAACATGCCTGCCCAAGCCTTGGAAACTTATCTATTAATTGATTTTTGATCCAGTAGCGTTTACCGTGTTCTTGAACCACAAATCGTACCAGATACATCACCAAATATACTATGTACGTACGGCTTTTGCGGTGGTCCGCGCCTTTTTTCAGATTGCCCGAAACGAGCGGCGAAGCCGCGATCGGGTCTAGTGTTAGCGTGGACTAGGTTTGGGGCTAGGGTTTGGGTTAGGGTTAGGGCAAGGGTTAGGCAAGAACAAGTAAAACCAGCAAGACATCATCCTTATATCAGGTACTTTATCTGGCACGATTTGTGGTGTTAAAGACCGGTGAAGGCGCCTCCATTGATTTGGATTTTCCCGTGCCCCTGTAAAAACGCCCGGGTGACGCATGCTACGATAGAGTTGCACCGTGTATTTTCCGAGCTTCTCACTTGAGGAGCTTCCATACGGCACCGAAAAATGGATCTTGGAGGGAAATAACGGTGTAACTCGATGAAGAAAGAATGATGCGTGTCGAGGCTCTGTCTCTCTGGAGAGAGATGGCAGAGGTGGCACCTAAGTGTCTGTGAAGAGCACTTGTGAAGAAGAAAAGAAATGGTTTGAAAAGGCGCTTATTTGGCCAAAGGAGGAAAAGAAGAAGAGTAGAAGAGTGATCGAGGTAGGGGGTTGCCTCCACCTCATCACGGATCACGGATCACGGAACAATGCCCAAGCTACGGGCAGATGTATCTTACGTCAGCCAATCATGTCCCTTACAACGTTCCATGATACGTCATTGTAACGTTCTCTGTAACTCTCTTATGGTAAACTGGTTACCCTGTACTACGATCAACTTGTACGAGTAAGTTGATTATAATGCGTAGAAAGACCCTGTACTATGATCAACTTATGCAAGTAAGTTGATTACAATGCGTGGAAAGAACAAACTCCCATTTCTCCGCATATGATATTTATCCGCATCTAGAACTAACTACGATGCTCAGTGTACTTGTATGAATTGACTGCACGTCAACATAGGTATGGATCCCAACGTCCATATTTCAATACGGGACACCGCGGGAAACCGCGGGACACCGCGGGAAACCGCGGGACAGTCACAAGCACGTTCAATTTATTTCACAATCGCGTATAATAAAATGCTTGTGCGATACAACATTGGGTGCCTATGGGCTCCCGTGGGACACCACGGGAATTCCCACGGGACACCGCGGGAAATCGCAATAATGTCAAAAACATTGCTCAAATACCACAGCCACCTGTATCCGCGCACTACAGGCAGTAGTACAGGCTGGCTCAAGCGGAATCCAAAAAGATTTCAGGAATCGGAAATTCACGCCGTTTTTTTGGGACATACTTGGTATACTGCTGTATATATACGAAGTGTGTATTGAAAAACTTGAAAAAAACAACAGTAGCAGCAGCAGCTGTGAGATCGAGGATTTGGTCGAAACTCATCTTTGCTATTAATAGCTGAGTGGGATACTTCGATCGCGCGTACTTTCGGGTTTTATATGTCCTCATGGAGGGTGTACAGCCCGTATGGGGAGAACACAATCTGAGTCTTTATCTTTATGTAGAATTCAGGGAGAAAAATATAGGTTTGTACGTAACTTTGCCACCACTATTATATACCAGGTAGTCGGAAATAAACATACCTGGTATTACTGCTTAATAAAAATAGGGCATTTGACAAAAAGGGGGACACCCCTCATATATCGTAACAAAAGGGGGGACACCACCAAGCACCGGCGGCGGGGTTATCGTTAAAGAGGCGGTCGTCAACACCAATTCAACGGCCCAGCGCATTAACCGGTATACTCATAGTCATATATTAACCATCACTCTGACCGAACAGCTCAACAGCTCATTTCCTGGTACAATGATAATCTCCTCTCCTTTACGCCATGGTACGTACCTGATATACGCGGATACGTATACGGCGGTACCGGCACGACTACATATATACGTACAGCAGTCAGCAGTAGTACCAGAGGAGTACTATGAGGAGCTACTATCATTTGTTACGTATTATATTTACGTATAAACCTTATCTATTCTTTCACGATTAGAGGTCCGTAGTTATCTCGATGCTCTTTGTCCGTACAGACCAACTGATACACAGCTCTTTTGCAAACAGACTTTTGTTTCGCAACAGCCTTCAACAGGCCAACTGAGCTCTTTCGCAAACAGCAACTGACGTAACAGCCAAACTGACGTATTGTACTGATGTATTATGTCAAACAGCCCAACTGACATCTACCCGCAGGGCTCTGCGGCCCGGGTTCCAAAATCCACACTAATTCAAGATAAACAAATATCCATTACTAAATCAAGTAATTTTCCTGGCCATACTTAAAAATCAAGTAATTTTTTTCTTAAAGAGTTCCCAGATGTGAAAAATTGGATCTCCAGAACTTCGGTCAAAAATCAAAATCGGTCCATAACTTCGCGAGTTAGCCACTTTTACACTAATTTCAAGATACAAAAGGCCAGACGTAAAAAAATCGACCGAAAAAAAAAAAATAAGAATGGCCGCTGCTGTACGTACAGGCTGTGCATCCATGCCGGCGTTTTGTTATATACTGCTGTACATACAAGGGGGTGCGGCTCGCATCCATGCCGGCGTTTTCTTTGTGTCCGCTGTACGTACGTACGAGTCGTGCTGCTGGACTGCTGCTGCTGCTTTGCTGCGTTCGTGTGTTATGTGCTGCTGTATGATTTGGGTTATAATAAGACTAATTACTAATTTACGCGATCGTAGTCGTACTGCTTGGACTGTTGCTGCTGCTGCTGCTGTTGTTGTTATTGGCTGCTGATAGATGGGTTTATATAAGGACTACTACTATTTACGCGACGTAAGCGCACACGCCAGGTGAGTGACTTCCAGTAAGCGTCTTAAAAACACAAAAACGAAAAAAGATACACGAGTAGTTAACCCACAGCAGAGCAGCAGCTAGATATTTCGTACTTGCTTTTCGTGCTGTTGCCACTACCACTACACTACCACTACACTTACACTACCACTGACTACAATACTACTACTACCACTACCACTACTACCACTACTACTACTACTACTACTTATACTTATACTACTACTACTATACTCTACTTACTACTACTACTATACTACTACTTACTACCTACTATACTACTACTAATATCTTACTACATATACTACTATCTACTCACTACTACTACTACTCACTACTACTACGAGTACTTATACTACCTTAGTACTTACTACTGTTGCCTACTACTGGCCTGCGCGTACTGTGCTGCTGTGTATTCACATCTACTTTTGTACGTGCGGCCTGTTGTACTGTAGTGGGCTTGGATGCGTCGATATTGGTGAGTGTGTTTGATCGGTTGCGATGCGTACGTTAGGTCGGATTGGAGTCGGCGTGGGTGGAGTCTTGTTCGTACGTGAAATGACTGCCGTTCTTACCTGTTCGTCGTGGCGGCCCGTTTTTTTTTGTTTTGTGTTTGTGTTTTTGTCTGCTACAAAGGGCCTCCTTCTGTGTGATGCCGGCTATATCATTAGTGTGTCAATTTACCTGATTCAATGATCGCGCTTATAGCGGCTGTGGGCGTCGTGGCCCAGTTATTATGTTTGTGTATTGTTTTTTTCACTATACGTGCCCTGCCCTGCATAGTTCGGTGGGTACCACTACTTATATCATGTATAACAACAGCTAGTGCTGTGTCTGTCTTCCACAGGAAACGCGTTCTTTTCACTGTACCCTTAATTGCGTTTACAACCTAATGCCAGCCAGTACATTAATGGTATGGCCAGTCATATCACATACCCCATTGTCGTCCTTGTATCCCTAATCGTAGAGCGATTACAAATGTTATGTCGGTCACACGACTGATGAGACAGTAGATAATCCAGACAAGTTATAAACGTAAAATGAATGTGAGTAAAGCAAGTGAAATGTCATTACCGGATACGGATGAACACATCGACACGAGCCAAAACAAGATTACAAGGACGAAAAGGAATAACAACGAACTTATGAAAACTGCACGGAGTCAGTAAGCACCCCTTAGAAGGAAAAGCATGTCGTTATTGCCCAAGAGAAACATGATAATTGTCTGCTACGGAGCGAAGCTAACACGACAGGAGTTAGGATGACTACCGGCATAGAAGTACGTACTATTAATAATGTATGGAGTTATAATGATGTTAGGATCGGTACTAGTAGTTAATATGTTCGGAACCAAGGCAGAGATGCAGCTGGTTAAACATTAAAACGGAGTTCGTATATATCTTACCGTGACAAATGTTTATTATTTATCTTCTGTTTATTGTTATTAGTTTCCTTCTTTTTCGTTACACATATACACGCTTTGACCGCACTCCTCGGTTTAGATGAAGCATGAGCAGTTGCAGTTTTGTTGTTCTGTTCTTTTTTTAGCTGCTGCAGCTTACTGCAATGCTGATGGCAGCGCTGCTGTGCCATATCATGTTGACACCTGTGCTGCTGGCGAGCGGTAACCCGTTTTTCTCTTGCGTCGCCTTATAACTATAATTACAGACCATCTCCGTAGGAAAGCCTTTGTACTCGTTTTATATATATTGTTGCGTGGTCTGATTTTTTGCAGGACAACAGGGACAGTGGCGGCCAACCATATGTATGCTGATCTGCTTGGCCCCAACGTTTGCCTACGGTGTTGGGCGTTGGTTCTTTTCGATCGTTAGACGTCGTCTGTTGTGCGTGCCCATAAACAACCAGAACATTGGAAGTGGTCACTTACCACTACGGAGCCTGCAGTCCAGCCGTAAATAACAATCATCGTCCTCTATCGGAATTTTCGCAATCGTTGCGAAACACTAGGACTTTCAAATTTTACGCAGTATCCTCTCTT
>MEHQ01000241.1:0-57057 GCA_008828725.1 Saccharina japonica | reverse complement strand
GTTCGTATTGAAATATGGACGTTGGGATCCATACCTATGTTGACGTGCAGTCAATTCATACAAGTACACTGAGCATCGTAGTTAGTTCTAGATGCGGATAAATATCATATGCGGAGAAATGGGAGTTTGTTCTTTCCACGCATTGTAATCAACTTACTTGCATAAGTTGATCATAGTACAGGGTCTTTCTACGCATTATAATCAACTTACTCGTACAAGTTGATCGTAGTACAGGGTAACCAGTTTACCATAAGAGAGTTACAGAGAACGTTACAATGACGTATCATGGAACGTTGTAAGGGACATGATTGGCTGACGTAAGATACATCTGCCCGTAGCTTGGGCATTGTTCCGTGATCCGTGATCCGTGATGAGGTGGAGGCAACCCCCTACCTCGATCACTCTTCTTCTCTTCTTCTTTTCCTCCTTTGGCCAAATAAGCGCCTTTTCAAACCATTTCTTTTCTTCTTCACAAGTGCTCTTCACAGACACTTAGGTGCCACCTCTGCCATCTCTCTCCAGAGAGACAGAGCCTCGACACGCATCATTCTTTCAGATTCTCACGACCTAAGTAGACTGCGAACACTATGGCAAACACAAGAATGGAATTTCGACAGATTTGGGTTAAGGAGGTCTGTCATTCGGAAATCGTTTCAACCATAAAAAGGTATACCTTGTACCTCTATCGTACCACGCGTCGGATCATGAATTCGACGTAATGATGTGTCAGTTCAGTAGGGTTAGGGTTAGGGTTAGTCGTGAGTCGTGTTTCGCGCTTACCGGCGTGAAAGCCTTCTCATTACTCGTACATGCTTTGCGTGCGATGTCACAGACAATAGTCGTGTGCCGTGTGCCTTATTTTTGAGCTTACGGCGGGAAAGCAACATCGAACGTATGAGTACGAGCTTCGCACATTTGAGCGTGAAACCAGACTCCTCGCTGGCACATGCTACGCGCGTGAATGCGCGACAACATTATATTTTCCTGTTTCGCGCGTGGAAGCGTGAAAGCAGTCCTCCTTGTGGTAACCGTGTCCGACGAACTTGATGCAAGTTGATGTCGATGCTGTCGGGTCGATGCTGACCTTCTGATCATTAGAGAAAAAATCCAATGCCTCCGCACTTAAAAGCTTGACAATTCTTCGAATCTAGAACTTAGCGAACTACAGGCAGTACCGGCCCGCTCGTAAGAAAGGAACTCACAAGAACGTCAGCCTGGAAATTTGAACAATTGAAGTAAGCTCTCAGCCTAGTCAGTGCATAAATTTAAGAAAGTGATCCCTTCCTGCGGCTGGCCTGGGCCCAAGCCACCATTCATTGTGCAGTCCTAGGAAAAACGTCTTGTCCGGGGCCAAACTAAGAAAGTGTGCTTTCGCGCGCGCCCAGCATATGAAAGTCAGCCTGAGACCGGTTTCCGGTTTCTTGTGAGAGGCCCGGCACTGTATCCTGGAGACGTCGTTCCGTGGTGCCAGTCGGTGTGTCGACCAAAGTCGGGGCTCATAACCTGAAGTAATGACGATGTGTCGGGACTTTGTCTGAGTGAAGAAGCGTGCTGCGATAGAAGTAGGTATACCGTTTTTTGGCTGAAATGGCTTCTGCACGATCGGGCCCCTCAACCCAAAATCGTCGAACTTTTAGTATGATGTTGCCATATTGTTCATTGTATACTCACTGTAGCCAATGCTATTGTTCATCGGGTAGCATTTTTTATTTTTCATCCAAAAACAGTTTTTTACTTACTATTAGTATAGAGATCCTCAAGTGACCACCCTTAAAAGGCAGAAATGGTGCACTTCTACCCTTAAGATAGCATGCGTCTGTGAAGAGAGATGGCAGAGGTGGCACCGAAGTGTCTGTGAAGATCGCTTGTTCAAGGAAAAGAAAACTCAATAGTTTGAAAAGGCGCTTATGTGACCATAGTGGAAACAAGATTGACCTGAGAGATCAAGAGGGAAGGAGAAGAAATGAAAAGAGAGTAGAATGGAGAGGGGTGG
The DNA here is from genome assembly GCA_008828725.1 of Saccharina japonica. Classification (NCBI taxonomy): domain Eukaryota; class Phaeophyceae; order Laminariales; family Laminariaceae; genus Saccharina; species Saccharina japonica. The sequence goes on along the minus strand of MEHQ01000241.1, from coordinate 55,064 downwards.
AGAAGAGGAGGGGAGAGGAGTGATCGAGGCGGGGGATGCGTGCACGTGATCATCTCAGCACAATACCCATGCTACAGGCAGTTATACTCTAGGGTAGCCCGTGATGTTCCCTGTAATGTTCTCTACAACGTTCTAGTAATGTTCTCTACAACGTTCTAGTAACGTTCTAGAAAAATTTCTCAGCATCGTTCCTGATGGTGATGCTTTGGACATACAATAGACCGTACTTCGACTAAGACAAACTCATAATATGCCCGCCTATTGCTTTAAACCGAATATCAATCTAAACGAAGATACTCATATACTCGTATCAGAGCGTATGCACACCACAATACGTACGTATGAATCTAAACGTCCATACGCTAACACCCTGAACAAACGGCTGACACCTACCCTGGTCTCCCCACCCCCCCCCCCTTCCTGGAAGATCGCAACATGCCTGGAAGGAAAATGAACCGGCACCGCCAACGCTACCTCCGTCGACCGCCCCCACCGGCACGCCAGCGAAGAAAGCAGACAACCTCGCCAGTCGCTTCGCTGACGACAATATTAGGTCGCAGACACCCTTCATGGCGACTACCCCTCGTGGTCGGGGCGGGGCGGGGGGAGGCGGACCACGCTGGAGGAGAGGTGGCTCGAGGAGCGGAGGCGAGAGCTGGAGAAGGGGCCGGAGTGGGGGCGAGGAACGGGACACGGGTTGGGGCAGAAGGGACCCGTCCGACTGGAAGAAATGCCTGTGGAAGTACTTGGAAGAGCCCAGAGAGGCAGCGCTGGAGGTGAGTGATGGTGTGTGATGGTGAGACCTGTGGTACGGCATAGGGGTTGCACGTTTGTTTGAGCTCATTCATTTCTCAACCATTGCAGCTATTGCAACTGAGGAGAAGATAGATGACTTATGTCGTTCGATCTGTCGTTGTGATTTGCTATTTTATTGGTTTGTTGAAACCTGGCCCATTTTATTGCGTATCTGACATTTCTTCTCAACATCCCGTTGTTGGGTTGGGCTATATAGCTGCTCAAGTAAGTGGCCTCACTAACAATACGTTGTGGTATGACCGTAGCACACGTCGTTAGTATATGTATACGTTGTTGTTTGTAGATTCGCTGAGCTGCAACATATCTCGGTTTCTTCCTTTTTTTATGAGCCATTTCGTTTGTTTTGCGAGTGGCGCAGAAACGGTGTGCTGAAAGCCCTGTGTCCTCGTTCTCGGAGAGTGCAGCGGGTCCACAGACCGCGGGAATACAGACAAGCGTGGGTATGTTTAATCAGTGTTGACTGCCATTGCTGCCGTCCTGCGAGTCGGGTTGTTGTTTCGTTCTAAATGCTGATCTTGTACGCATTCAGTGATTCAAACTAACCCTTTTACCCCTTCACATTAGAGAGATGAAAAAGGAAGCATACGACGGTCCCATCATCGGTCACACGGAGCAGCCCGACCTCGGAGTTAGGGGGCAGAGGACGACACATTTAAACCCCCTGTATGGCTATGCGACGTGCGCGATTGCGTGACACTCCTCGAGCAGCGGCGCCCTCACACTAGACGACTGCCCTCGCCGTTCAACAGCAGAGCGAGAACATGTTGAATTACCGATACCGCGCAAACCAACACTGCCACGAAACATTATAAAGAGCGGGGTGTTGTTGATTTACTGGTACCAAGCAAACGTTTACCTTGATGTCTCGTATTCGTCGATTGTTTACAGCGAAACCACTGTGTTTCCGATACCGTGCGAGGTTTAGGCGCGAAACCATCAAGTCACCACCGCACTGTTTCATCTGATACACCTGGGTCCCAAAAGAGTCAACAGTGAGTGAGTGTGTATCTTGGAAGATCCACCAACGTCAACCAATCTTGTATCCGGTACATACCTGGGCTGGCGCGTTCGCTGCTTCTCTGGTGGAGTGCTTGGGGTGTGGTGTGGTTTCATCGACGCCACAACTTGCGCGTTTCCCTTTACCCGCACGGTGGATTTTTCTTGGGGCTTTCGTCCCACCGTCACGGGTGCTGCAGAACGATGTCTACTACGAGGACGACCTGTGCGTCGTGATCTACGACAGATACCCGAAGGCCAAGTACCATCTGCTGCTCATCGCTAAGGTGAAGAGGAGCTCCGCCCCGTCTTGGTGCCGAACCTCATTCACGTGGCAGCTCGTAACTTTGACAGGCAATTTTTCGTGTAGTATGTTGTGACATTAAGCTGTTGGTTGAGGTAGTTGCTATGCAGCTTGAATAATTGAGTATCTTAGTTTTGGCCAGTGCACGCAAGAACAAAAAACCCGAAGAGTCAAAGTTGCTACGCGTTTCTGCACATTTATTGCGCCCACATAAATCCCCGCTACATTAAGTCAGGCAACACGTGTGGTGTGTCCATAAAATCCCCACCACAACTATCAGACAGCCCTGTTACAATAGTATTGTATCGCTATCTAGAACCCAAAATACGGGCATGGCTCTAAACCTCCCTGTCTCTGTCTTCCCCCCCCCCCCCTATTTAAACATCCTACCTCGTTTTTTCGACCCGCCGTGACAAGCAAAGGGTCCCCCGGTCAAGCTACCGATCGACCTTCGAGTGGAACACCTTTCTCTCCGTCGCCGTCTTCACGACGTGGGAAGGGCGATAGCGGAGGCGTTGTCTCATCAGGGGGCTGGGGCAGTCAGGTGGCGGATTGCACGTTACCGTTCTTTCAAAAATAACTCGTGGGGTGTGTCGGTCAAATTGCATAAAATAGCGCATTCAGGCTCGTCGCCAGGTTTAGGGCAGGGTGAAGGTAGAGGTATAGATAACCCAGATGCAAAGGCGGGACGAGTATTAGCCAGAAGCTGTCGTGACCGAGTTTTTCACGAGGCAGCGGTATCTGTAGTTCTCTTGTGGCGGTGCAGCTGACTGCATCGTCCCGGGGGTTGTGTCGGCCCGGCAAGTCTGAACCCCCACGACGTGACAAAGTGCTTGAATGTCCAAGCGGTCTGGCCTTGCAAGCGTCATAAAGTTAGGGGAGCGGGTGGTGTGTGTGCGGGCGACGGCACGGCGGCATGCACCAGGGGTCGGCACAGGTTGTCGTCGCGTGTAAAATATTAGTAAGTACCTGGTACGTGGTGGTGTGGTCGGCATCTGGCAAGGGGAGGGGCAGGTATGACGCGTGCTACGGTAGAGGTAGCACTTTTTGGCTGAATTGTTTTCTGAACAATCGGGCTCCTTAACCCAAATTCGTCGGACTTTCATGTTTGTGACGAATTATGTTTCAAGTATACTTCGGTCATGAGGTTTATCATCCGGCAGCACTTTTGTTTTCCTCCAAAATCATTTTTTCGGTGAGGTATGACGCTCCTTAAGTGAGGAGCTCAGAAAAAACATGGCGCACCTCTATCGTAGCATGCGTCGTATGAGCCCTGCGTGTAGACCAGGCACCCCCCGGAATGGTCGCATAGAGTTTTGGGAAGTTTCCTCACTGCTTGGATGTGTAGTATTGGTGCGGGCGCCACCGCGCTCGGCGTCGTCGTCGTTTCAAGCTACTAATATAACCATTGATTGCGTACGAGCTGCCTCGCTCATGAGCAAGGAATATTCAGTGCCAGTGCCCACTGTATATATCTCCGCCCTCCCCGGCAAGGCCGCCGAAGGAAAAGGTGATACTTGACTTGTCGTTGTTGCTGCCCGCAGGCTCTGGGTAAGCGTCCGTGGATGCATCGATACACTGCCCGATCGTTCGGTGATTCACGCTCTGTTCCACACGGCGCAGGTGCGGGTATCACGCTATCCCGTCGCTGGAGCCACTGCACGTGCACATCATCAGCCAGGATTTCGACTCTGCGGGTCTGAAGCGTCCCACGCACTGGAATAGCTTCACCACAGGTTTGACCGCAGTTAGCCTCACTATGCAGTAGAAACAGCGGAACCTCCACACACAATGTGGCGGCGTATTGCTGCATGAAGGATTTGTGCCTGGCTTCGGCATCGTTCCCACTGAACTGCCAATATCACTATCGGGAACCGCAGCGCTTGGAAATTGTTATTTCGTCGTGCGTATCACGTCTCAGGGGGCTTGTTGCGCACTTTGTCTACCCCTTCTACTCACAAGCTTACACCACGCGCTCGATGAAGGGAACGTGGCAATAGGGCTATCGACTGTCCACGCTTATACGATACACACTTGTTTGGTGTGTTTTGCAGAAGTGCAGCTTGATAACTCTGATACCTCCCCGCCCCGCCCGTCAACCAATGCGTACGATGCCGTTCGTGCCTCGCTGGCTGCTGTTCCTCGCTGGCTGTGCCATAAGAGTTTTTCCTGGACTGCTCGTGGGTTGAGACGCGGCTGGAGGAGCTGGGAAGCCTCGAACTCGACATGGACATGTGAGTGACTGAGGCGATTCTGCGTTACAGCAGCAGACGGTAGATACCTTCTCGAAGTACTTTATGAACGATCGCTGCATACGAAGAAACTGTCTCTTTGCTAGGACACGCCAGCAGCTCCCTCCCCTGAGCAATCGATTAGTTGTCTGGGCACGACCGCAGGGGTCAAGAAGACTCTCCCTTCAGCAAACCAAAGGTTAAACATATGTTACTGTGCGTACCGTTCTTGTTTCGAGGTGTACCTTATGAAATTTGGCAGCTCACTGTGACGCCGTCGTTTTGCACATGGTATACAACAAGCAAGTACCGTGATAGATCAGAAACATCGGTCGCCCCGGTGGGCTAGTAGGTAACCACGAAGCCTGTTAAACTCAAGATCGTGAGTTCGAGCCCCCCCGAGTGCATGCTCGTAGGGACGTTTTATTGCAAAATAATATCTTGACTAGCGGAAGCGCGAGAGCGTGAGTTAACAAAATTCGATGAAATCGACGAGGGTTGGGAAGGCTGAACCCTCTGCGCGATAAATATCAAGGCAAGAAACGTAGTGGAGGAGGAGGGGGAGGAGCCTACTTTTTACCCCGGATCTGAGTTGCGACTAGGGAGGAAGAAAGACTGAAGGGCGAAGATAGTAAATGGGATGGAAAAAACAGAAGAAAAAAAGAAGATGCTCACGTGCCGTCTGTTCGCCCCGCCCGTATAATACCACCGACCTCTTTGTCTAGCGAGGTACACATTTCAAGCGCCCTGAACACTATTTGTTGGTTTATTTCCTGCTGCTCTTTCTAACCGACGTATCTCCGCATCAGGTACAAGAGGCTCGAACATCAGCCGATGCTGTGCTTTCGGTGCGGATGGGCAGCTAGCGGCATGCCGTCAATCAAGAAGCACAACCTCCAATGCACTGCTCCCCTGCCTGGCGGTGCAGCAGAGAGCTGCAGCAAGAGCGCCTAGAAAATAGGCAAGGAGACCGGGCGTCACATGATACACGTTGGGGACGAGGGGAAGGGGTGGAAGCATATTCCCCCGGTAGCAGTAGGGAAGAAGCGGGCGTACGTTCGGGGGGAACAGCTTTGTTTGTGGTATGCGGTTGCTCGATACTGGTTCCCCGATGTTTGGGGGTTTCATACTGGTCTACGGAGATTGTGGTTTTATATGGTGTGGCGAGGCATTATGATCTGAGATGATGGATGCCTCGGCGTGGATGCTGCTCCTACGGGGGCAGTCGATGATGATAACGATACGACTCGGGCTTTGATGATAAGATACTGCCCGTATATATGCGAGGGTGGAGCGCGACGGAAAGGTACGGCTCACTCCTGTGTGGTGTTTATGATGGACCTTTGGTGACAGGTACTGGCTCTACTTGTGTGTGCATATTTGGTATTTGGTGTACGAGTAACACTATCTACTACTCTCCTTAACGACTCATGGTATAGGCACGCGGGCCAGCAAGTGACGCGTTCGACAGCGGCGTATACAAACACGATCATCGGATTGCTTCGGGCCCTGAGGTCGCTGAAGCGCTACACTGTGTTAGAGGGGAGTAGTACGGGGAAGACTGGCTGAGGAGATGGCTCTCAGCTTGTCGGAGGTTTGGAGGGGACGTGTTGGTGCCGGACAGCAGCAACGACAGGTCGAGGAACTGAGGGTGCAGCTGGCCGCGGCTACCGCGGCTGGAGCAACGGCAAATGCGGTTCTGGGTGCCGTCAGGAACGAAGGGCATGCCCATAGAGCAGCCAGGAAATCTTTGGAGGCAAAGGCGATGCGCCAGGATTATTTAGTTCGTGTCTGGGTTGATCTGGAGAATAGGCTGGAGCAGGTAGGCCTTCGCAAGGAGCAATGGGAGGTAGGCCTTCGCACTGAGCACGACGCTTTTTTTACTTTGCTGGATGGTCTACCGTTCGCGGAGCGCGAAGCATTATTCTTAAGGATGGGTGCAGAGCATGCGCCGAAAGCAGATAAAGCGGCCGAGCGGGCAGTGGCGCAAGAACGCAAAGTTGAGCCCGTCTTCTTTCTCGAGGAGATCGAGAAGGCAACAGGAGGAGTCGGGCTCAGATACGAAGACATCATGGAAGTGGACATGCGTCGTGATGCTGGTGCACTGCATGCGAGAAGTTTGGAGACATCTGTACACCAGCAGCACGAGGCTGAGGTGGAGGAGGGGCTCGGTTTTGCTGACGATGACGTGGTGGAGCTTGATGTTGTTTCCTGAGGTGGAGGAGCTTGGTGGTGCTGGCGGCGAACCGAAATGGGGCGCGGGCGGCATGGGTGGCGGCGAACCGAAATGGAGCGGGGGCGGTATGGGCGGAGGCGAACCGTACTGGGACGGGGGCGGTATGGGTGGAGGCGTATCATACTGGGACGGGGGCGGTGTGGGCGGCGGAGTGCGAGGTCAACCAGAGCCTGAGGTGGAGGAGCTTCGTGGTGCTGGCGTAACGCCTGCGCCGCTTTCGTCGTTGGTGAAGCCGCAGCAGCTGCGTGGGCATAAGGGGGTGTCGATGCAGCAGCAGTGGGATGGGGACGGTGTTGGCGGCAAAGTGCCGCAGATTGGTTTGGGCCAGAATGGCTCGTACCCCTTCGACCCAGGGAAACCAGAGAAACGGGATGGGCCTGACGCGGTTGGGTGGGGCTAAGGTGACGGACGATCAGAGGTGGAGCTCGTGAGAGAGGAGACCACCACCAGCAGCAGCAGCAGCAGCAGCAGCAGCGGGGCGCGATCTTTCCCATTTGATCCAGGGAAGCAGGCATGTTATATTTCCCAGTGTGGCCAAATTTCTTGTCGGTGGATTCAGTGGATTGGATTTTCTTGGTTTGTTGTTTTGTTTTTGTGTTTTTGTGTCTTGGCCGGCATATTTTAGCAAGGACCGCTGTAGTTGTGGTGAGCTTGTACCCTGGTATGATGGATCGCAGCTATGTGTGTGGTTGAATAATAACTGGGTAGGAGAGCGGACATTCCCGCTTGATCCAGGCAAGTCAACAATCGGCTGGTATGTGTGAGCGAGGGCTGTAGTTGTATGATTGTACCACCGGTATGATGGACCACAGCTATATTTCGTGTGTCTTGCTGTTGGAATCACGGGGGGGGGTGGTGATGTCATGATTCTACAGACAAAGTGCACTGCTGTGTGCAACCAGTTTGTGATGGACTGATTTTACAGCACGCTGCAGTGCATGATAATTTGTGACGGCTTGGTTCTACAGCAGCAGTGCATGATTGGTTAGACTGCTGTGTACTGGTATACCATACAAGGGCTCCGCTGCGCGGGCGGCTAACGCCGCCCGCTACGCTCGCGGAGGGAAGAATATAACCAAACAATGTGAAAAGGGTAAAAGAGGAACATAAATTAGCTGCAACTGGCGACTTGATAATGCCAAGAGCTCCATCTGTATGTCGGCATATACAGGACAAAGCGAATATCTATCTTCCAACACGAAAAACTATCGCGAAGAAAGCAACGCTCCCCTCCGAGGGCGGCTGATGCCGTCTGCTACGCTCGTGCAAGGAAAGGGGCAGAAGAGGTCCACGATGTGGTGCAAGAGGACGGGACTTGAAAATGCCAAGAGATTCATGGTGCAATGCAGCGAAATACGTACTGCTGTACAACCGTGTATCGTACTGCAGGACAGGAGTACTGGTATGTACGAGTAGCATGTGGCAAAAAGCACCTACGACGCGACAGCAGCAGCAGTCGTTCACCACAAAAGTATAAAAAAAAGAGTACAGGCGACTTGCAAAAATGCATAGTGTAGATAGATAGAGCTCCATGCTCCAGGACAACAAAGCTCTATATTCGAAAGGAAGAGAAAGCAGAGCAACACGGCTCACAGCTGCGCTGCCTGCTGTGTGGGTGTGATTTATGCCTTTTCCGTGACTATGTGTGCTATTAATAGTACAACAACAGCAGTAGTAGTATGGTGTGACAAACAACAGATCGACAACTAACTACAGCAACAGCAACGACAACGAAAAACACCCACACAACCACCCACCCATCCACCCACCCATACACCCAACATGTGCTACAGGAGCACAGCAGTACGCCGAACTATGTCAGAGCGGGGCCGGTATAGCGGACAAAAAACAAATGCCGCATCGATTGCGGAGCCCGGTAACACTATGCCGGCACCTATGCGGAGCCCTTGTATCGGACCGAAACAAAAAAACTCATTTTTTCCCTTGATTTTTGTTTTTCGGAGCTTTTTATCTTGAAATTAGGCTAAGAACGGCTAACTCGCCCGGTTTTAGGTATTTTTCGATTCTGACCGAAGTTCTGGAGATCCATTTTTTCACTTTTTTTGGACTCTTAAAAAATATATATTTCGAAATTAGTGTGGAAAATGTATATATTGAAATTAGGGTGGATATGGACAAAAAACAAATGCCGGCATCGATTGCGGAGCCCTGGTAGCACTATGTTATGCCGGCACCTATGCGGAGCCCTTGTATCGGACCGAAACAAAAAAACTCATTTTTTCCCTCGATTTTTGTTTTTCGGAGCTTTTTATCTTGAAATTAGTGTAAAAGCCGCTAAGTCGCGAAGTTATGGGCCGATTTCGATTCTGACCGAAGTTCTGGAGATCCATATTTTCACATCTGGGGGACTCTTTAAAAAAAATTACTTGATCTTAGTATGGATGACTTGATTTGAATATGGATGACTTGATGTTAGTATTGATATTTTTTAGCAAAAATTTCAGGAAAGTTTCAACCATTCAATTGGTCGTACTCACAGCTGACGTATTTAAAAAAAAATTGAAGTAAAAAAAGTTGAAATTGCAATTCTAGAAAAAAAACACAGAAAGCCGGGAACCTCCGGAACCTCCGGAGGAACCTCCGGAAAGCAAATAACTTTTGCTTCGGCAATTTGAGGCTGAGAGTGGCTGTGAGGTACCAAGATATGCCGAGGAAAGCTTCCGAACCAAAGAAGATAAAGTTATGTATTGATATTATATTTATACGTGGATGCATGATACCCGTACTGCTGTGTGTTGCTTGAAGCATAACAGGGTGTGGGTTGCCAGCTTGATAGGACATGATATGTCATGTGTTGGAGGATTACTGCTGATTCTGGCTTGGTTTCAAAGCGCATGGTATTATTGTGTAGAAACAATAGTGCTGACTTTGGCTTGATTCTTCAATGCATGATCAATGTGTTGGGTAATTACTGCTGATTTAAGCTTGATTCTACAGCACTACATGATGTTGATGTGTGAAAATCAGTGCTGATGCTTTGTAATGGTACAAAAATATTTTTCGTGGTTATGGAGAAGAAATAGCAATAAGAAATCGGCACTGACGTTGTTTTGTCACTATTGTTGTGTGGGGAAGAATCGCGAGGGGGGGGGTTGACGGCATGATTTTACCCAGATATAGTGCATAATGATGTGCTTTGTTATCTAACCCTTTGGCTTGGTTCCTGGCGCTGAAAATAACCACCCGATACACCATTTGCTCAACGATTCAAACTGCACCCTCACTCTGCGGATTTATGAGATGTAGTCCATGCCGCGGTGACGTTGAGCCGCGGCGGAAGACAAGCGTCTAGTCCGTGGGGTGGGGAGCAGGAGACGGGGGGTGGGCGCGTGGGGTTGGGGTCGTTTAGTAGCAATGGCCTACAGTAGATTAAATGTTTTTGGATCGTTTGTTTCAGTAGGGATTGACGAGACAAAACATTTATGACGCTTTGATTGTAATATGTTTGCATTGGGTATACGTACCTAGCAAACTGGCATCTGATATTTGGCGCTCTGACGTGCGTACTACGACCTCTGGAGTACGATGTCAGAATACTATAAAATAATAGCATCAACAGCTGTATGTTGTCACGTATCGGTTATGGCAGTCCTTTTATCATGACCTGGGGTATGATTGAAAGACGATGCTTTACCTGGTATATCGAGGGCCTAAATGCTTGTTTTGATAATAGGATAGTTGGAATTTAGGGCTGGATCGAGCAGTCTCGTACGGGAGTGCACGCATGCAACGACAACGACGTTCTGTTCGTTTTGCTGTGTACGGTGCTTGTTTAATGTAGACCACTGATGGTTCTGGTTTGTGGGTTTGGACTTAAGTTTGGTCTTGATTTTATGGTTGAGGGATTGTAGAGTCACACTGATATCGCAGCATTTTACTATCAACCATGCGATGAATGTTTTGTTGTCTACCGAGCAGGGGGGAGATAGTAGCTGTACTCGGTAACACGACGAAGACTTTCCATCGCAGATAGTCGAGTCCAGTTGGAATTTTATCATACATACGTGGATGCGGACTATGCACGCAAGGCTACTGACCGGACGTCTGTCTCTGGTGGGGCAGCTATGCGCGATGGTGTATGTGTATGGTTTGACTCCAGGACGTAAATGTCTGGAGCATGTGTCGAACGGGTAGTTTGAGATTAACAGGTACGGTCGGCAGAGCATGCCGACTTTCTCATCAAACCATTGCACGCTGAGACGTTTCGCTTTGACTGTGACTCTGTGGTGAACTTGTTTCACTGGCTTGCTCGTTTGTTTGTTTTTCCGGGGGGGTTGGGGCATTTGGTTTCGGGGGATAATAGTAGGAGTTTTTGGTGTGCATGGAATGTTTTTGGAAAGTACTTGAAGAATTTACGTTCGAATTCAGGAGTTCTTAAGGAAATGAGAGAAAGTGTTGGGAGGTATCCATTCGCCGAGCAAGGTTAATACGCCAGTAGAGTATGCCGATGGTATTGATGAATCGTGCCGTACGCTTTGGCTATTGGTTAATTGAGCACAACGTGCAGGGGGACCGATTACTGATACCTATAGTAATTTTGGATTCAGATGCGGGTTGTTGTCTTCTTGTATACTAACGAGGGGAGTGTCAAGCAGGGGGGCTGCTATGATTCGATTTGAAATGTTATATATCAGATATGTTCTGTTGTTGTGCTCTTACAGAGTACACAACAGGGGGGCCAATGTTATCGGGCGGTACGGTATCTGTGTGAAGACGGTGTTATAGATTTTGTTTGAAGTTTTTACCAGCATACTCACGTTTGTTGGATTTTCCTCTTCCCGTAGTTACTGTCTCGCTATAGTTTAGGAGATATATACTGGAATCGAGATTGAGAGATTTTGTATCGGGATTGCCATTTTACGTTGGCAATTCTTGAGGATGGAATTTGAGATTGCCGTTTGACCTTGGCAACAAGGGTGGTCGAATTTTTTTTTTCGACACCTCACGTCAAATTGTTCAACTTTTACGTTTTGACAGGGGGGGGGGGTACCTGAGACCATCCCCTCCCTCTACGCCTACACAAAACCTATATAAAACTGAACACAGGGGACGGTAGAGGGCCGTCCCCCCCCCCCCTGCTTGATACAAGGCCTTCCATACTACTACAATACCAGGGGCGGCCGCAGGCCTATGAGCTGCAGCTGCGTAGAGAGGCAGCGACTGCAGCAAACATGATATTCGTGAAACGAAGAACAAAACTTTTTGGAGAAGAACAACGATACCAAACAAAAAAAAGCCGATCGGATCTTGATGAATGGTGGATACCGGTATATCATACTGTTGTATCACATGATATCGCCCAGCAAAACGAAAAAATAAGAACAACAGCACAAGATACCAGGTACCTTGCACATGATTTGGGCTCGAGCGCACTGCTCGCTACGTCGCTGGTAAAGCGGCTTGTCCTCACTCTCCCAAGCACACTCTCCGCGAACCCGATTGATTGGCGGCGCTCCTCACGCTTTCGTTGAGGGTGGAGGGGATTGGTGTTTCTTCGTCTATCTATATGGAATCTTTATTATGATGGTGAGCAAGTGTTACTATATGTTTCGTGACATTCTACTGTAGTACCTCGGCCACGAGATTGCTCATCGGTTTACGTTTCCATTTTTCCTCATACTAAGATTTTGGGTGAGGCACGGTGAGGTATGATACAACGCTACTCTAAGGGAGGACCCTAAAAAACCGATAGGTGCAACCCTGCTGTAGCACGCGTCTAAACGCCGGGTGGAAATTGACTGGACGGGCAGTTTAGTGTACAACGATTACATGGAACAGATACACGTAGCGGTATACTTCACAGCAGCCATAGGAGCAGCATCAGCAGCAGAAGCGGTTGTTTTACGTATAGCTAAAGCGCTGTGATCGCGGACATTGCTGCAGGGGGGGCCGAGTAGGCAGCCAAAGGCCCCCCCCTCCGATATGTTGCAGACGGCCAAACCATGTTGTGTCTTCTGACCTCCGACAGTGCTCTGTTGGTTGCATTTTGTGGTGTTCCGTGGGACGTACATACCTATCTATGTATATTTCTAAAGTTGGTGCATTTTGTGTTGCCCAAGCCTGATGGGCGTATAGGCCGGCGTTCCGCATTCCGTAAATTGGTGAATATTTGGGCATGAAACGGTGAACGCCAGGTATCGGAGTTGTGGCCACATGACACATGACGGTACGTATGGTGCTTTGATCACTGAACACTGCCGATTGAAAGCGCTTTCTGTGGCGGATTCGCGTTTTACCATTAATTGGCGCAAACGCCTACGGTATGCGGATTTATAGTTGCAGAGGTGTGCGACGTTGTCCACACCAGAGGTATAGTCCGTTGCCCTGCTAGGTGAAGGGGTGAAGGAGGCTTTGTTTCCGGGTGCGGTTGTTTGTTTTACAGTGTTTGGCGAAAGCTAAGCGGATGACGTATTCGGGGTTTTGAGGACAACCGGTGGGGTCATAGCGCTACTCGTAGCTGCGAACCCATCTCGTTCGGACGCTAATAATACGATAGAGGTACACCATGTTTTTTTTTCTGAGGCTATCATACTCACTTCAGGAGCTCTGTACTAATTAATAGCAAGTCACCCGAAAGCCGATTTTGGAGTTAACCAAAAGTGGCACCCGTAGAATAATCCCATGGCTTACGTATAAGATGGAAGATTCTGCAACATTCCGACGATTTGGGGTTAAGGAGCTTTTCAATAGGTCATCCAAAAAAAATCAGCCAAAAAAAGGTATCCAGAAAATTTTTCAGCCAAAAAAAGGTATATACCTCTACCGTAGCACGCTTCTTCGTTCCGCACCAGGTTATTTCATCTTTTCGATCTACTTCCATGGCCGTTCGTGGAAGCTTCCGTTGAGATCACGTTACTACGACCACCGTGGAAGTTGGTGGAAGTTTCTATGGAAGTAGATGGAAACTTCCACTATTATTGGAGGTGGAAGCTTCCACGAACTTCCATCAACTGAACCTTCCACAGTCACATTCGATAGAGGCATCAAAGAGCCTTTTCGTATACCCCCATAGACGTGAACTTCGTATATCCCCTTAGACTTACGCCTATTTCTACGAGTCTGCTAAACTTTCACATATATTTCCATTGGTTTCAAGCTACTTCCGCTAGCTTCCACATAGTTTCCTTCGTGCCTCCTCGATCGATTGCTTCGTATAATCCTTCCGTGTAGATCATTTCCATTTAGAGTACTGTAGTACCTCCCCCACATAGCGTCTGGATGACATTGGGGTGGCCGGTGGGCCGGTGAGCCAACGACGGCTCCTGGGGAGGGCTAATTTTATTACTGCCCCTTGTGAGTGAGATCGGCTTACCTAATGGGACCAGGTCCGGGTGGGATCAGTTCTGGGCGGGATCAGGCCCGGGAGGGGAGGAAGTAGATGGGAGATAATATTGAAGCTTCCATCTACTTCCATGGAAGCTTCCACCAACCTCCACAGATAACGTGAATCTACTTACATGCAAATGTACTTCCATGGAAGAAATTTTACTTCCACGGAAACTTCCACGAACGTCCATCGAAGTTGGTGGAGCTTTCCATGGAAGTAGACTCAAAAACAATATAATGCGTTAAACCGAGTAGGAGGTAAAAGGGGTTTGAGCGTTCAGCGAATATAACGGTATGTTTAAGGCATGCGCGGAACGGTTTGCCAATTCTCCACCCCACGCTACTTTGAGGAGCATTGGCAAGTAGGGCACCCCTTGACATTTTAGCTTCTGCCCAGGGTCATCGTGTGGATGGTGACTGTGGTTTATATGGCAATGCGATGATTTGGACTGTTAATATTATAATTTACGATGTGCTACAGTTTTGTTTTGCCCGGTGTCCGGGTTTCCACCTGAGGGGTCTGGCGTGTTTTGTTCTTAGGTCATGATGTGTCTTTTGGGTGGTATTTCGGTCTCGTCACGGCTGTGAAGAGCCAGGGAGGGTATTCGTTTGGATCAACCAGAAAAAACGCGGTTACGAGTTGTAGACGACTGCATATATTCACCTTCGCAGGCATTTTGAAGGCATATTCAACTAGAGAGTCTCGAGTACCGAGGCGCACTCTCAACTTACTGTTCACAAATAACTGTGGGGCAGTAATACCCTCCGGACTTGAGACTCTGCAGCAACTCGCCTTCGCTATCCTACATACTATACAACGCTGCCAAGTACGAAATATCTCGCTCGCTCGTTCCAGTGGTGGATACTTGCGCCTTGCAAGGGCATCGTCGAAAATAACGGCCTCTTCACTGAGGATATCATTACGTTTATATCATTAGATCGTGGATAGATTACCATTCGAAGCAACCACCTTTTCCTCTATATTTGCGAGCCTTTGCAGCCTTGTTTAATACCAGGACAGACGGAAACGTGTTAAGTTTGGACTAAGTTCCCTATAAAAGGAAAGCCATAAATACATTCACCATGATATCGTCGAAAATATCACGCAACAAGGACCCAAACATTTTTCGCCTGCGGCCAAAACAGACCCAAAACAGTTTTTCTTGCCTTCGGCGAATCGGACCCGTACATTCGTGTGGACCTACGGCCAAAAACTGTGTGGGGGTCGAAAACGGATAGAAGTATGGATCTACTTATTGTTGTCGGGCGCTGTGCAGATTTTTCAGGAAAATGGTGCAACTGCGCAATCACCACCTAATTATAACCCTGGTATATACCTTCGGCTGCATTCACTTGGAGATGTAGTCAGTGCAAAACGTACACCGAAAACGTTCTTGGTGGGTTGTTTTGAGCGTACCAGGTATTTCTTCATTGCCCCACCGCGACCAAAACAAAACACTTACTTACTGACTTTATACCTACTAGCGGTACGGCCACGGCTCCGCGCGTGGCGCTAGCACTACCTTTCCCATAGTAGTGTGTACGCACCTGGTGTGGTAGCACCCGCATTGATTAATAGTGTGTTGTGATGTACCACTCTGAACGGAAAAGTATGGACCACCGTGCGGGGTGGTATCGACACGGGGGGTGTCCGTTCTCGTCCCCGGGCCGTTGGAGTGGTACATGTATGAAAGGATTTATGATCCGGGGATGGGGCCTTACCACCCCCGGGTGCGGCGGGACTTCGACGCTGTCCCGTGGGGCTACTCTCGCTGCGCGCTCGCTCCACGAGCCCCAGCCAACCGTAAATCAGCCCGTGAGGTTGGGGTTTCCACACCTTGCCGGGCGGTATCGACCCGGGGGGTGTCCGTTTTCGTCCCCGGGTCGTTGGAGTTGCAGATGTATGTAAGGCTTTCTGACCCTGGGGATGGGACGTTATCATCGCCGGCTACCGCGGGACTTCGACGTTACCCAGAGGGGCAACTCTCGTCGTGCGCTGGCTCCATGAGAGCCAGCCAACCGTAAATCAGCCCGTGAGGTTGGTGTTTCCACACCTTGCCGGGCAGTATCGACCCGGGGGGTGTCCGTTTTCGTCCCCGGGTCGTTGGAGTTGTAGGTGTATGGAACGATTTATGATCCGGAGATGGGACCTTATCATCCACGGGTGCGGCGAGACCTAGCCATTGACCCGAGGGGCAACTCTCACCTCGCGCTGGCTCCATGAGAGCCAACCACCCTTAAATAGCATGTGGGGTTGGGGTTTTCATACCTTGCGGGGCGGTATCGACCCGGGGGTGTCCGTTCTTTTCCCCGGGTCGTTGGAGTTGTAGATGCGTGGAAGGATTTCTGACCCAGGGGATGGGACGTTATTATCCCCGGGTGCATCGTGACCTCGACGCTATCCCGGGGGGCAACTCTCGCCGCGCGCTGGCTTCATGAACTCCAGCCAACCATGAATCAGTCAGTTGGGTTGGGGTTTCCACACCTTGCGAGGCGATATCGTCCCGGGGAGTGTCAGTTCTCGTCCCCGGGTCGGTCGTTGGAGTTGTAGATGCAATGGAAGGCTTTCTGACACCAGGGATGGGACCTTATCATCCCCGGGTGCGGCACGACTTCGCCGTTGCCCCGAGGGGAAACTCTTGCCGCGCGCTGTCTCCATGAGAGCCAGCCAACCGGAAATCAGCTCGTCGGGTTGGGGTTTCCACACCTTGCGGGGCGGTATCGACCCGGGGGGTGTACGTTTTCGTCCCCGGGTTGTTGGAGTTGTAGGTGTATGGAAGGATTTATGATCCGGAGATGGGACCTTATCATCCCCAGGTGCGGCGGGACCTAGCCATTGACCCCAGGGGCAACTCTCGCCGCGCGCTGGCTCTATGAGAGCCAGCCAACCGTCAACCATCCCGTGGGGTTGGGGTTTCCACACCTTGCGGGGCGGTATCGACCCGGGGGTGTCCGTTTTCGTCCCCGGATTGTTGAAGTAATTGATATATGGAAGGATTTCTGACCCCGGCGATGTGACGTTATCATCCCCAGGTGCGGCGGGACCTCCGGCGCTGTCCCGGGGGGATACTCTCGCCGCGCCCTGGCTACATGAGCCCCAGTCAACCACAAATCAGTCAGTTGGGTTGGGGTTTCCACACCTTGCGAGGCGGTATCGACCCGAGAAGTGTCCGTTTCTAATCCAGGGATGGGACGTTATCATCCCCGGGTGTGGCGGAACCCCGATGTCTCTATTCAGTACCAGTCTTCTATAAACAGCCAGTGGCCGCTGGCATGTATTTGGCGAACCAGTCTGCGGCCGGAATTGTGATTCAAATTCGTAAGTCTGCAGCTAGGCTGGCTAGATGGCTGTCAGAACTGCTGCAGGATTGTGCTGTGCCACGGCGACGGCTCGGCGCGGCATGGGACCCGGTGTTCTGCTGGTTGTGGCATCCAACCTCCTTACCCATGGGGCAAGGCGGCGCTGAACCGCTCTGGATAGCGCTACCTAATAACAGACAGACAGACAGAATAGCAGCTAGCTGTTATATAATAAGATATAGTGGTAGTTTATAGTGTATAGTGTATAGTGTGTAGTGCATAGTGTATAGTGTATAGTGTATAGTGTATAGTGTATAGTGTATAGTGTATAGTGTATAGTGTATAGTGTATAGTGTATAGTGTATAGTGTATATTGTATAGTGTATAGTGTATAATGTATAATGTATAGCGTATAGTGTACTAGGGAATAAGAGGCCCCCCCGCCCCCACGGCGGTAGGGCCACAAGTGTGAGCGGCTCGTATAAAAAAAATAACTCAATATAAAGGACACTATTTATTTCCGCTGTTTTATTTTTTCATTTGCTCATGAGTGATGAACGTTGAAGCTCATGCTACACATTGTTGTCGGATGTCAAGAATACATACGATTTTAGGCAAATATATCGAAGGATTGCTTGTTTCTGTCTCAGGGCGGGATAACGATCTTAATGTAGCAGTTGCAAACAAGGACATCATATGAAGAGGGAGTTGTCGTTCGATGCTTCCTCGGAAGTCAACGTGGAGGAGGTTGAAGGTGTAGGGCTAATTGAAGACACCTAGTTTTCGTTGTAACGGCGGTAGTAGCAAATCACCGTTTAAGGTGTGGATTTATTGGGGCCTGGGTGAATGAAATATGTGAGATTTCATCATGTTGGCACAGCAACAGTATTTTTCACTAATAATATCGCAGCTCATTGTCGGGGGGGGAGGGGTTAGGATTACGCTGGGCTGGATAATGATCGAAATTTTACCCCTATAGCTAAGTAGGTAATATCCTCACATTTGACGTCGTCGAGGACACGGGTTCGAATCTCACTTCGAAAGTTTATTTTACAGAAACGCTTGAGCGTGCGCCCCTAAAAAACACGTCTCCCTGGTTCCCCAGCTATCGAAACGAAGCGGGTAGATCAACGTACGGCCGTATACGGTACCGACGTCCCAAAGATTCCGCCGTTCAGAGGCCCTGGGGGGGGGAGTGTTATAAGGATTACCCTGGGCTGGGTAGTCAAATCAATATTTTACCCCTACGAGTATAGCTCAGTAGGTAATACTCTCGTCTCACAAAATACTACCAGGTATTAGTATACCATGTAATAGTATGTACAATATCCATACCAGTAAGTCCCAAATATCGAGTAATGGCTGGAAGACGAACAGAAGTGACGTACCCATAGATCCCCGTGTCCCCCATTACGCGTGCTTACATGGTTTTGATGGGTCACTTGGACTTCTTAGTGTCCTGTCCAATTTATCATAACAACTTAGAGTGGAGCAAATGCAAACAAAAATGACCCATTTTTTCCTCCCTCACCCGCATTCAAAACGCACGCTTCTCCTTACGCCGGCATGCCCGGCACCGTCTTCTTACGTCGCAGGCTGGCATACTGTAGTACAACTCGTACGTGCGCCGTGCTTGTCTTCGTGATTCGCGGCTGCTCTACGTACGTGCGAGTATCGCAGCAGTGTGGTTGCTACTTTAATCTTTGCTGAGATTGTACCGTTCATCCTCGCTCTGTTCGTACTCGTATCATATGATGCGTACGTCGCCTCTGTGACCGTGCGCGACGAAAGCACCACTGCTTTAGAAACGGATGGGGTCTCTGAAGGCCCCTAAACAACATCCCCTCCTCCTCTGCTCGTGTTCAAAGCCGTCCCGAACACGTCCAACCTGCACATATCCGGAGATCACCGTAAGGATCTCCCATGCAAGTATCACTAAATCCCCCTGTCTTAAGATCTCCGTCTCTTATCGTACAAACTGCTGTGTCGTCGAGCCTGGATGCTCCAACAACGTTACACAGACAAGAAGGGAAATTGCCACAGGCTCAAGCAGAACCTGAGCCCGTACTCATACTCGTACGAGTACGTATATACGACGGGGATAGTTGATATCTGGTTCGTACATACCAGACAACAAATACGAGTACATACGTCAAGTACTTGTGTTCGTACGCATATACGACAATGATACTTGGTTTATATACCAGGTACATACGTCGTATCATATAAGAAAAAAATCACAATTTTTCAAGTTTGACATTTTGACATATCGATCGACAAACCCAACGACTGCGTCATGGACTCTGAACGCGTCGCGCTGGTTAGGACCTCCGATCCACTTTAGTGTCACAGTCCATACACCTCGGTCGATGATATGTGGAGGGCGCCGATCAGGCGTCTGGTGAAAACACACTTGGCTGATGATGACTTCAAAACAGAATACCAAAACTCTCCGATAGCAAGAAAAACAAATTTTGAAGGTTTTTGGACGAAGACCGTCGGACGCCGCAAGCAACCGCTCGCCCCCTAGACTACGAATCGTAATGATACCTTCGAGGCCGCTATGCTTCTTTGCTGGCGTTGCCCTGTAGGAAGTGAGTTAGTCGTGGACGAAGTCTATATCGAGATCGAAAGTCAACCGTCGCCTGTAGAATATATGTTTGATTTGAAAAAAATGGGCATCAAAGCGAACTGTTTTTTTTTTTCCATCAGCGCTACTCTAAATTGCTATGATAAAGTGGGCATCAAAGATTACTTGATTAAAGTATTGTTTTTTGGGCATCAGACGAACTATATATAATAGATAGATTAATATTGATATGATACAAGTATTTGTTTATTATTTTATTTTTTTGTCCATCCCATTTATTATCTTCGCCCTTAAGTTCCTTTCTCTCTCCTTCCTAGTCGTAACTCAGATCCGGGGTCACAAAGTAGGCTCTTCTCCCCCCTCCCCCACTACGGTTCTTGCCTTGCGTTTTTATCGCGAGAAGATTTCAGCATTTTCTTCCCTCGTCGACTTGTTGTGTCGGATTCCGCCTACCCACGCCACGAAGAAGGCGATCTCAGCAATTGGTTCCTTTTTATTTTTTCAAATAAAGTAAAAACCTCACCACGGTGGGATTCGAACTTGGGTACCAATGATAGTAGCTTTTGAAACTGACCACTACTCTACCGGGGCGAACGGTATGTAAACTACGAAAAATAAGCATTATAACTATACAGTATACGCGAACCAAGGTTAGGTTACACCCACCCGCTGCGTGTATATCATGGTCACCGTCAACCGTCAACCATCCTTTCTACGTCTCTTTGTCGTCATACTCGTACGTAGTTTTTTTTTTTTTAAATACCGCGTTTTGTGCGGATAAATTACGTCAAACATGCCAGCATGTCAACACTTCAACCCATTAGCAATACCATACTATATTCGAGTATACTGAGAGTATACGCGTATACTCTTACAACTTCCCCCGAAGCATTCATAACTCATTCTATTCCGGCCAACCTGCCGGACGCTTATTCCACCGCCTTTTCTTTGCACGAGGCACTGCTGCACCACCCAGGACTGGATACTGTGCTACACTGCTGCTCCTGCTGCTGTCACGACAATTACACCTTGCCCATCGCGGCAATTCCTGTCTGTATCGAAGGATCGGAAACAGGAGGGACACAAAAAGCCCAAGGTGAAATCAACTGTTAAACCCTAACTTTCTTCCTATATCAATGTTCAGGGTGTAGTAAATGGGATGTCCCCAATAAAACTCACACAGCTGACGACGCTTTTTAACATTTTTATAAAAATATGAGTTGGTTGGGCGCAATTTTAATTGGAAACAAGCATGCCAGGAGACGGCAGTTTAGCCCTGTCTGTGACGGACGGTGGTCAATTATCAATATACTCAGTTTAGTGTGGGAGCTTGTATAGGGGACAACACATTATTTTTTCGGGTATACTTTACATGATGATCATAGCACACGTAATAATGTTGAAACCGCTGTATGTAGTGTCGTAGTTGCTTGTCTTCGGCTTTCACCTTCTTTTGCACGATCACATTATCAATGCCTCGTTGTATGCACCCCCCCTCCCCTCTTTCGCCTATGCTCGGCGGCACAGCGATCAGGTTCCTGCAAGTTAACACTGATGTACCAACGAGTTGGGCTCATAGATTACATACTTTGTATGCAAAATACAAAATACTACAGTACGTATGATATGAATATATACCAGGCACTTGGGTTGGCACCATGGAATAATCAGTAAACGCCTGGTACTACTGCTGTGTACTGCTGTACATCTATTTGTACATAATCATACAGTACACACATTTTGCAGTAAAACGAGAAGCAAATATGACCGACCGATGCGGCAACAATGCACCACATGGCAGAGCAGAACACGCAGACACGAAGTAACTCAGATCAAAATCCGCGTATACGTAAGTATATATCAGGGAGGGGAGTATGCGGCAACTACCACAGTCCTGCCGCTGTGTAAGTAAGTGCTTCACACTTCGTACTTACTCGTCGGTTGCGGGCCGAGGCGCACCGACTGCCGCTTGCTGTTTACTGCGTATGATGTGAAATGTGTGTGCGCCGGATGCATGCTACGATGATAGAGTTTCACCCGGTTTTTTTCTGAGCTCCTCACTTACTTGAGGAGTGTCCATACGACACCGAAAAATGGATTTAGGATAAAACGAAAAGTGCTACGTATATACGTACGGTACCCGATGGACGATCCCACGACCTGAAGCATACCGCGAAAAATATCGCAACACAGTACGTAGTAGTAAATTGTGTCTGGCGATTTCGGGTTAACCCCTTTAGGACTGCAGTCCCGTTTTGGGGACAATCCACTCTAACTCTAAGTAATATGTCCCCAAAACGGGGCTCCAGTCCTAGAAGGGTCAAGGAGCTCGATCATTCATAATTATTTCCAGCTAAAACCTGCCATCTCTATCGTAGTACGCGTCCGTCCGCGATCGAATCGGACACAGACGCTTTATTCCGGGTTGACCCCCTCGCAAACATTGTTGCATCGAGCGGCGAAGGGGTCGCCGCGTTTCTGAACGCAAGCAGGTGTTAGCATAGACTACTGTATGTAGTCGTCTACTTGGTACCAGGTATATGTTATACGTACGGATCTCCTGTACTGGCTATCGACGGCAGAGACATACTATACGCAGTCTCTGCCGTTCGTTGTGGATTTGATGCCCCAACATTCACTCTATGTAGTACATACAGTACAGTAGAGTCTTAATATCTGCATCATACATCGTTCGTGCGATGCTTGATGCGGCTGTCTTCTGGATCTCTAAGTCTAAAAGCGGCGCGCCACAGAGAGGAGAGAGGAAAATCAACGCCACAGAAGGCGTCCCCATCGACTTGCCACACAAACAAACAAA
The DNA here is from genome assembly GCA_008828725.1 of Saccharina japonica. Taxonomy (NCBI): domain Eukaryota; class Phaeophyceae; order Laminariales; family Laminariaceae; genus Saccharina; species Saccharina japonica. The sequence continues at coordinate 32,426 of MEHQ01000241.1, read as the reverse complement.
CCATACGCCTAAAAACACCTTCAGCATACGATTATCCGGCGTTGTGCTGGTCGTTGTGCTGAGTCCTACAGGATATGGGCTCGAAAAACGCTCAGCATCTGCGTATCCCGCAATGTCGGCTGTGTGTCGGAAATAATGGGCTCGAATATTTATCAGTGTTCTTTGGTGGGCATCCCAAATGGTTAATGACCCAAACCTTGTCGGCATTTTTTTTAACAAAGTCATAGAATACACGATGTATACGAAGTATGTACGTGCGGTAGACCAAAAGATGACCAAGTGCAAAAGGTACGAAGCCTAGACGTATACCGGTAGAAACTACTAATTATGAGACTGGTCTGAGAGGGCGAGGCAAGCGAGGGTACTTCCTTGTTGGAAATAATGATGTCCCAGTCCTGATACGTAAATACGAAACACCTGGCACAGGACTGCGACAACATTGCTTTTTCGTAACAACTCTCACACGTACTCGGCACTACTCGCTTGCCTCGCCCTCTCATATGCTGTATGTACCAACAGGACGTGACGGGGACACCCGTATTAATTTCCTCTCGCCAACTAACGTCGCCTTTGTTCGGGAGGACGGGGGGGGTGTACTCATGCCATAGCCGAAATCGTTGAACCTCCCTACGGTAGTAGCATAGCGACTTTGCAGCCACCAAAAGCCGCCGTACACCTCCTGCTCCTAAAATCGATGGACGGTTGCAGCGCCAGTGCTTGACGTACCTCACCGAAACACAGGGGTGGTGGGAAAAAACTTTTCGCGCTTGCCAGTATCGTTCGTTTTCTGCATTATCATATGCAGACATTTTATTTAGTTATTTGACCAAGGTAACACGAAAAGTTTGGGTTTCTTCTTGATTGATTACACCGTGACCGGGAAAAAGCGTGCCGTGTTATTATACACAGAGTCAGTAGAATTATAATTATACAACATTTACGGTGGTTTGTTTGTCAATAGGGGAGGCGGCGATGGGTGCACTCTACCCAGTCGGGAAGTGCGGGTGGTGCATGGACGCAGGAATAGACCAGGGCTGTGCCTCGTTCCGTCCATTACGCCGCTGGGAGCAATACACACGTGGCCAATCTTGTTGCAAACCTGGTGTATTATATATTTATAAACATATAATAAATGGCATACACGTACTATTATACTCGTACATGCCTGTCGAGTATTTATAAGAGCATTCCTTTGACGTCGGCTGGGCCGTCGGGACGACGAGGACAATACTGGCAGCCCTTTTGAACCAGGCGCGTTGTTAGCTGGTCGAATCCACAATTTTGTAAAGAAGGAGGAGGTGATGAAACGATTGGAAACGTTGTCGCTTCCAGCCGACGCCCCCCATATCATTCGTTCCACCTCAGCTCCAACTAACCCCCCTGCCCACCGCCCTCCACTCTGTGGTGGTGTTTGGCATCACGTCCCTAGGACTATACACGGACTTCCACCCCCTCACATCCGATTAAATACACACGTCTAAAATTTAATCGGGAAACGATTTTCGGCTCGAACCCTGGCATACCCTTTCCAGCAGTACCCGACAACCAACTTTATCAGAGCGCCCCGGACGTGTGCTACGGTAGAGGTAGCAGTTTTTGGCTGAATCGTTTTCTGAACGATCGGGCTCCTTAACCCAAATTCGTCGTTTTTTCATTTTTTTTGTGACGAATAATGTTTCAGGGTATACTTCGGTCATGAGATTTCGCATCCGGCAGCACTTTTGTTTTCCTCCAAAATCATTTTTTCGGTGAGGTAGGACGCTCCTTAAGTGAGGAGCTCAGAAAAAAAACGGTGCACCTCTATCGTAGCACGAGTCCCCGCCAATTCCGAATTTACTACCACCGCATCGTATTTTATTCTACTGCAGGGTCTGGTGTTGTCAGTAGGTGCTGCGCAAAGCAAGGAGGACGGAGCCACTGCTGTGCTTTTGGTGCATCAGGTAAAGGATCGAAGCCCGAGGAAGCCGGGGGGTCGGATTCGTGGCAGGCTTACGCGGCAGGTCGACGTCCGTGATATGAGTGATAACGGGAAGAGAAAACGGTGTGCTGTTACCGAGGAACGCGAAGACACGAGCAGTGCGAGCATCGGACAAGATACCGGGTGCGTGTAATACGGTTGTTTGCAGTAGTACCCGTACTCTGCGCTTTTGGGGGCCTATGTCTACGGTACAGCCTGCTGCTGGTTGTCTTTGCACTGAAGATATCACGAGATGACCGAATTATCGCGAGATTTGTCGTCGCGGTGGCGGCTCTCGCACCACAATGGCTCAATTCCATCGAAAGTAGTTTTTGTCACCTTTCGCGGAAGCAGCAAACGATATCACCACATCGTTAGCACAAAAACAGCCGTTAACCTCTCCTCAGTATACTCTCTCTACGCCCTTCTCGTTCTCCGCAGCAAACAACACCTCGATCTTTCCAAACTTCTTTCCCGCAATTGCAGCGCACTTCATAGCGAGGTTTCGCGCCGGTGGTACCTTACACCAGTGTTTGATCCCGCTACTTTACTGCCGCAATTTGTGCTCGAAACTCAACACCGGCTGACCTTTGACCCATCCCTCGGCGGCGACATTTTCGGGATTTCTTGGTTAATTTTGTTTTTTCTACGCCGGGGGGTGTAGACGCATGCTACGATAGAGGTGCGCCATGATTTTTCTGAGCTCCTCACTTAAGGAGCGTCATACCTCACCGAAAACATGATTTTGGAGGAACATAAAAGTGCTGCCGGATGCGAAATGTCATGGCTGAAGTTTACTCTGAAACATTATTCGTCACAAAAATGAAATTCCGACGAATTTGGCCTAAGGAGCCCGATCGTTCAGAAAACGATTCAGACAAAAAGTGCTACCTCTACCGCCGTAGCACGCGTCTGGGACATTACACGTAGGATGGGGGGGCAGAAGCGGCACACATTGGACGTGTACCATGCAGCGCGGCACGAATAATCACTCACAGCGCGAGCAACCGATGTATTTTAAGGAACATTCATTGAAAAGGCGACAACGCCGAAAGCCTGGGGTCGTATAGAGGTGAGCAGGTCAGAGGGGCTCTCGGGCTCTCTCTCTCTCTCTCTCCCGTGGGTCTGAGGAAACTCCGTCAGGCTCTTCGAGCGATCAGCGATCATTGTTTGGAGAGAAAGTTTGCCGTTGCCGAAGAAACCCGCACCGAGCTCACGATCGCCCGCGTTGTATATACCCTGAGCGAAATATTATACGCCCCCCCCCCCGTCCCCGTCCCCCCAGAGTAAACTTGGTCTTGTTTTTGTCTTTGACCCGAACGCCTGATGTCTAGTTTAGGCGCAAGCTACACGTACGGTGGAGGGTGCACCTTAGTGTTCCGAGGCGCTCACTTGATCAGGTCTATTTATCACCCCAAAAATGGTTTTCGGGGAAAACGTAGAGTGCAACCGGGTGAACTACTCCATAAGCCTATTCATCGGTATCATATAGCTCTCAAACAATATTGCACAATGTTATTATAATTCTAGCGCAATATCAGTACGAGGTGAGATGCCCCGTTAGCCCCTAATAATGCTGGCCAAAAGGGCTTTTATGCACCCCTATCGTCGCTAGCACCCGCCTTTAAGTACTACAGATGTCACAGTAAATTGCGACCCCCGATGGTAGTCTGAGAAATGTACCCTATCCCTGACGGCTCCGTTCCATTCCTTTTTCCGTTGTCCTACCCTCTGGAAGATCGCAGACAAGCCAGAAACAGGGGATTCCACCGTCGGTAGCGCCACGTGCGGCGACCGCTGACGCTGCCGCTGCCGCTGCCGCTGCCGCTGCCGCTGCCGCTGGCGATGTCGCTGGCGCTGCCGCTGGCGCAGCCGCTGGCGCTGCCGCTGGCGCTGCCACAGCCGCTGGTGCTAGCGCTGGCGCTGCCGCGGCCGCTGCCGCGGCCGCTGTCGATGTCGCTGTCGATGTCGCTGGCACTGGCGCTGGCGATGTCGCTGCCGATGTCGCTGCCGATGTCGCTGCCGATGCCGCTGCCGATGTCGCTGGCGCTGGCGCTGGCGAAGTCGCTTGCGATGTCGCTGCCGATGCCGCTGGCGCTGCCAATGCCGCTGCCGATGCCGCTGCCGATGCCGCTGCCGATGTCGCTGCCAATGCCGCTGCCGCTGCCGATGCCGATGCCCATGCCGCTGCCGATGCCGATGCCGCTGCCGCCGGCGCTTCAAATCTGAAAAACGTGAGCCACCCCGAAAGGCGATTCGCTGAGTACAAGCTGGCAAGCGGAGGCCAGCCTAATCTGAGGGGCGGTGGGAGCAAAGGCGGGGGCTGGGGAAGGACTGGGCCCGGGAACCAATGGCTGCAGGACTACCTGAAACATCCTAGGCGAACGGAGTTGGAGGTAACGGCTAGTGTGACCGAAGGCGTGATAATGTATTTACCTGAGGGTTTGATGGGTGCGCCGGCAGAGCTCTGCGGTAGCCTCGGTGCGCTCCTTCTTGAAAGTGGTCGGTCAGGTTTGGTGCTACCGGGGGCGACTTGCATGCCGAGAATCCTGGGTGTGCGTGGTCCGTGGGCACGCTGGATTCACAGGGCATGCAACATGAATAAGCCTTTCGCCACGTGCGTGATTTCGTTTACCCTTCAATTGACGTCATTGTTATCGTCCTGGGATTCACCCTGCTGTTTATCTACTCTGCAGTTGGTTGTTACTGTACGCGATTCGGGTTATATACTATCTAGCCCAAAAGGTATTCAGCCCAATCACTACTTCGAAGACTTTCCCGACCGAACTTGCGAATGAATTAATCCACAGACGTGGAAGCTACAATGAAATGATGAACAGCGGGTATCTATCCTGGGAGAGCGTGCACCACGCATTGGCTTCTTCTGTGATGGTGCACGGTGGAGGCGCATTGCTCGGAGGGCGCCGTCCCCCTAAAGCCGTGACGGTCGCCCTCGGTCGAAAGTCTGGATTTGAACCCCAGCCTCCAAAGGAAGGTACCTTTTTGCTATCGTTGACGACCCCGAAACCAAACACATCCTATACATCGCCTGTGATGATCGAATCAGGTGCTATAAACAACAATTAGTTGCGGCTTCTCCGTGCGATTGATCTGCTGGTCTATGTCCTGCATAGTAGTAATCGGGGTTGGATACACTCCACTTTCAACACTAAACTGCGGGATTTCTTCGCCACACCGTGATGTTTGCTCCGGCGCCTGCCCCCGCCGTCACCGGCTTCACAGCAAGTTGTCTACTACGAGGACGAGCTCTGCGTCGTTATCTACGACGGCTTCCCGAAGGCCCGGTACCACCTGTTGCTCATCGCCAAGGCAAGGAAATGCTACGCTCGCCTCTGTCCCATTCTCCCATAGAATCCACCTTCTGGTAACGAGCCTCGTATACGCGGCAGCCCGTGAATCTGGGAGGGGTGTCAAACGGTGTGTTGATTGTGTCGTTGTGTTTGATTTCGGTTTGGGGTAGTTGCTGCTGAGCTTGAAGTGCCGAAACGCTTTCTTGTCACCAATCAATGTGAACACAGCGGCTGCTTCCGCACTCTGACTTCGTGCCCTGCCCGTCGCTCGCGGCAATCAACAACATCAAAGCCAGACGACGAGGCGCGCGATTTTTCTTATTCCGTCAGGTTTATCTTTCGGTATCCCCCCATTCCCCTTTGCCACTTTATGGGTTCTACGTTTTTGCGCAAGCACCCTAATCCAGAGGAGAAAGGGCACTACTCTACATGCGTTCACCAAACGTCTCGCCATGCAAACATCGGTTAATTCTAGAGTCAGCACATCGAAGTTTTCAACGAGTGCATGACCCTCGCTTTCTCGATCGAACTTAAACAACGGGGGTAACACACCCCTCCCCCGTTCATGCCCCTCTCACTCCGTCTCACGCCGTTGTTTTGCTACCCGCCATGGCGCACAAGGATCCCTCAGCCACTAAGCTGTCTAAGCTTCGCAAGGAACACCTTCCATCCCAGCGCCGGCTCCATGGCGTAGCGACGGCTATAGCGGAGGAGTTATGCCGACAGGGAGCTGGACAAGTCAGGTGAGTGAGAAGACGCGCTCTCGCTTCTCCAAAATTAGTCCTGAACCGAAACGCTATAACGGGAAAGCGCACTCAGACGGGTCACCAGGTTCAGGGTAGGGCAACCAGGGAAACTACTACATAATTAGAGAGAAGGGGGTCTTGGGGGTAGCATCAGGTTGAGTACAACGGAGAAATTCGCAATCGAGACAACATTAGGAATACTAGCGGTGTAGTTGGTTCATCAGGAAGCCGTGGCGGTACCGTGAGTTTCTGAGACAACGCGCACTCGGCAAACGGTCTTTATGCCTTAGTACCGTGGTGTATTCATATTTGATTAATCCGGGGCCACTCTGTACGTACGTATGCACCCAATATTGCATGACGGCTCGACCGGGTGATGTTTACAATACATCGTCGCGTGTCTGTTAATAGTATGCAGGTGATGTTGTGGTCGGCGTCGTGCGTATAGCAGTAGAAACGAACCCCACGAGTAGACCCGGCAAATCAACGAAGCACCGCGCCTTGTTGAAACATAGCGGGGCGTCTTCGAACGGTAAGGTTTTCGTGCCGGCAACGCAAACGTGCTTGCCATCGTCGATTTAATCTAGCACATTTAACGCACACTTTTGTTCCATAAAGCGCAAGGCATGTTTTCGCCGGTACTAGCCAAGCACCCCCCCCCCCCCCCCTCCTCGCCAACGCCCCCGGAAGGAAACGTCTATCGTCGACCAGCCCGTTGATTACAATTTTATGTCAAGCTAGTCCAAATGCATATATATATACTCGGTGGTTGTTTGGGGGGTTCACTTTCTCCATGCCACGGTGATCAGGTGCGGCTATCACGCTCTTCCGTCAGTGAGGCCGCTGCACGTGCACATCGTCAGCCAGGACTTCGACTCTCCCGATCTGCTCACTAAATCGCAGTGGAACGGCTTCACGACAGGTGTCACAGCAATTTGTGTCACATCACGGGGCATTGTCTACGTTTTGTATGCATAAGTTTCCGGCAAAGTCGTAGCGGTAATTTGTGTCCGAACTACTGTATCTCCAAATTAACCATCATTCGTTAAACAGCGAAACCTACAAAAAATGTGCTCGTGTATGGAGCGAATTCATGCTTCATGACGCCCCAACGGAGAGAAAGGGGTACTATACCTTGGCGGCGCTCTCTGCGGACGATTCTTGCCTACTTCTGGCATCTTCGCCACTTCACACAGGAGTAGAGTATGGCTCACTATGGAGAAATCCCAACCAACGGGTAAAAACTCTCGTTGTGCGTATCATCTCATGGGGGGCTTGTTGAATGAACGCTGCGTCTACCTAGCTTCCCCACGAGCTCACACAATGCGCGAAGTGGGTTCTGCTGTCATAGGCGGGTAAATGTCGATTGAGGACAGCTAATACGCGGCGTGCGTCTATCGTTGGATCATCGGTATGTTTCGAGGCAGGTAAGCGTATATCCGCCTCTTTATTGATGTTGCGTTTGCTGTGCTCTTCGCGTTGACTGTGCCATCTCAGACTTTTTCCTGGACTTACCCTGGGTCGAGGCACGGATGGAGGAACAGAGAAAGATCGCGATCGATCCTATAATGTAAGAGTCCATGCAATGCTGCGCGGCAGCAGTGGACGGTAGACACTCACTCGAGAAACGAAAAACGGACGATTCCTGCGGAAACGAGTTATCCTATATTACATTGATTTATCGGTGCATGGCTGAAACTGTGAACGAGGCCCCTCCCCACCCCCACCATCCTGAACAATAAAAAAAACTAACAAGCAAGTATAACGCGTTTCAACGATGCTGCCCGCTTTCATCCAAATGTATGCGTGGACAGCTCCGGGAAGCGTGTTGTCGTTTTGCACACATACACAACAAACAAGAATCACGGTAGATCGGGCTGCTTCTGTCACGTGACCATTTTCTGCCCTGCCCCCCGCCTATGCTACCACGTACGTACGTGTGCCTCTACGTCGTAAGTCCTTTGTTCAAGCGCTTCCACATGATAGTAACCTTCTTGATGCGTTCCTGCTCGGTTTGCCCGCTGGTCAGGTACAATAAGCTACGGCACCGGCGAGCACAATGCTTCCGGTGCGGACGGGTAGCGAGCGTCGAGTCCCTCAAGAAACACATCCAGGAATGCGCCAAACCCCTGCTCGAGGGGGGTGGAACGAAGCGCTCTGGCAAACGCACGTAGGAGGAAGCAAGGCGACTACGCAGGATGTCATAATCAAGAAGGCGTGGGAGCGGGAGGATCAGCGTCTTGTGGCGGCGATACCGTAGCGCGTCGTAGAGCAACGCCGATCAGGGAAAAACGGTCGCCGAGGCAGGATGTTACTCGATCCTTGTTTCATTGTTCTTTGCGTATAAGGTGGTGGCCTTTCAAGACCGCGCCAATCTTTTCTCCTTTACGTAGACGCGTCGAGAGACGAACGGACGGAGACGGTCAAGTATACGTTTTTGTTGGATTGCATGTACAGTACGACGACGGCGAACAAACACAGCAGTACGAAGCACGTAACTTCAAACCAATAAATAGCACGTAAGGAAGTTGCAGACTCTGTGCGGACTTTCCTGCAAGATGGTTGATGAGAGGAACCTAACAGCTACCGGTCGTCGACAGGTTGTGACGCGCGTTGACGTGTTTACCGCGGAAGCCGTTACATTTACGTGGTCGATGCCCGGAGAGGTAGAGCCGGAATAAAATGGTTCACGGTTAGCCTGGACGCTTTGGGTGGAAGTGGCCCAGACGTGGGCTCAGCGGAATATTCGGCGTACATATGATACATAAAAGTATGACACTATGTTCAATGTTCGGCTCGTCGTTTGTTATTCGACAACTTTTGCGCTTTCGGCAACAACAGGGAACAGCGACACAGCGCGTGTGAAGAACCCGCCGACATTTTAGCTTTCCTTTACCGTGTGAGGGTGCACCTTTTACGCTCGAGCGGCATGGCCGGGTAGAACGATCGAGAATCTGGGATCCGGGAAGAAAGTACAACGGATCGCTGCCAAGCGCGCCCCTGTTAGGATAGGATCCCCCCATGGGCGTCGCTGAACAGCACAAACTATTACAGGTACTGCTGTAATTATAACATGGAATCGAAACGGTTCACCTCGTCAACACGCTTCGCGCATCCTTCATGCATATATATCTACTGCTTGCTGTAGGTCTACCTACATGGTAAAGATGGGTGGGCGATTAATGTTCGCGCCATAGCATGTGAAATATGCCCCCAGATCTACACGGCAGTACACTGCTGTGTACACGTGCATACCTGACGCATGCTACGGTAAAGGGTGGTCATTCGAGAGGCTCTACGTCGTATACCTCACCCATTTGAGGAAAATAAAAGTGCTACCCGACGAAATGACAACATACTTCGAAGTAGTACTGTAGTGCGACACAAAAACGAAATGCCGCTGATTTTGGGTGAACCCCCCCTAAGAACTGGTCCCACGAAACTGGTGACAAACTACTTGGAATTAGTGTGGAACATTGTTTTCAGTTATGAATGGGTTAAGGAGCCCCTCCCATCATTCAGAAAATGTTTCGGCCAAAAAAAGGTATACCTTATACTTTATACCTCTATCGTAGCACGAATCACATCAAACCACACCAACCATTACTTTTGTTCATGTTACCAATAAAATAACGTTGTGTCTTTGAAAGCGGCGACTCTTGTATTTGCGCGATGACATCGAAATCTACCCGGGAGATGTCATCTCGGGGCAGGATACGAGCAAGGACACCGCCTGCTCCAGCTTTGGACGTGTCGTTATGGACAATACACTCCCCCCGTGAAAAATCAAAACCACAGGTAGATTTTACGACAGGGGGGTGGAGGCCAACACACCCTTCACGCTAGAAATGGAGGTGTCTTGCGCCGGGTGCCAAGCCTTTGAGGCTATATGTATAACCTTTGTATGATTTTAGTATTTTTTGTGACATGGGTTCACATAGTACAGCAGTACTACGAGTAATGCCAAAATATTTCGGAGTGAGTTGGACTACAGTGCGGACGCCGTGACTGCGGCGCAACCCTTGACAATACGCCGGCCATACTATAATAATATGCCGAAGATCGAACGAAGCACGTTGTTGGCGAAGGTAGTTGGTTGGCTGATGGTTTGTATGCGATCGGCCTTGACGGAAATTATTTCCGCCGGATAGACATGGCCGCGGTACTCCGTGTGTTTTCCTCATTAGCCACGAACCGTCATTTTTATGTGAGAATTTGGCCCACTTCACGCTTCACGGTATATGCAGGAAAAATGAAGAAATCTGCGGCGGAAAACGATCATACATGGACAGCATTAATTTTCATTGGCGAAAACACCCCCTCTGTACGCGCTACACTGCTATCATGTGGTCACACCATGGCTCACATATATATTTTTTTTCGTCCTATTATTATCTTCGCCCTTCCTTTCTCTTCCCCTCCTATTAATAGTCCTAAACATATCCGGGGTCACTAAGTACGCTCTTGTCAACCATCCCCACTACGGTACGCGTGCCTTGCACTTTTACCGCGAGAAGAGCTCAGCACTCTCTATCCTCGTCGACTCGCCGCGTCGAGTTGTGCCTACCCACGCTACAATATATACATACGTATGCTATAGGTGCTCTCAACGGTTACTTGGTTTCATTGGAGAATATAAACTCCATACGTGGGTAAGCAAAATTCGACGAAAGTTGACGAGGGAAGAAAGTGCTGAAATCTTCTCGCGATAAAAACCAAGGCAAGAACCGTAGTGGGGGAGGAGGGAGAGGAGCCTACTTTGTGACCCCGGATCGGAGTTACGACTAGGGAGAGAGAAAGACGGAAGTGCGAAGATAATAAATGGGATGGACAAAAAAAAAAAAAAAAAAAAAAAGGAGGCTCGAGCTCTCGACCTCAGCCTTTTTAGTAATGGTGGATTGTTAAACCACCGTTTTATACGTAGCGATATATTATGACACCGTTTTATGTTTTATGGCGCGACCGGGGACGGAACGCCGGCCGATACGCGCGTCACAGGCCTTGCCCCATGGGGGGTGACCCTTTTTGTATACGACGTAGGTCATCACCCATACATAGGCCTTGCCTGTGGACAACGTCAAACCCGTCAAACCAGAAATAAACACTCGTGCTACGATATACGTATGGTATATACGGCACGGAGCAACAACATCGGAGGTCAGAACACCAAGATCATCTGGAGCACGTCCAATACTACAGTATATCGCTACGTTTATACTCCTACTACGGTATACATACGTTGTTAGCGTGTCAGCGGGTTTCGACTGTTTCGACCAAGGACGGATGGTAATACCGGTATACAACAACAATATTACGGGGGACCACTGGGGACCATACATAGTAAATAGGACCTAATTTTTCTAGTCAAAATAGGTCAAATATGTAGGTTTTTGTGGGTACCGTAGGTCCTATTTACTAGTGTTTACTATGGCATCATTAGCCCACCCGTAATAGTAGCAGTAGTACCAGGTTCTCCCTGATTCACAAAAAAACACAATCAAACGAAACAAAGATTATTCCCGTGGCCACATCATGGCGATACAGCAGCTACAGACAGCTGCTATTAACAGTAATGTTGTTGCTTTGTTTGGCCAACGAGCGCTGCCCACGTAAGGTGCTTTCTCTCGCGGGTTATTTATGAATACTGCACCGTAAAGTGACTGTTTAGCGCACATGGTTTACCGCTTTACGGCCATTTTCCCCCTGAAGATGCTAAAAAAAATACTCTACGACTCCATCAAGTGTTTTTGTTTGTTGTTGCTTGCTGCGCCCAAACAGACCAGAAATCATGTTTTTGCCTACTACGCCACAAATAATGCGGCACATTTATTTTGTGTACCTATCACACATACATACGGTGAAGATATGAAACAAAGGTGCGGAGCTCCAACATGGATGTGCGGCAAGATGCACCTGGCTTCCGTCGGAACGTGGGCTGCCGAAATATTCGCGCCAGCGCAACATTTCACCACTACGTATTTATATGTCCTTGTATATATTAATAGTACTCGTAGTATATACGAAGTACAATGTATTACAGCGCATGATATAGCGACCTTGCTGAACCAGTACGGGTATGTATAAAACACGGTTTGGTTATTCCACGCCTATTAATAGCAGGTGTACATCACCACAGTCACGGCGTCACGGCCGACATTCCGGCCCAACGGCGGCTGGCTGCGTGTATGATTATGGTCAAAACCAACCGTGCTCTCAAGTCTCGACCCAAGGATGACACAACGAATGGCCAGTCCGGACTCTGCACGTTTGATTTCTTTTAAATTATTATATGTACGTACTGCTGTACTGGTACGTGTAATACGCGTATAATGTGTAGAGACGTTACCGTATATTTCCTGCATGAAGTATCGCCGACTATTATTACTGCAGTAATAAACTACGGCGTTTCGTGCGGATCCTTCCGAAGGGTTTTCCCCGATCGCCCTTGACCACACTGCTCTCCTGCTGTGGTGCTGTGGCGTGGATCCCACCTCCAGTGCGGCGCCTCCCGTCTCGACGTAGTCAAACACACGTGCAAGCTACTGTAGCGAGCTACGTAGGACGAGGATTAAAGAGAGGTGAGTCCAACCTATTAGCGCTTTCACCGCTGCAAACACAATTTCAACAAAGCTACCGGAGCTACTACTACTGTACATAAACTATAGAGTAGTAGTTCTAACTTGTCTGTCCCCATCGCCATGGGAGGAGGGAAGCTGCCGGTACTGCTGTCTGTAGTTGTATATAGGAAGATTAATAATTACGGTATAGCTTTAGTGACGATGATACTAATTTATTACTGTAGACTATACTGATACCACTTGGGTGTGACTATTAAGAGTCGCCTTCAGCCTTTACCTCCTGCGCCACGCCGTGCATTATTATGTCACGCAGAGAGAAAGAGAGAGAGAGAGAGAGAGAGAGAGAGAGAGAGAGAGAGAGAGAGAGAGAGAGAGAGAGAGCCCCGCAGAGGCCCTCGGTGCGCCCCCGGACCCGCAGAAGGCCAACAAGTGCGATATGCCCGGTATACGTTTCATAACGCCGAAACGAAATCATGTTTCAAATACTGTACCACTTGTTGTCCCTATATCGGGACAATATGAATGTTTCAGATTGGTTTCAGAGAGCGAAACGTATCCCATACCTGTCAACTGCATCACCGCGTTGTTCGATCCAAAAGGATTGGTACACAGTTGAAAAAGTAGTAGTAAACTACGCTACACACTGCTGTTATTGACGAACCAGCCTCAAACAGGTTCGAGCCTGCGGCGAAGAAACATACCCCCAAAATGTTTCCGCGTGCGGCGCAAAAAGCCCCGCAACATTGTTTTCGCCTGAGATGAACCGTGGTGCGCAGTTCCTATTCCGTGTTGCGCATACGCTTGATTTCGCGACAAATGGCACGCTAGCGCAACAGCGCAACACCTAACATGAGCTCTGGTGTACCCCCGGTCCACTACCTACCGGCTTTAGGCCACTACTACTGTAATAGTAGTGCGAACGGCGCTGTTCTTCAATCAAACACGGACTCCGAAACATTTGTTTTGCTGTCGCAGAGTAACAAACAGTTTCATGGCGTTGCATGTACTAGCCAAATGACTGTAGTCACTGTCAATCGTAGCGCGAATGGCCTCGAGCGGCTGGAATACAATACCACCCGAGAAAAGTCCACCCTAACGTAACCTTGGTCCACAGTCAGTCATCATTCATGCTGTCCATATATATATTCGTTTGGTTGTCGCAACTCGTGCAATGATACGCGTGTATCATCTCACCGGGAGCAGGCAGTACAATGGATGCCGTTCGGCAGGTTTAACGAGGGGCTAAAACGCTAAACCGTGTCTCCCCTCTCACTCGCCACCTACCTGCTCGATTGTTTTTCGGCGTCGATCTATATTCGGCGTTGGTCGTGGCTGTGCATCGCCGATGGCTGGTATGCTGGTATACCTAAAATTCGTTCTCGGTATTTCTGACAAACGTTTACGATTGACGTACCCATCATCAAGAAGACAGCGTCTAGTCTAGACCAGAACTCAATGACACCGAGGGACTGTGCTATCGTTGTATCCAACAGTTCATCGAAGAGAAAAATTAAGGCTTGACAGTCCATGGCGGCTGCGGTGTTTTGATATCTTGATGTCTCGGTTTCGAGTCGTGTGTTGGTGGGTGCTTGGTGCTATCCCTTATACCTGGTATTGTATCATGTCATACTTCACAACAACAGTGTTTTGGTGGCTCGCGTTTGCGGCAAGGCTGTTCAGGAGCGTCGCTCGTTGGCGCGTGTTATATATATGTGACCATGTTTTGGTGGCTCGCCTTAGCGAAATATGTTTGTGAGAGACGGATTTAGGCGCGTGCTACGTACAGTACTGGTATCTCACAATGTGGTGTGACCCTCTCTGGCGAAGAGGGGGGTGTTTGCGGGACTGCGTTGAGAGTAGAGGTGTGGGCACCGGATGAAATAATCGAAAAACTGCAAACTGGATAGGAGGCGCTATTCTCAAAACCAAAAACCGGTCAACCCGGTTTATTTTGGCTGGTTTTAACTCGTTAACCGAATACCGATTTAACCGAATTTGACACGTTAAAGCACCCCTAAGGGTCGTATCGAGCGACTTTTTTTTCAAAATTTCCAAAAAATAAAAATAAATAAATAAATAAACAGGAAAAACAGGATTTATTTGGAATTTTTGGAATTTTGACAGAGGGCAAAATATTAGGAAGGCTGCGCATTTCAATATTTGGAAATTATTTTTGGAAAATATGGAAGTCCTAAAAATTGCGCGAAAACAAATAAATATTGGAAATTTTGGAAACAAGTTGTTCTATAAGAACGACCCTAATATGGAAAACGGAACGTAGGCGTTTTTTCTTTGATTTTCACCCTTGTTGGGCACTATTGCGTGCGTGATTGGTTCTGTTCGCAACTGCAATAAAACTCTTCGAGATAGAACACCACGCTTATTGATGTTGATCAACTGGAAATATTTTAGTTAGAAAAGCGCGAAGTCAATTGTCAGCGAAACCACTACAACAATCAGACCCGCACACTCCACGTCCCCGAATCTCCACAGACCATCAGGGCTAGCGTCGTGCGACGAGTACAAGCAACAGTCGCCTTGTTCACACACGACAAATTGCCCAACCCGCACACTGTAAACAAAGACATGAATCGGTGGGTAGGAGGGACGGGGGGTCAAGGGAAGACACTTGTGCACACGGCTTTATTCCGAAAGGCCGTTAAGTGTGAATTGAAAAGCCGAAGTCCGCAAATGCTCCAACGGTTCAAAATAAGTACCTCCAACACGTCTCAGTATCAACACAATGTTATAGTGCAATCCCTTCAAGACAATATACCGCCAGAAATCATGCCAATTACACTCGGGATATTTCCACCCCTGTCTGCAGCAGCGTACCCAATGTCCTCCTGCGATGAACTGGGCAGTGTTGACATCTTCGCTACGACTGTGCGATAGCGAGTCATGCACAATCTACAGCGTGGACGCCAGAACAGCAACTGCTCTGTTTAACTTCCGTTCACGGCAGCTCCTAGGTCGCACTTTTCTGCGACACCAGTTTCTTCTAACTCGGAACCGGCTTGTTCTTCCTCTTCATCCGGATCAGGCTCCGAACCGACAAAGACTTACTCGTCTGAGCTACTGCTATGGCCGTTTGACGCATCCACGTCATCGACGACAACCACCTCTTGGCTCTTGTAGGAGTAGTGGTGTGTGGGACTTGCGAGTAGAGATGGGTTGTGTGTTTGGTGTGTGCGAGTGTTGGGTATGTGGAGTGAAGATTGCGCCACCGACTTTCAGTCTGTCACCCTCTCTCCCCCCCCCACGTAATATTGACTAGTTCATTCATTGCTCTATTTTGCTCTATTGAATAGTAGTTTATACGTTCCAGAGCAGGCACAATAGACGTAGGATGAACTAACTTCGACTCTCACATGTTCACTAACATGGCATTCACTGCTGCAGACTATGTACGTATACATGATAGCTACTGCAGGGCGTTTAAGTGGAGAAGGGTTAACCGTTTTTTTCGATTTAGCAGGTTAACCGGTTAAACCGGTGTTTTTATCCGGTTATATCGGTTAACCGGTTATCTGGACCTAAACAATCTCCAGTTTTGTCTTTGAAAAACGGACTAATTACGCACGCTTTCCGGGTTTTCTGAAACCGGTTTAACCTTCTTTTTGTTTTCCGATTCCAGTCTTCAGTTAAGAGTGTACTTGTGTGAATTCGTTGAAAGTGTGTTCGTAGGTCTGCGTTGGGAGTGTGCTGGTGGCAGTGTGTTGGGAGTGGGTTGATATGTGTACGTCCCAAGTGGTTATACTTCGAAAACGTTTGGCTTGTTTTTTTTCAACCCCCACACGTGCTGGGAGCTGTTCGTTTGCCTAGCCCTCAAGGTTCTCTGAACAAGACGGTGCGGGGATACAGCGAACGATACCCCTCATTGTTTTACCTAAACAAAAACGCTTGCGTTTACTTGTGGTATCACAATCCGCATTTGAACAACAGAGGATATCCTGCGCACGGGATTTTCCGAAGTTTTAAAATAGCGCTATCGTACAAACTCACTAGGCTTTCCCTCTCTGGGGATACAACATGTATTGGGCGGTGTCTGGAAGGCAATATCTTCTTTATGCCACACCTCTGGTACGATATTGTTACATGATGCATCCGTCTCTGGCCGGCTATCGCTTAATCACGCTTTCGGACCACACCTAGGAGTTGGTGGCTCGTCACATCGCCTCAGTTCGTGAAACCGGCGGCCTAGACACCGCAATACCTGGTATACTGAAGCAGTATTGTTATATTTCCCATTGGACGTTCTCGCTGAAAGGAAAATATTGTGACTCCCGTGCCGTAAAATTCATTAGATCTTGGCGCGAACCCTTGTACCCTCTTTAACCCCTCTCCCCGTCTCGCCCCCTTCTCCGCCAATAATGTTTACTCCGGTGGTGTTTGAACCCATACCCTCGACACCGTGATCCTCGCCGTCAGCTAAACAAATATGAATAAAAAGTTAGGCTGGAAGGTTGACTTACCCTTTCCAGGAATACCTTACAGACTGCTGTGTAACCTGTAAAAGTGTCGCCTCTTCCTCCTGGCCTACCGCCACATGTGCACCTTCGTATAGGAGCAGATGTCGTCACCGGATGCCGCACACAGCAAGGAAGGTGACAACGCCCTGGGCGGCACAGCACGTGAACCTTCGAAAGCCGATGGAGCGGAGGACGGGATTGTGACAATTTTGAGCGACAGGTTGGGGTCCTTGAACAACGGGGGCGCAGAGGGAGAAGAACGGGTTGGTGCTGAGAGTGCAAACGAGGACACAAGCACTACGAGTACGAGCAATGGGCAGGAGGGGGGAGATAGCATCGCCCAAGATAATCGACCGGAGGCGGGGATCAAGGATACGACAGTTTCTAGTGGAGAAGAGGACACAATCAATACGAGCAATGGCCTGCAAGGGGATGCTCGCATGGAGCTAGGGAATGCCAACATGGCCGGAATCGAGGTTTCGACAGTTTCGAGCAGCAGGGAGGCGTCGTCCTTGGCGAGTGTAGGTGGAGGAGAAGAAATACGTGCTGCTGCAGCCGAGCAAACCCAGGACACGAGCATTGCGGGCAACGAACAAGGAGGGGGGGGTAGCGTGGAGCAAGGGAGCGGGTACGTGTGATGCATTGTTGCACGGATGAAACGTTTCATGGCGGGCCTTTGTGATCTTGGTTTGTGTTGCCCTTCAGTTTGATGTTGCTTTGCATGGTACGGAATACTTATGTACCCAACGGAAAACTCTGTCGGGTTCACTGTCATGGTCATCTTGTTTTCCTCAACTGTCGATGGTGTGGTGAGCTCTATGACCACACGATTGGCACTGTAGTATTAAAGAAGTATCTCGTCGAGATGATGGCCTTTCTCCGAGGCAAACCGCACCCCGGGCTGTTAGGGCCTTCCCGTACAAATACGTACCATACGCGTGGTCGTAAAGTCCCGCACATTTGACGGCCACGAGTGTTCATTACGCTGCCCTACCGCAGCAGGTTGGCTTTGAAACACAACTCCTGTTGACCCTTGGGTCAGTTCTCTGCGGCGACGCTGTAAAATTTACTGTGGGTTTTGATAGAGAGTGGGACGGGGGTCATCAATGACTACGTCGCAAACGGCGGTCCACGTCAAACCCGTACGACGCACAAAATAAACTGCCTTCATCGATCGTAAATATCGCCTGGAATACAGCGCGAGCAATTTTTCAAAGGAAATACTCTCGTACGGTGACACCCCTAAACGTTAGGGGCCAGACTGAGGCTGGAAGGAGAGGTTAACCCCGATCTTATCGGAACTAGCTAAACCTAGCCAGGTTCTTGGGGCTATCAGGGGTTGGCCTGGAAAGCCACCGCCGTCACGAACAACAATCCGATCTCCACGATGTCGCACCTTCAAGATGGAGGTATTCTATAGACCCCCGACTAAACGCGTCCTTGCAATTTTTCCACACTCTCAAAAATATGAGTTACTCATCACGATTATTTTAACCCGACGGTAGATTCTACAGCAGTGTAGTGTAGGCCTCTATCCTTACGCTAACAAATATAACCAACACTAACCTTCACGGCTTCGTTGTCGTCCCCAACTCGAAAGGTCACCGAACACACCGGGGCAAGCGACCTCGACATCATCAGCGCCACCGCCGCCCACCGTCGTCATTGCCGACACCGCCATAGTGAAGAAGGTGGGCCACCCCGAGAGGCCTTTCGCTAGGTACAAGCATGCGCCGCAGACACTTTCCATGGCGACTAACTCTCGTGGCCGGGGTGGGGAGGGTGGAGGCGGGACCCGTTGGAACAGCGGTGATTCGAGGAGCGGCGACGGGGGTAGGGAAAGGAGCTGGGGTGGGGGTGGGGGACGCGGCGGGGGCTGGCAAAGAACTTGGGGTGGTGGCGGGCAGAAAAACACGGGTAGCGGCGAGGAACGCAGTGGGGGCGGCGGAATAGCTTGGGGTGGTGGCGGGGAGCGGAGCACGAATGGGGGTGGTGGACGCGAAGGGGGCTGGGGAAGGACGTGGGCTGGTGGCAGGGAGCGCAATATGGGTGGCGGCGAGGGACGCAGCGGGGACGGGGGGGGGACTTGGGATGGCGGCAGGGAGCGGAGCACGGGTGGGGGTGAGAGACGCGAAGGGGGCTGGGGAAGGACTTGGGGTGGTGGTGGGGAGAGGAGCACGAGCGGGGGTGAGGGATGCGGCGGGGGCCGCGGAAGGACTTGGGGTGGTGGCGGCGAGCGGAACACGGCTAATGGCTACGGGCGTCCGCCCGACTGGAAGGACTGGCTGTGGAAGTACTTGGAAGTGCCTAGGGGTGAAAAACAGGAGGTGATTGATTAAGGGTGTGGCCAAAAGCATGGAAATGTGTTCCCAGTTGTTTGGCTGAGCTAGCAGATCTATACTGTAAGTTCGACGGTTTTCGTTCGCGGGTGGCGTCGTCTAGCGCCTGTAATCCTGTGTTGGGCGTGATCGGAGGAAAAGTTGAGTTTTATTCGGGTACCGGGGAAGATATAGATAACTCATCCGGCTGCATACATTCTATGATGAACTATTGATTGCCGTCATTGCTGTCGTCTTGTGACCCATTATTAGGTGTTATATGCTTATTTTTGATGGTTTCGTACGCATTGATTGGTTGTTCAAGTTATCAGCTGATGCGTACATTGGAAGATCCATCTGCACAACCAGAGCTCGCACCTGACTACCGCTGGGGTTTCCACAGCTTTAATTTCTTTGGCGTATGCTCTGGTGTAAAGGGCGACGCGTCTCTCAGAGAGCGGTGTTCTAACCCTGGAAATGAGGAGGAGGAGGTGGCGCATTGCGTTCGTCGACCCTGAAACTGACAAGAAAAAAGGCTCTAGGATGCTCGAATCAATATGTAGAAACGGAAAATAGTTGCTAGTGTAATGTGCGCCAATCCGTCTTCTGATGGGTTTGTTTGTGGCGCGTTCCGCCTTCTTTAAAATGCAACCATGTGCACCCCCCTTCCCCGTTTGTTTGTTTTTTTTCTTCTTGGACAATCGTCCCACCACCCTCGGCGTTGCAGAAAAATGTTTACTACGAGGACGAACTGTGCGTCGTCATCTACGACGGCTTTCCTAAGGCAAAGCACCATCTTCTGCTCATCGCAAAGGTAAGGGGAGGTTTTGGCCCTCTCGTCCGTTCCTCTCTCATACGACACAGCCCGTGAGCTCTAGGAGGGCATATTCGTGCGATTTGTGTTGTTGTTGAGCTCAATCAAGGCTGAGGTAGTTGACGTGTAGCTCGAACAGTACAATACATTAGCTTTCGCCAGCCCGCGCACAGATGGTGTTTTCTCCCTCGAATATGTGCTCTGCGCGAAGACGAAGCACGCGTTCATCTCGTTTTACTTGTACGCCGCCTCCACTCGGTGCTCCGTCTCGAAAGAGATGCGAGGTATATGGTCTAATGACGAAGGCAAGCAACTAATATGTACCCCCCCCACCCTCCCCTGCGGCTCCCACGGAAAGTTGGGTTGGTTTTATGTTTTCCTCACGAAGATCAAACCCAGACCAAACCCAGGGAGCCAGAGAGCTTCCCGTTTCTTCACATGTTCAAAATAAAGCCTCGGTAAGCAATAGCAAACGACCCTAATGTCAGCGAAACATGTTTTCCATGCTCACAGCCAGTCTGGTGGAGAACCGACACAGCGGATGCGACGCTTAGACGTCTCTGTTTTCATCCCCATCACCGCCTCCGCCGCCTTCCCATTTCGGCCCAAATCGTTTGGTTTTAATTTCGCTGTCTCGAAGAACGCCTCGGTCAAGCTACCGACCGACCTTCGGAGGGAACACCTGCCGTCTCGGCGCCGCCTTCACGACGTGGGAAGGGCGATAGCGGAGGCGTTATCTCAGCAGGGGGCTGGGGCAGTCAGGTGGCGGATTGCACGTTCACTTTCTTCTGAAAATATTACGCTCGATTGTACCAGTCTAAGACTGCCGTGCACCCAGGGTGATTGCCAGACAATTGGGTCGTAGGGTGGAGGGGACCACAAAGGAAAGGGGATATATAGAGACTCAGAGCCCTTGGCTGTAGAGACAGGGTGCATACCAGCCAGACGCATTATTAGCGACCGAGCTTGACGGTGCAGCTGGTCGAGGAACTATGACCGAGCCCGGCGAGTATAAACCCCACGTATACAGCGAAATAATTGTATCCGGAAGTGATACTATAAAGGGTCACGGTAGGTGTATGTTGCGTGAGCGAATACAGGGCACGGGGCAGAGACCGACACCGGGCGTTGTCGTGTGTCAAGTCTTCGTATATATGTGCGTGGTGGTGCGGTCGGCGTCAAGCCCGGGCAAGGCAGACGCGAGCCCCGTGTATAGATCACGCACCCCCCGAGTGGAACCTTGATTTTCCAGAAGGGTGCGGTGCTGCTTGAAACTACATATCAGATTGGTGCCTACGCCGCCGTGCTTGGCGTCCTCGTCTTTTCCAGCTCCTGTGGAATCAAATTTAACCTAAGCGTTGCCTTGGATTACGCGTAAGGCATCACCTATGTCAGGACAGACGTATGCCCCCCCCCCCCCCCCTTCTCTCCAGCAAGGCCACCAGAGTGAAATTATTGATGTCGGCATGCGCTCGCTTCGCTGTCCGCTTACTGTGGATAAGTGTGTGCGGGATCATCGATACGTGGCCTTATCGTTTTCCTGATCGCTCGGTGATTCACGCTCTGTTCCACACGGCGCAGGTGCGGATATCACGCTATCCCGTCTCATGAGCCGCTTCACATGCACATCATCAGCCAGGACTTCGATGCTCCGCGACTGAAGCGCCCCTCGCACTGGAATAGCTTCACCACTGGTTTGACCACAATTCGTCTCACTATACAGTAGAAACAGCGGAACCTCCACACTCTCGTATGTGGAGCCCGTATTGCTGCATGAAGAATTTGTTCCTGCCTTCGGCATATTTACCACTAACCTCAGAACATACACTGTCGGGAACCGCACCGCTTGGAAACTGTTTTACCGACATGCGTATCACTTCGCGAGGGCTTGTTTCGCGCTTGGTCTACCCAGTCTACCCGCACGCTTATACACCATGCGCTCGATGAAGGGGAGGTGGCAATAGGGCAATCGACTGCCGACGCCTATACGATACACACTACTGTAGTTTCGTGTGTTCAGAGGAAGTGAGTTTTGATGATTATGATACCTCCCCGCCCCGCCGGCCTATCAATGCCGTATGATTCCGTTCGTTCCCCGTTGGCTGTGTGATGTCAGACTTTTTCCTGGACTGCTCCTGGGTTGAGACGCGGCTGGAGGAGCTGGGAAGCCTCGAACTCGACATGGACATGTGAGTGACTGAGGCGATTCTGCGTTACAGCAGCAGAGACGGTAGATACCTGCTCGAAGTACTTTATGAACGATCGCTGCATACGAGGGAAACGCCTCTTTACTACTGTAGGACACGCCAGCAGCTCCCTCCCCTGAGCGATCGATTAGTTATCTGGGCACGACCGCATTGGTCAAGAAGACTCTCCCTTCAGGAAACCAAAAGGTAAAACATATCTATGTTACTACGGTAACTGTGCGTACCGTTCTTGTTTCGAGGTATACTTTATGAAAATGGACAGCTCCCTGCGGCGCCGTCGTTTTGCACATGGTATACAACAAGCAAGCACCGTGATATATCAAGATGCTCACGTGCCATGTGTTCGCCCCTCCCCGTACCACCGGCCCCTTTGTCTAGCGAGGTACATATTTCAAGCGCCCTGAGCACTCTTTGTTGGTTTCTTTCCTGCTGCTCTTTCTCATCGACGTATCCCTGCACCAGGTACAAGAGGCTAGAACATCAGCCGATGCTGTGCTTTCGGTGCGGATGGGCAGCTAGCGGCATGCCGTCGATCAAGAAGCACAACCTCCAATGCACTGCTCCCCTGCCTGGCGGTGCAGCAGAGAGCCGCAGCAAGAGCGCTTAGAAAATAGGCAAGGAAACCGGGCATCATATGATACGCGTTGGGGACGAGAGGAATGGGGTGGAAGCATATGCCCCCAGTGGCAGTGGGGAAGAAGCGGGCGTTTTTTCGGGGGGGGGCAGCTTCGACGAGGAACGGTCGCCGGGGCGGGGTGTAACTCAACTCGATTTTTTTTTCTATGATCTTACATTTTTGAGGTGGCGTATCAGGACGGCGACATCGTGTTTTTGTTTCCTCGTACCGAAGAGAGACGCATGGAAACCCAGATGCCATAATATGTGTACGGCGGGGGTAGACACAGCAGCCTCAATATATATGGAGACGACGGGATTTTCCCTCTAGAGGACATTATGGGGTGTATACTGTACCTGTAGTACCGTCTCGAACTGCGTAAATCGCTCTATTCTCTTCTGCGCCTATGGACAGGGCAATATGGTACTCGCAGTCGATGTGATCAACCCGGACAGTAGTAGTAGGACTGCTCACAGTGCGAGAACGTGTGACGGCGATGAGCGCCTGGGGTGGGGAACCCGGTGCGCGGTACTTCCGTGTCAGCGGGCATCAGTACAATATACATATAAGCTAAGGGAAGGGATACCGGAGAGAGAGCTTATTTGTTTACTTATATGCAGCATATTACTGCCAGTAGTCCGTGGCCCTGGCCGGGCAAGAGTCGAAATAAACGCTGAACGGAATTTGATTGGTCGAGCAGTTTATCATAAAACCAGGAACACGGAAGATATATAGCGGCCTTTGGCGGCATGGAGGTAGACACAGGAGTATTAGTAAAATAGCAGTAGCAACAACACGTTGGAGACTTCATGGACTTGTCCCCGCGAGGAAAACTCGGGCGGGGTCGTCTCGCCCTACGTTAACCCACCGTGTCTCTCGGCTCTCTTCTGCACCTATCGACTGAGCACTACACGACTCTCCGTTTATCGGTGCGGAAAACCCGGACAAGGGTATTTGTAGTAGTCTACTAATGGTGGTGGTGAAGCTCACATCGCGAGAAGGCGAAACGCAAATGAGCGCCGGGGGTGCTGAATCTGGTGCGCGGTAAAACAAATGGGCGGTTCGTGCAGTACCCCAGGCAGAGGTGAAGGGGTGGCGAAGGAGGAGTGAGGGTATCGCATATCTGTCTTATTATACCGTCAGTTCCCATGACCCTGGCCGGGCGTGCAGTTGGAATAAAGAGGCGTGCTTCGATAGGGGCTGCAATAAAGCGGCATACTGTGTTAGGGGTTGCAATTAAGAGGCGTGCTACGATAGGGGTTGGAATAAAGAGGCGTGTTACAATACGGGTAGACTGTTTTGGCCCAAGTATTTATGACTGGCTATTAGTGTGGTATACTCCTCGACTGAGGAAGCACCCACGACCTTACCGTCGGAGTACAGGTACTAACAGTGTTTCACAACGTGTTTTGTGATTTCGTTTTCATTATATCTCGAAACCAAGTGTTTTAGAATGAGGTGTGATATAAAGCTGATCAAGCGGAACAATACATGTAGCACGACTACCGTAGGACGCGTCTAAGTGCCGGGCGGGATTTGAATGGAGCGGGTGCACGTAGTGGCATACGATGGTACGGTAGACACAGTAGTAGCAGTGGTAGTAGTAGCGGTTGTTTTACGCGCGTGCACCAACGCCTCTGATCGTGAACATTACAGTAGGGGCGCCCGAGTACATCGGGAGCCACCCCCCCCCCCCCCCCCCCCCCCCCCCCCCCCCCCCCCCCGATACATTCCAGAGGGCCCGACCATATTGTGTGTTCTGACCCCCGACAGCAGTGGTCTGTGGGACGTACAATCTTGATATGCTTACTTCCAAAGTTGACGAGTTTGGCGTTGCCCAGACCTGGTGGCGGTGTATTGGCCAGCGTTTTGTGCGCCATAAGATGGCGCATCTTCGGCCATATAGTGGTAAACGTCAACCTGGAAAGTCGGTGTACCGGCCACATGACACATGATGGTATGAGTGGTGGTTTGACCAATGAGCGCCGCCGGTGTAAAGCGCTTTCTGGCGGATTCGCGTTGTACCGTGCATTGGCGCCAATACCCACGGTATGCGGAGGGCTACTGTAATGAAATCGAATACCTCGGCCATGCCGTTCCGGCGGGAGGTGTGAAATCAGCATACGTCAACTGCCCACACAACGCCAACATGCTTCCTTCGGTCTCAGGCGTTTGGACGAGGGTTTCGCTGACATACCACCCACTCGACCCGATTGTGTCACTAACACCGCTCCACAAACGTTACAAAGGCTGTTGTAGGATCAAAGGTGTTGGCATCCCGTGCAAGATGCCGCAATATAACGCATGAAGGATGTGCTGACCTCCAGTCCTGTCGCAAACTCTACTGATTTCCACGGGGGTTGTTGTCCATGCCGACGCACCCGAAGCTGGCGCCAGGTAATTTAATTGCTCAGCCTTCCCGAGAAGTGTGATTACAGTATATTCCGTAACGATCTACAGTAAATACCGTCGCGAAAGTTCGAGAGTATCTCCTCTTTCAACTAGCCAACGCCATTGTAATAGTGCAAACATGACAGAGTGCTGTATCCTGTGGTACTGGCATTCTGGTTCCGGTAATAATTTGACATCCCACACAATCTTGCGGGAAACTCGGTATAGCCTCCAACAAGCTACAGCGTTCATTTTTGCTGCTTCGTACCGCTGTGTAAACCACCATCCTCGTGCTGCACTATAATGAAGATATTATCAGCAGCATGCGTCAGGTTTTGCCTTCGACGCGACGGAATAACAACCACTTGGCACGCCGTCTCGAGACGGTAACACCCCAAAGTAAAAAACAACAGCGATCGAATTACGTCCCTCCTCGTCGACCGCGTTCCGGTCGGAACTGTTTTCCCCTACCAGACGCACGCTTATTTGTCGCCACCACCGGGGGAGGATCCTTCCCCCCACCCCCACCTTTTCCCACTAGGATCTGATGTCGGGGCCCTCTGCGTCCTTTCTACGTGGTCTTGCCGCGACCCTCCGTTGCTCCTACAGGCAGACGGGCGGCGCACTCGACGTTTCTCTTGAGGCACTTTCGCTCCCCGCCCATCCGCGCCGGAAGCATTGCACAGGCTTGTTTTGCAGTATCCTGAACCTGACACGCGAACACGCAAGGCAATAACCAAACCGGCAGGAAGGAAAGAGCTGAGCGGAAGCTTTAACGTATCGTCTCGCATCAGGAGCTGGACGCGTGCTACGGTAGAGGTAGCAGTTTTTGGCTGAATTGTTTTCTGAACGATCGGGCTCCTTAACCCAAACTTGTCGTTTTTTTTTCATTTTTGAGACGAATAATGCTTCAGAGTAAACTTCGGACATGGGATTTCTCATCCGGTAGCACTTTTATTTTCTTCCAAGACCATTTTTTCGGTGAAGTATGACGCTCCTTAAGTGAAGAGCTCAGAAAATTCATGGTGCACCTCCACGTCACCGCCCAACAGCCCGAATAGACTACGGGGCGGAACACCCAGAACTTGCGAGTAGTCGTGATCGCTTGCCTGCCAAAATCTCGGCGGAACTATATAAAAATCATTTTTTTATAGACGATATGAAGATATCGGTACGTCTGAGAAAATATCGGCTCTTCTGAGAAAGCATTACGGTGATGGGATAATGAGAATACATACGCGCAGTAGTTTCTCCGCGTATGAGTCGTGGGTCGTGGGTTGCTGGGTGCTTGGTGCTTCGTTGCCGGGTTATCCTACTCAAACACACCAGCCTGCCGTCCAACACACAGCACAGACACCCAGTGGCTTTGACCGTAGAGTCAGGTGGACCAACTCTTTCCTGCCATGTCGAGCCAATTTGGTCTGGGCACCGCTTCTGGCGCTTTGCCCCCACCACAGCACCCAGCATCAAAGCACCAAGCACCCAGCAACCCACGACCCACGACTCATACGCGGAGAAACTGCTGCGCGTATGTATTCTTATTATCCCATCACCGTAATGCTTTCTCAGAAAAGCCGATATCTTCATATCGTCTACGTATAAAAAAATGATTTTTATATAGTTCCGCCGAGAGTTTGGTAGGCAAGCGATCACGACTACTCGCAAGTTCTGGGTGTTCCGCCCCGTAGTCTATTCGGGCTGTTGGGCGATGATGTGGACACGTACTGCTGTAGGCGGTTTTGAGGCTGTCGCAGATGGTCAAAAGAGGGGGTATGGTTTCGGTCAATCGGGGGTGAAGAAAGTGGTCAATCGGGGGGAGTAGATAAATTTAGTAGGTACGTGGGGTTATCCCCCCCCAAGATGTGGTCAAAGGGGGGACTTCGCTTGCTCCCTCGTGCGCCGCCGTCCCGTTAGGTCCAAGGACATGCCTGAAAAAAAAAACAAAGTTGTTTGCGTGCTTGGCATGGGCTTCGGGCATCTCGCCAGGCCTTCGGAATGGCGTTTGAGGCCTGTTTGGGCCCGCGGGAGCACGTTCCGCGGGCGCATTTTGACCCTACCCCCAAATGGCCGTAAAACCAGGGGGTATACCCCCAAATGACCATTTCCCAAATATAAACATCTTCAGAAGCACGGGCGTGCGGAAATGCCAGTCGTGTTTGGGTACGATAAACAAAATGGTTGGATATGATGACACTACAAGCACAGGTGGCATTGCGCTTTTTTTTTCTTTTTTTTGGCCTTCTTCTAGAAAAAAAGTTGAGTCTACGTACGAGTATGTATGTATGTATACATGTATACTACTGTCAATATCATGCTGTTGTATGGTGTACTGCTGTGTACAGAGATCAGTATACCCGCAGAGCTCTCAGTGATGCTTATCATTTTTGTTTATGATTAGTTCATTGAAACACAGAGGACTGATGCAGTACTGCATTCTAATACGCGGCGAGTTTGAAAAACCAGAGGGGTCTATGTCTCGTCTGTAGTACGTACGTACGTACCATCGTCTTTGCAGTATGACACTGAACTGGTGCACGTATTATATGTTCCAGGTGGAAAAAAACAACAACAACAACAACAACACAACACGACCCGGCTTGAAACACCGCCGCTGCGTGTATCGTTCCGCATCCGATAGTTGTGTTTTCACGTTTTCACCCAACGTCGACGCCACGACTGGCATATGTCGGCATTTGTTAGTGTACTTACTTACATGTCTAAACGTCCGAAGAGGCTATTGCCTGTATTATACGTAGTATGTACGTACAAATGCTTACTCTGTGTGGTCCAAGATTATATACCAGGTACAGTGTGTCGTGCGGAAAAAACGCGCCGTCAAATGAAATGTATCCGCGTTGAAACCCACTTATGAATGCTTCTGCATCATTGCCAATCGCCAATCAATCGCCAATCGCTCTATCCCACTCCGGCCTACCTACGGTAAGCTGCCGAACTCTTTCACAATAACAACAATATTGTTTTCTCTGTCAAAGGACGACAAGATACAGCTAGCTGTGTTGCTATCGCGAGGTCTACAGTACACTTCCTCCACACCAGCGCCTTAAGTCTCCAATCAACACGTGGGAGGAAGACAGATAGAGGTGAGAACGACTCATGACCTCTCGTACGTAAGTTACTTCTGCTAATTAATGTGTGTATCACCCCCTAATTCCAAGTGCGGTAATTGCGGTCGTCCCCAAAACTATTGCGGGCTGGTTTTGATTATCTTCTGGTTGAAAGCGCTAACAGACAGATAGGCAAGCGACGCACACATACATGCGTGACACGCTATTAGAGCAGGCAGGGAGGGAGGTATGCGGCAACTGCCCCAGGCCTGCGCCGCTGCACACGTGTCCCCTGTTTACTGTTCTCAGTTGTTAGCCGAGACGCACCGACTGCGGCTCGCTGTGTGCGATGGGATCGACAATAAGTAAACCTTCTTTTTTTCCGTGGCTTCCCCCCTCCACGCGCAAGCCGTTACATATCTACGGCGAGGGGGCCACCGTTTGTTTGTTGGTAGTCAAATACAAAATAGATGGTACTACAGCAGCAGTAGATGGACCCATCTTTGACAAACACCAACTATGCATGGTAAGCGAAATGTTGGCTCGTGATGGCGATGGTGGTGATGGTGATGGCAGTGGTGGCCTTGTTTGGGAACCCACGCTCATGTTGCAGGCATAAAAAGACCTACACGTATGGCCTTGTAGTGGAAAAATCATTGCGTTCTAGATCCAAGGTTCATGCCCCAAAGAAGCCTCAGTGCTAAGAAAGGCGTACCCACTACAGTAGTACGAGTCTGCGGTGTGCTATTTCAACCGCCTATGGAGCCACACCACACAGCGCCTATATATTGTACCCGGCTTTGGTGTCTGTTGATCGGACAGGACGGGCTCGACCACTGCTTAGCGATCATCCTGCGTTGTTACATGTGCGCCCCAAATGGCCGGTAATCCGAAGTTTGTTTGGTGTTTGGAACAACCTCATAAACACGGTATCGAGTGTTAAACGTGTACCCATACTTGTGTCGTAACACATTCTTAATAGTTAGTCTACCCGATCAGAAAGTGTAGAATGTATCAGAGCTAAACGACAACAAACAAATAAACACGAGAGGCTGTCGGCACGCTCACACGTGTTTGGTAAAGTTATCTTGCCTCGCCTGATGCCGTCTGAACGAGAAGGGGCTATTGGGTGCAGCGAATGATATCGTTTCGTCACTTGAGCTGAACACTACGGTAATACTTACTTAACCAACCAAACTATTTTGTTGTAGCAGTGGTGAACGATACCCTGCTGCCAATCGAGCTAAACATGTTAATGCTTTCGGTTAACTGCGATCCCACAACAATGAATACGATGACAGGCGGTGAGCGTTACTGGGCGAACGAACAGCTTTGTTTGCAATGTCAAACACCAACACGCATATTATATCAATTCACGCTACGAACAAACGTCCTCTCTGTTGACGCCAGGTATGTGGCGGTGAGTTGCAGAAGATGTAAGATCCTCTTTGCCTACCACATTTTCGACGTATGCATCCATTTGTTTCTTTCCATCCTGTTTTTACTTCGCACTTCCTTTCACTCTCCTTCCTAGGCGTAACTCAAATCCAATGCCACAGCGTAGGCGCTTCTCCCTCCTCCCCACTACGGTTTGTGCCTTGATTTTTTATCGCGAGAATATTTCAGCCCTTTTTTTCCCTCGTCGACTCGCATCGAACCTCCCCGGCCAGCGAGCCTTTGATTCGAGTGCAGCTGTATCGAGTGGTTGGTGGATCGTCACTAGAGATGAGCACTATCTAAAGAAAAACTGTTTACTCGTGGTTCTTGGAAACGCGGCAGGCGTTTTCAAAATACAGTAGTCGT
Organism: Saccharina japonica; assembly: GCA_008828725.1. Taxonomy (NCBI): domain Eukaryota; class Phaeophyceae; order Laminariales; family Laminariaceae; genus Saccharina; species Saccharina japonica. The sequence continues at coordinate 2,148 of MEHQ01000241.1, read as the reverse complement.
TTTTTCAAACATATTAACCGGGTTTTAATATATTTAATATGTGTTCGTGTTTCGTAGGGCACCCAGATGTACACTAAAGCAAGCCTGCAGCAATGAACCATGTGAACATACATATGGAAGCGTCAACGTTGGGCAAACAAGGTATATCGAAGAGAGCCAGGGTTTTCACTTGGGAGTCCACAACAAGGTGCAAATCGAGGGAAAATGGAAAAAATCACCCGTGGTTTCCAATGTTTTGGAGGCTGGGTTACCTGCCAAACAAGAACCGGTGACACGAGTTGTTCGTTTTCAAGAATAACGCCTCCTACCCGTTTTTCGGTACTTCAAGCATTATACCCTGTGCCAATCTCTAGTCGCCACTCAGCAATCGTACAGTAGTTCGCTGGGGTGGGGGTGGGGGGCTGAAAGCCCCTGCCCGTAGCGCAACAACGGTGCAGCCACAAAAAGCTACCGCAATCAAGGGGTGGTGGTAGCGTAAGTATATTGCCTCGGCGTATACCCTTGATATACCACACCGGACAAAGCAGAAGTGAAAAGACTAAAATTGGTTATGCGGCAAACTTCGGCCAGAGGAGGTGTACGTGGCGAGGGAAACCAGATTTTATTGCATGGTCCGAGGCGTTCCTACGCAAGAGACGTGCGTACAAGCACTCGGATTTTTCCCGCCAGATAGTGATGTGGTGTACAGCAGGTATGCTTTGGTCTTTTGGCGTCACGGCCCCGCCTACGCGATTCCCGCCACCCCGCGTCGGATAAAACAACGCGAGGGGAGATCAAACGGAACATATGTTGCGTTGGAACTGCGACTTACTATTTCCAGGAGTGCCTGCCAGACAAGAATAACGACGCGTGTCACTTCTGGCCTCTGACCTACCACCGAACGTGCACCATACTGTGTGTGTTCCAGAATATTATGTCGTCACCGGGTCCCGCACACAACGAGGAGGGTGGTACTGGGGTGATCGGCACAACAGGTGTCGGTTCGAGAGCTGAGGAAGCAGGAACCGGGACCATGATGACATGCTTAAGCGGCAGGTTAGCGTCTTTGACGACTGGGGAAGGAGAGGAAATAGAGCGTGTTGCTGCCAAGGAAAACGAGGACACGGGCGAGGGGCTGAAGGGGGGGGAGAGCATGGGCCAAGGCAACGGGTACGTGTCGTGTGTGTTGGGTACGTGTTGTGTGTTATGGTGTCGATGTTCTCTTCGTGGCGGTCATGGTGGTCTTTGTTAGCGTCGATCTTTGGCGGCAGTCATCTACTGGTTTGTGTTGCAATTAAGAGGTTGTGAATCAACGGACACAGTTGTAGGGTTTGTTGCCGCGGTGTGTTAGCTCTCGTCCAAAGCGCTAATACCTTGAATCAGATCACGATTTTGTTCGCTGCGTCGAAGAGTCGCCGAACGAGCTCAATTGGCGTGCCCATCCCGCGCGCCCGAGGGCGGCGGGCCTCCCCGAGACAGAGAGGACGGAAAGCCCGGCGATATCCGAATCGGTGGCGTGCGTAAGTTCAACCCATTGAGGGTTGGTTTGCCCGGATATCGCTAATAATGCAGCAAACAACACCGTCACACATTTGACAGAAAACGATGAGCGTTCCCTTGAGATGCTGCATATTGTGTCCCTCTTGTGCCAAAGTCAAATTATGAGGTGAAGGCATCCCCCACCTCGATCACTCTTCTTATTTTCCTCCTTTGGCCTTTTCTAACCATTTATTTTACTCTTCACAAGTGATTTTCACAGACACTTCCGTGCCACCTCTGATATCTCTCTCCAGAGAGACAGAGCCTCGACACGCATAATTATTTCAACAACAGCTCAAGTAGTCAATTAATAGATATATCCACCCCTTCCTCGCATATACATATATATATATATATATATATATATTCGAAACTTCAACAGCAGCATGTGATACTGTACGTATGACGCGGCCTTTGTTGACATATATCTTGTGATGAGACGACCGAGTAGAGACGATGATAGAGGGGAATGGAAGATGCGTTGGTTCGTTGCTTGAGCTTGAAAGCAAGCTTCTTCTTCGATATGGAAAGACCTCTTGTTATTATTAACCTCTGTAGATTGTAGACTAGGTGAGAGGCAAAAGCCTGGATGACCAAGGGGAGAATGAGAAGTGACCTCTTGGGGGGGGG
>MEHQ01001126.1:0-15731 GCA_008828725.1 Saccharina japonica | reverse complement strand
AAACGTATCTTTAAAAACATAGTCAAACGGTCAATGTGTCCGATTTCAGATTTGAAGGATTGAGTTCGATCCTTGGCGATGCCTACGTATACGCTTTTTTTCTACTTTTTTTTTCTACTTTTTTTGCATTGTACGTAACAAAACCAAGTGGGTTTCTTAGGCAGGGAGAGTTCCAGCCCTTTCTTCGGTGCATCCTTTTCTGCTTCTTCTGCAAATATTATCCCACCACTCCTGTACATGTGTCACGTGTGCGTGCGTTTACGGTGTGTGCCGTGTGTCATGCGTGCATGTATGTGCAGCGCATCACGCTTGGAGTATTTTCAAACATTTTTTTGCCGGGAGTCCTCGGTTTTGTGCGGGATGGGCCTTCCTTCGCTTGAGCTCCACAACAATTAAATATTGGCAAATACGTTTGGCGGGATCTCTAAGAGTCAATAGTAAAGGTTCCACCATCTTTCCGAGTATGTTTTTTATCCCCAAAAATACAGGTGCAGCTCTAAAAAGGTCTACATTCATGAAACGTAGTAGTACCAGATATTTCATAGCGTCGTATTTATGTACTACGAATTGAATACAATATGATATGCGTATGATGCAATATCGCATGCTGTTGTTGTAGTAGGTTTTCGATTCGTCCTTGCGCCACTCCCCTAGGCACGTCCCGGAGGGGAACCTTGTAATATGTATTCGTACTCGAACAAAACGGCAGGAGCGAAAAACAAAAAACGGAAAAAAAGGTCGGAAAAAAATGAGAAATCATGGAAAAATTGTACGTACATACGAGTATACGCGTACTCGAAAAAAAGAAAAAAAATCCCATCGGACCCGTCGGACCCATTGCGCCGCAAAAAACAAAAAAAAGTTTTGGCGTCTTTCGCGTTCTGTCAGCCTTGATGCTCCCCGTCCCTCCGCGATCACGTCGCCATCGATTCGGTCCGGGTCGAGCTCTACTGCCTCTCTGCCCCAGTGAGCCCCGTGGCCCGCCTCGCGTGAAGCCCGGTGCTCACCGTGGCCCTCGTTCGCCCGCTCCATCATGATGGTGTTCAAACTGCCGGGGTTTCTCTTTAAATCCTATTTGTTCCGATAAATAAGCACCGCTTGAATTTTATTTTACAGCAATAAACGACCCTTATATTTTCGGACATGCTGCAGCAGCAACGCAGACAAAGCGCCTTCATGCTTCCCTCGTGTGTCTCGGTGGACACGCCACGCCTAGCCACGAAAAAGGCGACCGCGCTCCTTCTGACCCCCCCTCTACTGGCCAGCGCCCTCCCATACCCGCGATGGCGCCGGGCTCGCCCGCGCTGCCGTGCTGTCTGGGCACACACACGAACCCAAAACTGAAAGAGGAAGAAGCCTCTCGCCAACTAAAGTATATAGGGAATAAAAAGAAAGAGCATGAGCAAGTAATGAACGGAGGCGGTGTTCGAAGTGGGAGCTCTGAGAGGCCAGGGATGAGGGATCCCTGGGGGAGATATTAGTAAGTATGTCTATCTTCCAGGTGGTGGATCTTGAATTTCTGGGGGGTCTTGAGTCTTGAACTTTGAACTCATCCAGGTGGGCGAACGGTGAAAAACAAACCAACCGGCCTGAAAAGTTGGCCGCACAAGTAGTATTACGCCAACAAAAGAAACAAACAAAAAAAACTGGGAAAAAAAAAACCTTGACCTATTTGGGACCCCCGAGACCCAAGAAAGCGACAAAACCAATGATAGCTTTGATGGTACGCTATTTATGATATTTCTGCATATACGGCTCATCAGCGTGGGCTAGTGTTATGGTACTGCTGGAATGATGTGGAAACGCCGGATAAATACCTGGTATCAGGTATAAGAATCGTATTGGTAGTACTTGGAAGGCGTATCTTAGATGGTAGTACTTGGAAGGCGTATCTTAGATGGGAACCAGGGGTTCCCAGGTTCATGGCACAACCACTCGAGGGGTGGACAAAGGGTGATAGTGGATCTTTAAAATGGGGGTTTTGTCCGGGTAGTAGGATGTTGACCCTCAGATCGAACCCTAACCCTAACCCGAACCCGAACCCTATGTCAGTGGTCAGTGCTTGCTTGGCCAATCAGAGTGCCTAATTAGCTACCTTAGGAAGATCCACTAACAGTGTTTGTCCACTACTGGAACCACTCTCTCTCTCTCCTTTAGTCTTTCATCGTGGGAAAGGAATAAAATTCCTCTTCTTCTATCTCTAAGCAAACAGCACACGTGGCACAATAACAACCAGCTATGATCAGCGTGAGCGAGCGCCCAGCAGGAGGCGCAGGATGGTGTTGCGCCCGTGCCGTATGACTCCTTGCATGCCTTGCATGTAAATAAAAAGGAACCGATTGCTGAGAGTGCCTTCGTAGCATGGGTAAGCGGAATTCGACGCGAGTCGACGAGGGAAGAAAGCAGTGCTGAAATCTTCTCGCAATAAAAAAGCAAGGCATGTATTATATGTACCGTAGTGGGGAGAGAGGAGAAAAGCCTTCTTATTATAGTGACCCCGGATCTGAGTTACGACTAAAGAGGGAGAGAACAAAGAAGGACAAAGATAATAAATGGTCGAACCCGGGCCCACAATAAGGCAAGGTAGAAGTTTGGGTGTAATAAGGAAGACAAACCATCCGCGGGAAGGATAATAATATACAAATGAGCTACGGCATTGAGAGAAGAGCATAAGGGATGACAAGTATGGGTGTGATCTCATGCCGCAGCAGAGAGGCCTCATTGATCCCAAACTATGTACGAATTCATGCGACGACGGAATGCTAGCGGAGTAACTACTCTCTGCGACGAGGTGCCGCGTTGATTACCGGCGAATCAACGCGGGGGTAGTAACCTTGGGTGAGAGTCTCCGGCTGATCGCAGCAGAGAGGCCTCATTGATCCCAAACTATACACGAATGAATGCGACGACGGAATGTTACCGGAGAAAAAACAAAATAAAAAATGTAACTCGGACACCAATTTGCATCATTCCCCGATCACTCTGTATCGTCACTTTTTATTCGCCACTTTTCCTCTCTAAAGCCCCAATTCGTTAATCATCCTCGTCGTCACTTTGCTGTCACTATATAACTCGATGTCAGGTTATATCAAGCCTTATGGAAGGCATGCCGATCATATTGCCCCACCCTCTTCGACGTTCCCGCCCTCATCTCGCCGTCAAAAGCATTTTCTAAAAACAAATGCTCGAAATATGCTACAACCCCCCCCAAGATTGGGTCACAAGTTTGACCAAAACTTGTGTTTTTGATCATTTTTTTTTATGAGCAATGTCGACATAGTTTCATCCTTCCAAATATCAGAACTGCATCAAGTATCGTAAATGCCGCCGTTAGGGCAACACGATCTGTACCCTGTGATGCGCTATAAGGTACAGCAGTATGGATACTGACCACATATTGATTTATAAGCGCCTGCATAGACATAAGGTGCTTTGCTTATGGCACAGAGAAAATTATTAGCACAACTGCCAGGGTACACCGGCTTCTTCGGTATCTTTTCGGGTTGGTTTCCACGGTTATATGGCGTGGGGTTCACCGTTCTATGGCGTGGGGTTCACCGTTCTATGGCGTACAAAACACCGATCGATACGCCCATCAACGCCAACCTCGTCAGGTTCAGTTCTAAGCAAGACGCCATCATACTGCACCCCCCCACGGAGCAACAGCATATAACCAACAGAGCAACGTCGGGGGTCAGAGTACACACATTAGTTGAACCATCTGCAGCGTGTCGGAGCCCTTTGGCCCCCTTCCCACCACACGGCTATCAATGTCCACAAACCCACTGGACTCCATCGCTTGACATTGATGGGCGTATCGATCGGTGTTGTGCACGCCATAAAACGGCGAACCAAGCGCCCATTAACAGTGAACACGAACCCGAGAAGACAGAAGCCGGTGTTCCCTGGTATTTTTGGCCATATCCCGGTACAGGGGTGTTTTAGCCAATCAGAGGTGCTGATGTACGGTGCTTTTTGTGGCGGATTTCCCCTGTACCGGAAAATGGCGTTAATCACCCCCGGTATACCGTTTTATGTCTAACTATTTCCTTCTAAATATAAAAATGATGCGAACACGTCGGGTGTGAGTACGACCGATTGAGTGGTTGATGCTCAACTTTGGAAGCTGCGACTAAATCAGGGCTGTCCTCGGCACGATTTCTGGTGTATAATAAATAGTGCAAAAGCCCAAAACAGGTGTACCTGTTCCATTTAAGCCAAAAAAGGTACATACTGGAAATAAGTAAAAAATAGACGTAACAGGCGGTGTTTTTGGCCTAGTAGAAATCGCAAAGTTGTTATTTGTTGCGCCTGAACAGTGAGAGCGTGCGGCCTTTAATATCTGAAAAATTGATGTATTCATACGTGAATGCTTTGATTGTTTTTGTGGTCACACTCACTCGTGCTGCATTCACATCGTTCGCATGCGAACATAACCACTGAAATTTATTTGAGTTTGAACTGCTCGCTATCCATACCTTTTCAGCAAGCACCAAGAGTATGCGAATGGGAAGATACCTCGTGCACCGGAGCAAAAGTACGCCATCTGCCTCCCCGCACCCGTTGCCAGCTTTGAAGCCTCGACCATCCTCGAGAAACCGCCTGCACACAACGGCACTGAGCCCACCTCGACGCGGGGTGAGGAAGACGAACTGCTGTCTGTGTTCATCGTGCTGCATACGAGTGTGTTTATGTATGTACTGCACTGAAAAGAAATTTCCGTTTCGCTGTACTTCAACGGAACACGTACATGCCGCTTATATTATTAATAGTCGCAATACTACTGACTCCTAAACTCCACTCTTTATGGCCAACCAGGCTACTACACGAGTTGGTTGGTGAGTACCTTTACGGTCGGCAATATTATCTCGACGTACGCTTGGGGATACTTCGCTGACCGGTTCGGCCGGAAGCCCGTGATGGTGTTCGGGTTGTTTGCGTGCGGTGTGCTCTCCATCACCTTCGGCCTATCTACGACCTTCGCCGAGGCAATGGTGTCTAGGTGAGGACTCAACGAAGCCTTACCCTCCTCGCTCAGGGAAAGCGGCAACACCATACGTATGTATGATATCTTAGCTCCGCAGAAAGGTGTGGTGTACGTAGGGGGAAAGAGATCGAGTAACAAAAAACAACACTGTTTTTCTCTTTTAGATCGACCGGCAGGATCTTGCGGCCCAACCTGTATCGATCTTGTGGCCCCTCAACCTGCATCGTCCTGCATCTTAAGTATAGCTGAAGCTCTTAATCGAGCGAAGCCCTTGCCAGGGGTAGCATAATCCGCCCCAACTTCCAGGGTACTGAGATGACATTCTTTCCACCTCCGCTACACTCATCGCTGGACCATGTATCGCAGGTTTTTATTCGGGCTCGCTAATGGTATGTTACCTATCGCGAGGATCATGGCTGTCGAGCTTCTGGGCCCGGAGCATGCAGTTATTGGCATGGCCTTCCTTCCTGGTGAGAGGCAGGTTATACGGTACCGTGCAGCACTCGTACATAACCGATAACCCATTCGTTCGGAGATTTCGAAGAAGCCTTGCGTTGTGTGATGCCCCCAACATGTCATGAAACTTAGACGCACACGTTTTGTTTTGGTTTTCATGGGAACAAAACGTAGCTGCGGCCGTTGGGCACTTTTTTTGTTTAATTTTGGGAACTTTCTTGTGCAGGGTCCAGAGCCGTCGGAACCATCATCGGACCAGTTATAGGAGGCGTCCTTGCGCAGCCAGCTGTGCTGTACCCGTCTACATTTTCATCAACAGGCTTGTTTGCCAGGTGATACTCGTCAAAGGCACGCCAAACAATTTATGCACCTTTTTGGTAAAGGGCAATGGCGTGTTCGTCGTCGTCGTCACAAAAAGTGGTCAATCAGAAAAATGCGAGCACGAAATGTTTTTCTCTACATATTGTAGGAGTGGCAGTGCGGAGCTTAGCATCCGCTCGTGAAGCTCCAACTTTCCTGGTATGCAGCGATGCAACGTTGCTATTTTGTATAACGCCTGCCGCTCTCTTGACAAGCTGTCACTTGTGATCTGTGAAGGTTTTTATGTGTTTTTGTCGAGAAAAGGCACATCTTCCACGCCAAAAGGTTTCCGGACGTTTTCTGCACCTTTTTGTGTCCAATTTTCACCCAGAAGCGCCTCTTCCCGGGCATTTTCTCTATATGCATTACGAGTAGGCAACATAGAGGTTATCCGTCCAAAGGTGGAGGTCTTCGCACCCCTAGACTGTGTGTAGTAAGTACGGCACGATGGTCTTTCTTTGCTCGTCAGGCGAACATCTTTCCACCGCACGCTTCCTTGGTTCCCCTGTTCTTGCAACGTGCCCAGGCATCCTTTCCTGCTGCCCAACATGGCCGTCGCCTTCTTGGCGTTCGCATGTCTGCCCTTCGTGATCTTCCACCTGCCAGAGACGCTGAATTTAGAGAGCGTGGCACGTGGCGAGCGTGCGTCAAGCCGGTAAACGTGGGGTGGGGCGGGCTCACATACGCCATAAGTACACAATACCCTGCTAAATGTTTTTTGTTTGCTACTGAGGATCACGTAGAAGCATCACAGCAGGTGAACAGTTCTGGCTCACGGTCTATTAATTTGGCCTCGGTTGCAAGTTCTTCGATCGGGTGACCATGGGGGAGTTCAGATACGCTGCGATTACACGGGAATGAGGTTTTGCTGGGGGTCACGTAGAAATACTCCAGTTTTTCAGTTGTGGGTCACGGTCTATTTGTTTCGCTACTGTTGCAGAATAAATACGATCTCAGTAAAGAGTATCAACCGTGCATGTTACTCCCTTGAGCGTATCAAGAGTAGACAGGACGAGTAGACATCACTGCCTGGAGCACGCGTGAAGTACGTTTGATCAACTACTACTGCTGTGACAAAACTTTGCAAAATGGACGACCCATGCTAATTTTTCTCTTTTCTTTATTCCCCTTTACCCCCTCTTCGCGCACCGCCCATCTCCCATCCTCTTTCCAACCCGATGCGCGTTGTCGTATTTTGCCTTGCCGTTGCCGACGGCAGCACCGGAGATATCGAAATAAGCAGCAACATCCCGCCTGTTTCCCGAGTCAAAGCTGAGACAATCTGGCAACGCAGTCCGCGCCATCTGCTTGAGCAAGCCACCCTCTCCGATGCCTCCGAGATGCTCCCAAAAACAGCATCTACAGCTCGAGTGAAGCAGACAAGCGACAGCAGCTGTGACGCCGAGAACGACCGGAATAAAGAGGAAAGCGAATCACGATTTGTTGTGAAACGCAAACACGGCGTCGGCCTGCCTGTTACGGACGTGGGCGATAATGAGTTGCCGCGGTGGGAGCGGCTTGGAAATTCTGCGGAGAGCAGCTCATGGTGTGGGCCGGGCGGGTTGCTGACCTCCTGGCGGGTGCGGTGGATCCTGGTGTTACAATGCTTCATCGCGGTGAGGATGGGGGGCGTATTTTCACAGTGTCGTGCGGCACACGTGTGTGATAGCTTCGCCCATGTTGTACCGGTGTATACACTGCCTCCTGCGCGCGGAGCGGCGTGAGGTTGGAGGTATGGATTTCGTTCAACGCTGTACCTGATGTTCAGGTGCACATCTCTTTTATCAAAATAAGAAACAGTCCAGCTGAGTGAAGTGCAGGCCCATGACCACAGAGTTTTAGAGCCTCGGTTGGTATTGTCTTTATTCGCTGCGTACACTGTTGAGCACTCTTTGAACTGACCCGGTGGCATTATTTCTACTGGTTCGGACCGGGCACATCCCGCCGCGACAATTTGGATGTACTCAAGCATCCAGAGGAGGCGCGTTACCCCGAGAGTAAAATATCTCTTTCATCGGTCTGCCTACCGTCTGACAGTACGAGTGTTGGCTTTGCAGGACTAACTCGGCGGTGGTACAGTGTTGTGACAATCATTCGACGGCGCGTGTGACGGCTAGCTTATCTCCAGCGAGGTGGTACAGTATAGGCCCAATATGATACAGTAGTTCACAACCTAGTAAAAACGTCCCAGGCTCACTTTTTTTGTGACCCTAATAGATTTAGACCGAGGAATCGCGCTCAGCGGCGAGCGCCACACTAAACCCTATGGAATACGTAGCCTGTGCACAAGGTTGCTCAAGGAAGGTGTCACAACAAGGTTTAAAGCCTTCTTGCTCAGATTGGGTGTTTCTTGTTGACGGGTCCGTACTGCGCCTCTTTCAAGGCGGCCCACGTTGGTACTGCCCGAGTGCCATCGACTGGATCCCCTCTGCATCAAAAGCGCACGTTGTTCTACGAAACGTCCCATTGCCCCGTCTTTTCTCGCGTGTCGAAGGCGGCAGCGGTGGGCTTCGACCAGATGTACCCGCTCTGGCTGCTTGCAACCAAGGACATGGGAGGATTACAATGGAGTGTGCCCAAGGTTGGAAAGGTAAAGATTGTTTGTCCAGATCACGGGGTAGCAGGGCGCTTCTCTGTCTCGATATTCCCAGAAAACAGGCCTTGGTTGTTGTGCGGGTTGTACGGGCAAAGCGGAGTACGGTAGTCTCCTGCTATGAACGGGTATGGTTCAGCTGGAGGTTTGACTGTATGCGAAGGAACAGCATTGAGGACATGCGATCCACTGTCGTTTGGGTGTTCGCAGGGGTTATCTATTCGCGGCGCGGCACTCCCTCTTGCGCGCGAACCTTGAGGCCTGCCGTACGAGGCTCGGAAACCCCAGCTGTCCACATCTATGCACAGGACTGGACTGGGCAAACACTTCTGTATACTCCTGTGACAGCCCCCTACTAACGAATCAATATGTACCAGGTAGTCGCGATCGCACGTCCTTGCAAAAGGCGGCGATGGTGGAAGGGATCGAGGATTAAGGTGGCCGACTGCACGCCCTCTGTGCGCTTGCGTCCTCGCATTGGCTCGCGTTCAGCATTCATTGCATTGCTGTTGTATGCATGCGGCGCAATCTATCTGATCGTCTGCCCTGTTTCGTTAAACTTCCATCTTGTGCATGGCACAGGTTCTTGGGTGGACGGGGGTGGCCATGATGTTGTTTCAGTTTGCACTGTACCCGGCCCTTTGTCGGACTTTGGGGATCGTTCGACTGGTGCGAATATCGGGTGTGATCGCAGTGCTGGTGCTCCTTGTCACACCGGACATACAGCACACCAGCTGGAGCGAGCGCAACTCCTATGTGGTGGGGGTGACGCTCGTGGTCTTGATCCAGATCTGCATGTCTGTGGTGCGTTCCACAGAACTGTTTGGACCCAGACAGCGTAACAGCTGGGCGTGGGGTCATGGAATTATACGTATGAGTAGTACTCTATCAAAGCTGTGCAATGTCCTGCGTGTTTTATCACACCTGTTTCTGCACCTGGTGGATTTTAGCCTGTCATTTCCTACCTGTGCTATTGATAATGTGTTGCTTTACATTGGAAACGCCTGCGAAACGCCGCGACCAATCATCGGCCGCATATGGCGTGCCAGGCAGTCTTTGTTCGTTTTAGGCTACAATACGACCAAATCAATACCATAACGCCAGTGATTCCCGAACTCCGTGCGACGCGTATTTCCCCGCCGAACAGACAGAGATCGCGTCAACTCTCGCATCGGCGAATGCCGTGCCGGTAAACATGCGCGGGAAATTCGGGGGGATATTTTCCATGGCGGGGAGCCTGGGGAGAGTTATTGGCCCTCCCACCCTCTCCAGCCTGCTGGCGTGGTCACTCGAATCCACCCATGCGTCTGGTGGCGGAGGCAGAGGCGTGGACTATCACCTGGTGTTCGTGTTGGAAGCAGTCCTCATGCTCGTCATTATCTTGCTCGGGCTGCGTTCCTTTACGCTAGTGGCGATGACCATTCCCATCGAGAATAGGCGCGCCACGTACGAGCCTTTCCCGCTGGTTGACGACTGGGACCGCGCTACGAGTAGCAGCGACGGCATTGCAGGGGAGGCAATTGCCGTACCGTTGGAGAGCGGGCGACGACGCGTCCTGCGCTGAGGACGTACAATGGTTGTGGGTCTATAAGGGCTATTGTAAAATAACTCGTAAAACGATATACGCTGCCATGCTGCTTCCTGGGTGTTACCTCAATACTTCGAAGTATATACGAAGAGACAATTTCAAGCAAATAACAATATAGACAAATAAATTGTAGCAAGCTCGGTCGGTCTCGCTTGTTGGAATAGGATTCCCACTGTCCCCATACAGAGTAGACAGCAAGGAGCTTGGTGCCGGGTGCGCTGTGTTGTTTCCGGCAAACATTGGCCAACCAACGCAGCTGCAACGATTCTAGAATGTCGTCCTCTTTCTTGCTACTGTATGTGGCCGTGTCCAGGGCAGCATCACCGCGGAATCTCCGTTTCATGGTGATTGGGGGGGGCACGGGGCTGCAAGATGGAACACGACCCATCTGCACCTCCAATTCCGTCTACAAGGAGGTGCCCATCGGTTCGGGCCAGGGGCGCTGCGGGGGGAGAGGGGGGCCACCATCGGGAGTAGTTGTGAGGAGAACCACCACGGTGATCTGGGCGATTTTTTTGTGGCAGTTGACGGGCCAACTCCGGGGATACTGGGTGTCGGGGGTCACCTCGGAGGTAGACGTCAGGCGAGTCATGGCAGTGACCTGTGTAAGATGTGTACCTCAACGGTTTGAGGATGTACAATATGTAGTCGTATGATATATTTCCTGGACAGGGTGACTGCATTAGTCAACAACGTGTGCGTTTTCTTCTTCTACAATATTTTTCTGGAGTGGTCTTGTGTACCGCGCATACGCTTACATGCTGCAATGGGATACGCAGGGCTAGCGCCACGGGCGGAGCCGTGGCCGTACCGCTAGTCGTCAATAAAACGCAACAGCAGCAGGCCCCGTGCGTGTCTCTTTTTCGACCACCGTTGATCTCTGTGCTAATGATCCCTTCTGATTGTGGTTGTTGGCTTCCTTTGCTGCATAGTTGTAGCCTTGTGTCCATTGTTCCTTCGGGTTGCCTTGAGCCACGCGAGGTTCTGTCGTTGTGTTATGTGCGTTTTCTTGCTGCTGTGAGTAACTGCTTAGTACATGTTCGAGAGAGAAAAGGTGCCCGCAGTTTTCTGATTGGCCATTTTTATTTGAAAGGGTATTTCTGATTGGCCGAAAATCCCTGGTCGATCGGTGACGCTATCCATGGTGGCATCACTTCGTTCGACAGAAAACGGTATACCGGGACCTAAAACGGTATGTCCCTGTTTGGTTTGTTGCGCCTTGAAGAGCTGATTTCATTTTCTATAGCGTCAACTGGCGGGTATTACACCGATGTGCCAAGTATGGCTTTTCGCGACGTAGTTTTCGGGATGTTCGTCCTTGGACAGAAAACGGCATACCGGGACTAGAGGTGGGCACCGGTAAAAAAAAAACCGGTTTAAACCGGTTTTTGGAAACCCAGCAGGCGTGTACGAGTAGCCGGTTTTTGGGGAAAAAAACGCGTTTGTTTTCGCCGGTTTAAACCGGTTAACCGAAAACCGGAAAAAACCGGTTTCAATCCGTATAAAACCGGTTTTAAACCGGATAAAACCGGATAAAACAGATAAGACCGGACAATGTTTTCACTGTTTCTCTACCGAATGAAACCATCACCAGTACTATTATTAATAATAGGATACACACAGCAGTAGTGTTATATACCTGGTATATGGTATCATGCATACATATACGTGTAAGTGTGTGCATCAACCATGCTCTAAACAGCGGATGCTCTGCTGACGTGTTATAGTTGTTATATATCAAAACGTATACCATACCAAGGTATACAAAACTTGCACGTACGACAACTGTATAATATACTTTCACTTGTTTTGGACTCTTTAAAAAAAAAGTTGATTTTAGTCTGAAAACAAAATATATTAAAATTAGTGGGGATTTTTATCTTGAAATTAGTGTGGATATTTTGACTTGGTTTTAGTGTAGTTAGAGCGCGCGCAGAAAAGCCCTCCGAATACGCTGATCTGCAAGGCATAGGAAAAAAAGACAGGAAGCAAGTAATCGCGAAGAACGCCCTATTAATAGTAACCCGTAGGTATACGTATAGTACCTGTGCACCGGCAATGTCTTCTTCACAACAACGTTTTATACCTTGAAATCACGCCACCCCGTGCGCTGTGGTTGTGGCTCGGAATCCACATAAAAACAGCACGTTTTTCACCCAAACATGCCGTCGTGTTCAATGATTTGGAGGCGTTTCACGTTACCATCCGGTTTTAACCGGTTTTCCGAAAACCGGTCAAAACCGGTTTTATCCGGTTTTTTTATTTTGATAATAACGCCTCGTTATCCGGTTTTCGTTTTTTTTTTTTCGCCTCCCGGTGCCCACCTCTAACCGGGACATAAAGCGGTATGTCTCTCTGTTTGGTTTGTCGCGCCTTGAAGGGCTAATTTCATTTATTTTACCGTCAACTGGCGGATATTACACCAATGTACCGTTTTATGGATTTTCGAGACGTGGTTTTCGGGATATGCGTCCTCGGACAGAAAACGGTACAGTATACCGGGATAAAATACGATATCTCCCTGTTAGGTTTGTTGTACTCGTACCTTGAACAGCTGATTTCGTTTTCTATACAGTGAGGTACCCACTTTAAGACCACCCGGTTCAAACAAAATCGGAGATAAGACCAGGTAAATAGGCTTGTCACGAAAAATAATCTACTTGGAATTGTTATGGGTTCATCTTTGCAGTTCTTGGTTTGTCAAAACTGAGTCTCTATTTTGGGAATTCAAATCTTGTCTGTCTGTATGTCTGTCTGTCTGTCTGTCTGCCTGTCTGTCTGTCTGTCTTACTTGTTTTTCTCCCCACAAGAGGCCCACCCCCTCGAACTTTTGAGTCGCGAAATCCCTTGTCTGACCCCCCCCCCAACCGCACAGACCCTCTCCATGCATCACCTTAAGGGCGTCCTCATATTTTCAGCTCGTTTGGCGCGGCCTGGATCATGTTGTGCGGATTCTCTCCAGACTAGTCGGGCTACCCTTGGGTCTGTTCTGAAATTCGCTCGACCGTCGGTCTTCTCGTAACCATTATTATAAATAATTATGGGGGACCATAGTCGGTCGCCCCGGTGGTCTAACTGATAGCCACGAAGCCTGTAGGGCCGGATGTCGAGGGTTCGATTCTCCCCATGGAGGTTTTTATTCTCAAATGACACTGACTGTCGAGAGCGCATATTAAATAAAATTATTATAAAGACGTCAGCTGTGAGTTCAATTATAGCGTGGGTAAGCAAAATTCGACGAAAGTTGACGAGGGAAGAAAGTGCTGAAATCTTCTCGCGATAAAAATGCAAAGCAAAAGAACCGTAGCGGGGGAGGAGGGAGAGGAGCCTACTTTGTGACCCCGGATCTGACTTACGACTAGGGGGGAGAAAGACGGAAGAAGTGCAAAGATAATGAATGGGATGGAAAAAAAAAGAAGTAAATAGGACCTACGGTACGCACAAAAACCTATACATTTACCTATTTTTACTACGACAGTAGGGGTCCCTCTATAATGCCGGTTTAATAATGCCGGTGCCCGATATATTGCCGGTGAAGTCGCTTGGCACATATGGGATTTAACCAGTTTATCAGTGTGCGGAATAATGCCGGTGCCCGCTATAATGCCTGTATCGAGGCCTGGCACACACCGGCATTATAGAGGGACCACTACTACTGTAACCATATTAGGACCTACTTACTACGGTCCTCCGTAATAGGTGCATTTGTACATTTTGTGACCATCGAAATATCCCTTATACTTCCGGCCGGACTAGCACCGAGACGGAAGTCTCCCAAGCAGAAACGCGTCGAACGTGAGAGACACTCGCGCGTTCCAACTCGACGACCGGCTGGTGCGGACTCGCGTCCTCGTTATCCAACCTCTCCCAATCGGCTCCTTTGGAGCGACGAACCACATCTCTGCCCCGCTCTCTCCGTCTCTCCCTTCCTCTCCTGGTATCACTCTCGTCCTCTCCCAGTTCCTCTTCTCTCCGCAGCATCCCAGCCCCTACTTCCGAGTCAGCAGTTTGCTACTTTGATGATACTGCTGTATGTTAATAGTCAATCGTTTATATCCGTATTAACTTCTGCTGTGCTGCTCCTTCTTACGTATGTTCACCCGTATCTAATACCCTAATTATTTCTGCCGTGTACTGGTTCCAGGGTGTAGATTCTTGAAAGTAAAATTGATGGATTGCCACGTTATGTTCATATTATTATTCCATTTGCCATCTGACATTTTTTTTTTTTTTCCATCCCATTCATTATCTTCGCACTTCCGTCTTTCTCCCTCCCTTCGTAGTCGTAACTCAGATCCGGGGTCACAAAGTAGGCTCCTCTCCCTCCTCCCCCACTACGGTACTTGCCTTGATTTTTTATCGCGCAGAGGGTTCAGCCTTCCCAACGCTCGTCGATTTTCATCGAATTTTGCTAACTCACGCTCTCGCGCTTTCAGCTAGTCAAGATTTTTTGCGAGAAAAAGTCCCTACGAGCATGCACACGGGGGGGCTCGAACTCGCGACCTTGACGCTAACAAGCTTCGTGGTTACCTGCTAGCCCACCGGGGCGACCATGTGCAGATTAATAGAGACATACACTCTGCGACAGCTCTGGCACCTGCGACTTACCTCCGCCTAGTGTGTGTGTTCTTCACATTAAACCGTTCTTTCTACCCGTCGACATCCAGCACACCCAGTGTCTGTGCCGATTCTTCATCCTAGAGAGATACCAGTTATTGTTGTTATTATGTGGCCACAAAACTACGACACAGGGATACTACGCTGCAATGCAGCAATCAAAGCAGACAATGCAATGCCATACGTATACGACAGGCACGACCTACCCTGCTAGCAATCCAGCTGCAAAAAAGAGAAAACAAGAAAATAAAAAGCGAAAAGGAAAAAAATAAAGAATACAAACACATATAATTAAACAGATCAACAAACAAACAAACAAAAACGATAACAAAAGACAAGGAAAGTAAGTGTCGTGCTCGGAGATGTGACAGGCAATACAAAATTAAATGAAAATAACGTAAACAGAGCAAGATTAAGAACGAAAGCAAATGATAGGCAACGTAGCTCGGATTCACGGCGCGTGTCGTCGTGTCCGCAGCTAGAGTCGCAGCGCTTGCGCGATAACGAGGCTCATAACCTGTTAATGTTGGAATGTGGCCGACTATGATGATAGTCGAGAGGTAAGCGCTTGGATTGCTGTGAGGCAAGTCCGTTTGCGAGCTTCGCTCAGAAGAAAGACATCGATGCTGTTGAAATGGCGCTTTCAGGCCGATTAAGAAAAAGGAAGAAAGGAGAGAAGAGAGAGTGTGAGAGGATGGGGGTGCCACCATCAGTCAGCTCTTGGCGAGACGCACGCCCTACGGCTAATCCCGGGCCATTGTACTGCCCGAGCTACATCAACGTTCCCAGTATCGATACTTAGCAGCGTTCCCAGCATCGATACAGATGGTGCTTGCTCGAGATCGTTCTTGATTCGTACTCGTGATCGTTCTCGGTGCGTGCTCGTGAGCGTTACTTATTGCTATTGCGCCGAACTACGACGAACGACTACCAGGAGAATTTTCTTGGAGCGTTCTTTTTACGTGTATTTTGAGTACCAAGCAATACCACTCTTATATCCAGTATATCCTGTTGTGGTACGTACGTGGATAGATCGTGCTACTGCGCTCTGACTTATAGACGACTATGTTACCGATCAGCGACTCGGTAGGCTACTGGCTACTGCTGTAGCGAAGTACCTATCACTAACA
>MEHQ01004250.1:4917-20197 GCA_008828725.1 Saccharina japonica | reverse complement strand
GGGCTGGTTCGTCAAAGTGATCAACGAAGTTATCAAGGGATTGGGGCAAGTGGCGGCCTACCTCGACGACGTGATTGTCTTCGACTCCGACCCCGTGTCCCACGTCAAGACGATACGGGCTCTCTTTGAGCGGCTACGCAAGCATAACCTCAAGTTCTCCCCTTCCAAGGCACGCCTGGGTGCTACGGATGCTGAATTTCTGGGCCACTCCATCTCTCCCGCGGGCGTGCGTCCAAACGCAGACAAAGTGTCAGCCTTGACGAAAATGCCCATGCCCCGGAACATCAAGCAAGTCCGCGCCCTGATGGGCAGAATAGGGTACTGTCGCAAATTCCTGCCTGACCTGTCAAAGCGAACCCGACCGATCACCACTCTCCTTCGGAAGGGGGTCAAGTTCGTCTTCACGCCACCGATGGAGGTCATCGTACGCGAGATTCTCGCTGAACTCGCCACCCACCCCCCATTTTGGTCTTCCCCGACTGGGAGGCTGTAGCCGACGGCTCCCGCCCCTTCCACATATACTGTGATGCCTGCATCGACGGTTTTGGTGCCGCCCTCGAACAAGAACAGCCTGACGGCTCTGTGCGACCCATCGCCTACATCAGCCGAGGCACCCTCGACTCCGAGAGGCACTGGACACCTCTGGACTTGGAAGCGGGAAGCATCGTCTGGGTCGTCAAGCGACTTAGAGGCTACCTGTGGGGTATGAAGTACCTCATTTTTTCGGACCACAAGGCTCTCGAGAGCATCGTCAAGGTAGGAGACCACAACCCTCGCGTACAGCGATGGCTTGAGTTCCTCACCGCGTTCGACTTCATACTCAAGTACCGCAAAGGCAGCGCCAACGGAAATGCTGACTTTCTGTCCCACTTGCCGGAACCAGCCACGGAACACGACCGGAGTGGGTCTTGCAGCCTCACCCCTGCCGAGGACGATGACATCTTCCTCATCCGAGCCTGCGGGCTCGTCACCCGCTTTCCACCAACCCCTGGCGTCGGCTTGGGTGGGCTGGTGCCCGAGCCCCATAGGGGGGTTTTGGGTGGGCTACCCTTCACCTCCTCCGATTTTCGCGATTTTCGCACACACGTGCCACGTATGAGGATTGACGACCTCTCTGCTCCTTCGGGGAGATTCGTCGCTCGTGTATCTGCTTCCGTCGCCACCGTCGATAGCCGTCCGGCCCGTGGGGAATTTTCACCTGCCGCCAACACCGCTTTCGCTTCGGTTTTTGCCGTACCCTTAGAGGGCGGCACGGGCTCTGCAGAAGCCCCCGCTGAGGTGACAACGTTCGCCCAGCATGCTCCTCTCCCGACGAGCACTCCACAGGGAGCTGATTCCGCCGCGATCACAGATCCGGTCGCGTCCGCCCCTCCGCCGTCCGACAAACCGGCGCCTCTGACGGTTTTGCCGCCCTCGGGCCGCATTTCCACCAGGACGCGTCGAAGAACAGCCGCTGCCACGGGCGCCGCACCGCCTGCTGTTGACTATGGTTTTGGGCCCGGCGGGGCCCCTCAACCAGTTGCCCGGCGGGCTACCCCCCCGCCGCGAGCCCCTCGGCCACGACCGCCTTCGGCCGTCATTATGGCCCCCGCTCCGGCCGCCTCGCCTGTCCCGACGGTACCCATTCCGTCCGACCGCGACTGCGCCGAGCCTGAGGGGACTCCTCTTTTAAGACTCCCGACGCCCGCTGGCATACCGTCCGTCGCAGAGACGGACTTAGATGCCCTCGGTGCAGCGGCCGAACTACAGTTCGGTGATTCCGCAGCGCGCTATTCGCAAGCCGACTGGGCCCGGGAGCAACAGGCCGAGCCCGCGTTCCACGCCGCCATACGCCACATCATTCTCGGCCGGCCTGACGCCTTGCCAGCCGACTTTTTTTCCTGTTTTCCCTCACTCCAACGCCATTCCTTCTCGGAGGTGCAGGAGCTAGCTGGCAAAGGACAACTTCATACAACCGACGCCGGGCTTGTCCTCCTTGTTCGACGGCCGACTCCACCCTTAGCGCCTGACGCCTCGCCCTCGGTGGGCCGAGCAGCCTGCTTGTTGAACGACGAGCCCCTGCGCATTTACTTACCGCTGCTCATGCGCCCCTGGGTCATGCAGGCCTGTCATTCCACAGCTTCCTGCCACTTGGGAACCGCGCGCACCCTGCGTATGCTCGAACGTTTCTACTGGTGGATCGGTATGAACATCTGCACCAGGTGGTGGCTACGCCACTGCTTGAAGTGCCAAGCACGCAAAACCTRGCGGCTGACGGTCCGATGGCCCGTCATATCGATGCCCCTGCCTGAAGGGCCCGGCATAGCCGTCAGCGTCGACTACTTCGGCCCCCTTCCGACCACGCCCCGAGGCAACACTTACATCTTGCTCTTCACTGACCGCTTCAGTCGCCGCGCCGACATGTTCGCCGTCACCGCCGCCGAATTCACCGCTGAGGACACAGCCAACATCCTCCTCAACAAGTATATCCCCCTCTGGGGATGCCCCCGCAGCATACTCTCGGACAACGGCCTCCAGTTCTGCTCGAAGCTTTCGCACGTCGTCTATCAGCTTCTCGGAGTGTCGAAAATCGCCACAGAGCTCCTACCACCCTAACGGCAATTGGTGGGGTGGAACGTGTGAACCACACGATGGCGCAGATGTTGGCGATGGTCGTCAACGAGCTCCAGAACAACTGGGATGAACAHGCTCCCCCACGTCMWAATTTGCGTACAACAATTCGGTCAGCGCCGCCACGGGTTTGGCTCCCAACGAGGTCCACTGGGTCGGCTCCCTCGACTTCCTCTCACGATTTTTGAGCGCGCAGGCGTCGCCGGCCACCAGAGTTTGGCCCGCGACCACCTCGCGTACTGCGACTTGGCGACGGACCGCCAGCAACGCGCGTACGACTCGTTCGCGAACACCACGCCCCCACGGTTGCTCGCGTGAACCGGCGCAACTCCGCCCTCTCCGACGCCTTGCGCCCGGTCCCCAAATTCGATCCTGGCGGCTGGGCGTGGGTGTACAATACGGCAGCCACCATCTGTCAGGGAGCCAAGACAGACACGGGCGCCAAGGTCCTCAAGGCCAAGCTGTCGCTGAACTGGACGGGGCCCTTACAAAGTCCTTGCAGTCGGCCTGCTCCTCCGCGAGACACCCCGACAAATCCCTCTCGGGGCTAAGCTCCTATATCTGGACCTCCCTCCGACATGCCCGGTGCTGATGCTCGCAAGYCGTCGTGTCGGTACAGCGCTGCAAGCCCTGTGCAAACCCCCACGACCACGGCGACATGCCAAAGTATTTGCCTGCAGGGCTGACGCAATACGTCCTCAACAACTTCTCCAAGAAATCCCCCCTTACCACGTCACCGAGGACGACGTTTCCACTCCTCTCCAACGTCTCGAAGTGGAGAAAATTACGGGACACCAGTCGGTTCGAGGCAGAGGTGGTGTCATCGCGGTGATGTACGAGACGCACTGGACGGGACTGTCTCGCCCGTCTTGGGAACGGGAAATGGATCTCCGACTCTCTCGCCGGGAAATTTTGCGATACTGGGCCGGCACCCCAAACCAGCACCGCCAAACCAACCGCCTGTACCGTCGAATGAGGATTGGCGCTGCTCAACGGGAGCTTTCTGGGAGTAACGGCGAACGGTTCCTGGCCCCCGGCTATGGTTGTGTGCCGCACGCCGAATGGCTTCACCGATACAGTGTCATCGTACTTCCCAACGGGGCCCACTTCTGGTACAAGGGCGACGACGGTCTGTGGTGGCTCGGGAAAATCAGCGCGACTACACCAACGGACGGAGTTTACTTCGTTCGATTTTTGGATGACCCAGGACCGATCAAGCTTCCTCTTTCTCCGGCGCGCTACACGACTTCAACAGGAGCTGTACAAGGCTTTGGTGTATACAAGTACACTTAGCTAGCGCGTCTACGCGGGGGGTTCAGCGTAACGTAGATGAATCACGAGGCGCAGCAGTGGACAGCTGAATTTTTCGCGTCGCCGCTGCGCTCGATTCTTTTCTCATGTTGTTTCAGGGGATTGGGGCGGAACCTCTTTGTAGTTTGTATTTGCGACGTTTTCCGAGTTTTCGGTTCGGACTGTTTTTCTTCTCAGTATCGCCTGCCACTTTCTGATATTTTTCTGGGGCGGTTTTTGGGGGTAGGGTTTTAGCGTAATTCGTCCTGCCGACCCCCCCCGCTCAATGCCGGAGCGGGTCTGGATAATCGAGCCACTAACTTGGGGCTTAGGATACGCTTTCTAAACGTTTTGGGCCGGGTTTCGGGGAAGTTTTTTAGGTGTCTATTTTTCCAGTCTTATGAGTTCTACCGAGCCCCCGCTCTCGAGCCGGGGGGGCAGTTCATGTACAATGACTGCAGGATGTTCGGTTCCACCGTTTCTTCTTTTTGACGTTCGTTGCTCGGCTTCGTAGCCTTGCCGTTCAGAGGTGTGGGAGTGGGTTTTGAGGAGCCGCATCTTCGACTCATGTTTTAGTTCGTGGAATCGGGGTTTCCACGAATTTCTCATAGTTCTGCATATACGGCTCATTAGGGTGGGCTAGTGTTATGGTACTGCTGGCATGATGTGGAAACGTTTGGTAAATACCTGGTATCAGGTATAAGAATCGTATTGGTAGTACTTGGAAGGCGGTATCTTAGGTGGGAACCAGGGATGGTTCCCGATGGCTTTGTGCCATCTCCCCGGCTTTTGGTCGTTCATCACGCGAAAACGGAATAAACCTGCTCTTCTTCTATCTCTACGCAAACAACACACGTGAGTACCAACGAGTACCCGTTCCATAGGCTGAACTGGCTAGGGATACCCTGTCCTTCTATACCTAGCTTCACTGCATTATAGCTCAAGCCTTCGAAACATGTGCAGAATAGCTACCGATTATAGCTCAAGCTTTGAAAACATGCGTAGCTCATGTAACTCCTATAGCTCTTTTTGGGCCAAATGAGCTAGCTCAGGCAGATCATATAGCTCACTCCGGACATGTGTGTGCAGATGAGCTACCGATTATAGCTCAAGCTTTGAAAATATGTGCAGATGAGCTAACGCCTATAGCTCAAGCGAAGGAAAACATGTGTAGCTCATGTAGCTCACGTAGCTCACCGGTGAGCTAGCTCTTTAAAGAGCTAGCTCGAGCTACGGCGAGCTGATCTGTCCGGGGTGTGAACATTTATCAAGAGTTTGGAAGACACACACACACATTCGCTATCATTCTGCTGTTCAGGCGCAAATTCAAAGTCATGTTTGATTATTTCTCATAGCCAAGAAGTCCTGAAAAACACCGTTCGTGGCGTGCGTTTTTTGCTTGGTTTTAGTATACATCTGATTTTGGCTTAAATGGATCGGGTATACCTGATTTTGGCAGTTGCCCTTTTTGATTCGCCTTTGCGCCACTCCCCTAGGCACGTCTCGGAGGAGAACCTTGTACGCTCCGCTTCGCGGGCGGCTGACGCCGCCCGCTACGCTCGCGCAAGGAAAGGGGTACAGAAGAGGCCCCCCATGATGTAGTAGTGCAGGCACCGCGACTTGAAAATGCCAAGAGGTTCATGGTGCAGCAAAGAAACGGCGGACTTGACATGCATGCAAAACATGCTCGGGGTGCACAATAGCTCCATGCTCCAGGACGACAAAGCTGTACGTTCGAAAGAGAAAGCACAGCAACACGGCTCACGGCACGGCGCTGCGCTGTCTGCTGTGGGTGTGTAAGTTGTGCATGTTTCGTGAGTATGTGTGGTAGTACAACAACACTATTAATATTACGAGTGCGAAGTACTTCGAACTTTGTGCGAGTATACCTGGTATACTTTATTGTATGAAAGAGAAAACGCACAACACCAGCACGGTCGCAGAGTTGTGAAGAATGCAAAATAATAAAATCCACAAAACTGAGAAAGACGTATGATACATACGTACTCGTACTCGTACTCGACTCGTACTTGTACTCGAAAAGTTATCGTACTCGACTCGTACTTACTCGTACTCGTATTCTACTCGAACTCGTATTCGTACTCGAACAAAAACGGCAAGCAACAACAGCAGTAACAGCAGTAGCACTTCGAATGACATACGAACTCGTACGTACTCGTATCGTGATCGCGCCGCTCAAAAAACAAAAAAGTTAAAACGACTGCTGTCGCGTTCTGCCACCCTCGACGCTTCCAGCCACCCCGCGATCACCTCGCCATCGATTTGGCCCGGGTCGAGCTTTACTACCTCTCTGCCCCAGTGAGCCCCGTGGCCCGCATCGCGTGAAGCCCGGTGCTCACCGTGGCCCTCTAAGCCCGCTCGAGCATGATGGTGTTCAAACCGCCTTGCTGTCACTTTCTGAAAACAAAAATTGGTGTGTGTTCCGAGAAATAAGCACCGCTTGAATGTTCTTTTACACTAATAAACGACCTTTATAATTATGACATACTGGATTGATACAGCAAGCAGCAACGCAGACAAAGACCCTTCATGCTTCCCTCGTGTCTCGATGGACACGCCACGCCTAGCCACGAAAAAGGCGACCGCGCTCCTTCCGTCCCCCCCTCTACTGGCCAGCGCCCTCCCATAGCGGCGATGGTGCCGGGCTCGCCCGCGCTGCCGCACTCTCTGGGCACCCGCACGAACCCAAAACTGAAAGAGGAAGAAGCCTCTCGCAACTAAAGTATATGCCGGAACAAAGAGAGGAGCAAGTAATGAAAGGAGGCGGTGTTCGAAGTGGGAGCTCTGAGAGGCGAGGGATGAGGGATCCCTTCGGGAGATATTAGTAAGTATGTCTATAATACATGTTTTCCCCGATCAGAAAAAAAAACAAAAAATTGTCCTTTACGTTCGAGATTTTGACCAAACGCGGTTGCGGGGCGTTTTTTTTGTTTTTTTTGTGTTATTCTTTTTGTTGTGATTGCCAAGATTTTTAATTGTTTCAAAGAGCTTGGAAATTTGTTTTTTTGTTCTTTAAAAACAACTGTAGTTTAGTGTATATCGCCGAGTAGCCCAGTCGGCGTTTCTCTGGTGCCTGTCTTTTTTTGTCACAGCGACACCAACAGCAGCAACGGACAACGCAAGCGAATGCGGCAGCAACCACGCCCCCAACCGCTGAAAATCAGCAGCACCTTGCCTCTACCACTCATACCGTTGCCGCAGCAAGTGGATAGGGCTGGTCGTCTCTTGTGGGCGGTGTTGTGGCGGTCTTGTCGGTTATTGAAATTCTGGCTTTGAGCGAAAACAAAGTTGCTGTGCGTAGGGTACAAAAGAAGGCTGCTTTTGACAGGTCGCCTCACATCACTCACAATTACAGAAGCTACCGGGCTTGCCATTGCCCAGCCACAGCGGCGTCGTGTTTCTACTACATATGTCGCAGCAGCACCAAGCGCCCAGGGCTTGTCTTATCTTGTACGTCGTGTCCTAGCCAGGTTCGTGGTTACAAAAAAGATGCTTCAAGCTCAAGAATTTGCTGTGCGGTATTCCATGGGGCATACAATAAACCTGCGTTTCAGGGGTCGCCTCACACCACTCGTGAATACAGAAGCTACCAGGCTCGTCACCGCCCAGGAACAGCAGCGTCGTGTTTCTACTACTTGTTTCGCCGCTGTACCAAGCGGGTAGGGCTTGTGTTGTCTCGTGTGCCGTGTAGGCAGCTTGGTTCTTGCAAAAACGGTTCGGTATGTATGTTTCGGCGCACGCTTTTCTCTCTGGTTGCTCGTTTGTTGTTGTTGCTGCTTGTGAACAGACCACAGCGGCGGGGCGTGTATTATCGAGCAAAAACGACAGACTTTTGTTTGGTCAAAGTCCTTGGTCAAACTTTCATGGCAACGGGTGAAACCCTATAGTACCTGGTTATTGTATCAGTCCTGGTACATACTCGTATATAACAAAGTAGGATTGTGATTTTTTTGCCCGGCGGGGCGTTTTCGCTCTCGGCCCTCGCGGCCGATCTCGCCGCCGCTCGGGTCGGCGGCCGGGGGATCGACCGGGGAGCGCGCCCCCCGGGCCTCGCCCTCGTCCGTGGCCCGTGGCCCGCGCGGGGCGCTCGCGAAGCCGAAAAAATAGAGTCGGTTTCGCGGGGTACCCCGTCCCACTCGTCCGAGCCGAGCAGGGCAACGTGAAACCCGGTCTCGGCGGCAGATTTGAAATTTGAAAGGTGATTTTGCCGCGTCGGCATCAACACGACGTACAAAGGAGGGCACACCGACGTGCACATCGAGCGGCATCGAACATCTGCACGCATGCAGCAACAACAGCGACGCGACAGCATCTCTGACGTTGTGCAGTCGTATGGTTATGACAGGGGGCCACGAGCATGCTGCTGCATCAGGTGTGCCTACCACAAAACGAGCGGTCTCACCGCACCGAGTTTTTTTCCGTACCAATTTGTCCGAAAATATATGAAACGTTTCGTACTTATTTTCAGATCCAAACGTTCGTAATATTTCCGCGCATATTGGCAAGTGTACCAGTAGTACGTCGTAGGTACCAGGTATACCTGGTCCGTATCATGCGTCCTCTGTAACAGATACAACCACAGCAGCAGCAGTGTCATACTCGTAGTGGTGTTATGCTACCGAGTGGGGCTGCTTCTTGCTCTCGCTCTGCTGTATTGCGACGGTATGGTCTGATAGGTGGGGCATCGTGGTGCTGGTGAACATAAAGATCGCGCCTGAACAAAAAGAGCGAGCCCACCCTTGGCTCACCTCATGGAGTTTGTTATAATTTGTCCGGAAATGTAAGAATCGTTTGGTGAATACGAGGTATGTCAATATCCAGATGATCGTAGCATTGCCAGCCAGGTTGGTATATACCCGTGAGATGTATCAACGGATATACTACTGTAGGTAAAAGGTATGTACTGCAGTACGTCCTCGATGAGTACGATATATCATACCAGGTACGTACCAGGCATGAAACAATAGCTAGCAGCCGCAATATGATACTCAAAGTGGGTACTACTACTGCAGAGTGCTGCTGCTTCTTTCCGCTGCTTGCTGCCGTAGTTACTCCTGGTGTTGTGCGATCGATCGAAAGTTTGACCCTCCCTTACATACTGCTGTACTGCTGCAGCACATGGTGTGTGGGTGAGTTGGTGGGTGTGGGTGTTTGGGTGGGTGGGTTCGTACGTGGTTGAGTGCTGTCGTGTCTGCTCTGTCCCTGGTTTGTATTCTACGTATTACCTTTGCCCGCCAGTACGATACAACAGCACTAGCTCCCCACCTACAGTACGTAGTACTGTATTGCTGTACTGTTAGAGCACGTGATGTGTGGGTGGGTGGATGCTCTGGTGGGTGGGTTGGTACGCGGTTGAGTCCTGTCATGTCTGTGGATGGGGACTATTGCTGTGCTGCCCCCGCGTTTTCTTTCTATTTTTCCCTATGATACAAGGGCTACGCATAGATGCCGGCAACCGGATAGTTTTTTTTTCATAGTGGAATAACCTCTTGCACCTACAGTACGTACCCATCTGCCCCAAGATACGCACCGCTATTTGTTTCGTCCGCTATATACCGGCCCCGCTCTGGCATACCACAATGATGCATTTTTATATGATGTACGAATACACCACAAGAACCTTGTGTTTTTTTCACTTGGGCGGCGGGAAATGTACGCTTTACTACGAGTAGTGGTATTTAAGTAGCCTCAACTGCTACTCGTAGCTGTACCGCTTTGCTGTGCGCTGAATGAAGCAGAAGTGTGCTGCTACTACTGCTGAACGTTAACTGCCGTGTCGCAGCAGTAGTTCGTGGTGCTGCTGCTTGCTGTAGGTACGTAGATACTACAATTAGTAGCTCCGCTTGTGCTGCTGCTACTTGCTACCCTGCCCGCTGCTACTGCTTTGTACTGCTTGCTGTACTCCTTGCTCCTACTGTATACTAGGTACTGTATTTGCTGGACGAAATACGATTGTATTTTTCTGCCGTTTGCTGTTTGTATACGAAAACGACATACTGCTCGCTGTGGTACACACGGTTATATCTACCGAACAAAACATGTCACGAAAAACAACTTGACATTTTCGCCGATCGTGATATTGTTTCACAAACTGTGAGAATGACAAGTTTCCGCGAACTCAAGGAAAATTGACATCGCGGTTCGTGATAAAAAATAATATGTTTTTTTTAATGTGGTATAACGCCAATTTAATTATAAATTTAAATATGCGTAGGTTAGCGAAAACCGTTTTATTACGATAATCCATGAATGGTGATTATTCGTTTACCCCCCTTTCTACAATTACAGCTGGATGGCGATAGGTCGGTTTTTCCGTGGGACGTGCAAGCTTGCGTCACCCCGCGGGGAACACCCCACTCCCCGAAGGGGAGCCTTGTATGTATAGTTATGTTTGTGAAATTTTCGCACTTTTCGCAACTTTTCTCTCCGCGCGAGCGCTTTTCGGCAAAACGCTAAGTACCCCGACACGGGAGGCCCGGCCGGACACATTGGTCGAGGTTTGGGCTCGATCCGAGCTCTGTGGCTCGCGTGGCGGGCGCTCGAAGTTTTTTTTCCCGCGGGAGTGGATAAGCCGATTTCCCGGGTTTTCTGCATGAGGCCGTGTTTTGTACGTACGTGCCAGTAAATAATATTGCTTTGTTTCACGTTTTTCTCTGAGGCCCTGTTTTTGTTCAGTCGTGCGTTTTTTGTGTGTTTCTTGCCGGGAGCACGTGGAGCGCACACGAACAGCAGCAGCACCCCAGAGACCGTGTTACAAACAGTACAACCTCAATGTTACAACCCTGCCACCCAGAAGTAGCAGCAGCAGCAGCAGCAGGCATTACACCATGCATGCGCGTACCTCAGATCCGCGCTGTACCGTCACGAGTTGCTTTTGTCGAAGCCTGCGAATTTTCCGAGTCATGGTATGGTATCATACCTGCAGATCAATGCTCATGTACGAATATCTCCGCTGTCCCGAAATGTAATAACCTTTTGTTCATTAAAACTATATATAAACTGTCGTTACTTTTCCGGACAGAGTTGTACAACATTGTGCGCCTCGGAGACAGACCGATGATGTGCTCTGTTGTTGCTACGATTAGTTGCTTTCATAGCAGCCAGCAATCCGTCACCAAACCACACCACCACTCTCCTGCTTGCTGCTGCTGTTGATGGCCTCCATGTGTCATGCATGTGCTCTGCATACTGCATCCCGACGCATGCGATGATACCAGTTATCCGGCGATCTGTCTCCAAAAACGAGAACAATATTTCTAGCAAATAATCACGTAACATGTGGCGTCCGATTTCCCGACTTGAATACGTATAGAACCTGAGTTCAAATCCCGGAGATGCGTTTTCTCTTTTTTTTGCTTGCAGGTACAGAGTACGTCTGTTCAAATGTTTGTGATTTACTCGGTACAGTACCAGGTATAGAGTTGTACGTATCCCTTTGAGCAAATGCCCGGGTATACTCTCGCGAGTACAACTATTAAATATTGATACCCTGTAACTCTCTCTGTCGTTGCACGTCACGGGTACGAGTATAGCATGTCCATACACGCGAGAATTTAGGGCCCTCTGTATTTGTATTGCGTTTAGTATGTACTACGAAAACCCAACCTACACTTAGTTGTACGTAGGATAGGGCATTTTTACATAAAATGGTTCACACTAAACAGGCGTTAGGAGTATACACACCTGACTAAAAGCTTAACATAAAGGATCCGAAATACTCGCGAGTACCCGGATAGTGTTTTCACGGAGATTTGACGAGTACTCGTTGGCCGCGAGCAACTCGAGTCGCAGGGGCGCAACTGATTTATTGTGTACCGGTAGTTGTGTTTGTGTTTGTGTGTGTTTTTCTTTTTTGTAACGGAGCATTATTTACGTTTTTTTTTTTCTCCCTAATTTTGTTCGTAGGCGTATCATACGTATATCACCAAAAACAAAGCAGATTTCGACCCCCACACAAATATCAAGTCAATTTCGACCCCGCGTCACTAAACCGCCCCGCCACAAAAACCAAACAGTAAATTTCGACCCTAATACTGAAATCGAGTCATGTTCGATCCCCACTCTAAAATCAAGTCAATTTTGATGCCCCGACACAAAACCACGTCAATTTCGACTACCCACACAAAAACCAAGTCAACTTCGATGCCCCGACACAAACATCAAGTCAAATTCGGCTACCCAGACGAAATCCAAGTCAATTGCGATCCACACACTAAAGTCAAGCCAATTTCAATCCCGACACTAAAACCAAGTCATTTTCGATCCAGACACTAAATAAAACAGCAATATGAAGTATGTACATATAATACCTGATAAGGTATACGAAGGGAAGTAGATACAGAAAGGTATGAGACTTCATTCATTGATTTTCTTCTTTTAGGGGATGGCTGTGAGTGATCAATGTTCTCATGGTGCATATTGTCGGAGGGCAAACGAAAGAATACTAAAGCTAAGCCGTTTGGAATTCAACACTAAAGCCAAGTCAATTTCGATCCCTACACGGAAAATCAAGCCAATTTCGACCCCCCAGACTGAAAGCAAGTGCATTTCGATAATTTCATCATTTCCTGCCCGCACACAAAAAAAACAAGTCAATTTTGAACCCGCACACAAAAAACAAGTCATCTTCGGCCCGCTCACGAATACCAAGTCAATTTATGTGTACCAAGTATATATGCTGTTAGGTTTTCATGTTTGTTCTTGCGCCACTCCCCTAGGCACGTCCCGGAGGGGAACCTTGTACTTCGTATATCTGCATGAACAAAACATAATGGTATGTACGAGTACTCGTACCTGGTACATTGTATTGTATCGTACCTGGTACTGTTTGTGACATACATATATGTATAAATACCTCGAGCTCACAGCTGTTGTTTTTTTTTAATTTTTTAAAATATATGTATAAATACCAAATGGACATTTTCCCGGAATACTTTCACTTTTCAACTCCGGCCGCGGGTGATTTCTCGCGTCATCGGCTGCGGGGCACGCAGGGGGCCGCTTGTGCATCACGGTGCCAGTACGGGTCCAGCACGAGGCCCGTGGGGCGTGCTCTGGGCCTTCGAATTCGCGAATTCTGGCAAATAACTCAGGGGAGACGGTCCGACTTGACACCGCCTCGCATCTACTATGCAAAACCTTTTGTACGAAGTACGTACGACTGTTTTTATATCCGCATGAGAACGGAACACCCACAGCACGCACCATGCACGAGAGAACAAAAGGACCACGACGACTTGACATTGAACGAGGCACACATCAAGCGTCGTGCAGCAGTAGTTGATACTATGTTGCATGCGTCTTTTTCTAGGCTGTGTACGTAGAGCAGTAGTAGCAGTTGTACGAAACGATTGAAAAAATACATGAGCATTTTTTGTAAAATTTTAAAATTTTGTTCCAATGTTTTGGAATCTACGTGGAGTACGTATGTTACGACGGTGCATCTAGATAGTACTCAATATCTGAAGGCGCTAATGGAAGACCCAGTTCAAGGGCGATGAAGAATGAAAGTGCTCTCGTGAAAAGGCCTCCTTACCTGGAACTCCGGCTCAATACCGAGTCCCGGCAAGGAGGGCCCACCTTGCTCACAGATGAAGTGGAGCAAGCACAAGACATATCTGAGCCATATCTAAACCAACCGCTCTGCGAGTTGGAGCTTCGTCAGCTGGAGGAGGCGTGAGCAGCAAGGTCATCAACGCTGGAGCCTGTTCACCACGAGGATCCACGTAGTGTCAATGCACGAGCTCGGTACAAGCTAATTTGTGTGTCTATCATAGACAGGATGTTCATGAGGACCCCCGGGTGTCGGTTATCGCGAGCGACAAGCGATAACGGGAAACAGGTAACATAAACTGCCCTTGACCTATGTTGACCAGACCACAAACTTGTAACATGGTGTCTAGTCTGAGAGCTGAGGATGCTTGATGCTTGGCCTGCCGGGCCGTGTGCTGCTGGTTGCTGGTAGTTGGATGCCCCTTTTCCCCAGATACCTGGAGGGAAACGGCTTGCATTAATAATTTGATTTGCCTCAAATGCATCAGGTATACCTTATTTTGGCATTTGCCCTTGACTGGTTTCTACATATATATAAATGTACTTATCAGGTACCTCATAATATATGTACGAGTATGTTTCCGTACAGATAGGAGTCCTTGAGAAAGGACGCGCTGACCACCGTTGAAGGAAGTGTAAGGGGTACCGTCGTTGGTAGCGGAATAATACACCGCATGACCAGCAGGACCAGTTGCCCCACCATGCAATATGCGTGTCCACGCAGTTGGTTTCAACGATACCAGCATGGATACTCGTACTCGTAGAGCAGTCAAATCTATGGTACATGGTCCATCATGTTCGAGCGTATTACTTACGACCGCGTGGTGTTTTTGTTTAATGAAGGGCAGGTCACGAATTATATATACGTAGATAAACAAAAATACAAGAACGGTGGGAATGAGGAGCGTGACAGACGTCTTCAAGTGGTCAAACTCCTAACTGCATTAAGCTACTGCGTTGGCGGCTCTTCTCTTTTTGCTGTGTTCCTGCAATTAATTGTCATTGATGGGATCGTTTTTTATTCTAAGCGATTTGGGTCAGCACATAAACCTTTTTTTACTGACCGGCAGGTAATTGATGGGTGTGCGTGGTGGGTGAGAGATTTACTGGGTTGGTCGGTTGGTCCCTCGGCTGGTAGTCCCACAATCACCAACACCACCCACCAACATTTACTGTTAATTAAGCGATGCGTGTCAGCGCAAAAACCTTGTACGAGTACAGAGAAAAATGTACCAGTAAACAAATACATCTGAATCATTTCATAATTCGTTTTTGTTGTATGATCAAAAAGCAACCAGCACACACACCACCATCACCAGCAAACACCACAACGACGACCATCACCACCACCGCCACCACCCCTGCCCCACGAGCCGCAGGAGCACCAGAAGTTGTTGTTGCTCGTAGTGGCTGGTGGTGGTTGGTGGTGGCTTCGTCCCGTGGTTTGGTGGTGGTTCCTGGTACGCACTCGTTCAGCAGCAGCAGCATTTTGTTTTTTTTTTGTCCATCCCATTTATTATCTGCTGCTGCTGCTGCTGCTGCAGAAAAACAAAAAGACAATAAAACACGATTTCTGAAATGATACAGATTTTACAAATACGAGCAAAAAGACAATACAAATAAAAACGAATTTGAAATGATTCAGATTTCTTGTTTAGACATTTTTCTCTGTACTCTAAAGGTTTTTGCGCTGACACGCATCGCTTAACAATAAATGTTGGTGGGTGGTGTTGGTGATTGTAGGACTACCAGCCAGGGACCAACCGACCTGATACCTGATACAGATTTTACAAAATACGAGCAAAAA
>MEHQ01003532.1:219287-239224 GCA_008828725.1 Saccharina japonica | reverse complement strand
CTGCAACTCACCGCGTGCTTCCGGGACGCGAAGCGAAGGCCGTTCGAGTGCGCCTCCAGCGCGCCGACCGTCTTCCCCGCGAGGCTGGGCCGCATCGTCAGGTCCTGCAGCCGCGGCACCCGCTGGTCCTCACTTCGGATCAGCTTCGCCTGGGACACCAGATCTGCCTCCTCCACCTATAGTGATACAAAAAAAAAAAAACAGCAGCAGCAGCAGCAGCAGCAGCAGCAGTCGGTCAGTGTTGTTTTTGTCTTCGTATAGAAAGGTGGTTGTGGCGTTTTTTGGTCATAAAAAAATCAGGATGTGTCGTACGGTTTCGTGTGTGCTATGCCTCCTTCCTGCATCAAATATATTGTTGAGTCTAATACAGCAAGACCACGGTTAAGGACCGAGGCGTGTTTGTCTATCTAATCGTAAGTCAATAGTCTACGATACATATATACTGCAAGTCTGTAGTTTATGTTCTAAGTAATACAATATTGGTATAGCAGGGCGATCGTTGCCCTGCTGTTCCCTTGGTGTTACCATTTAATACAAGGTTGGACGGAGGTAAGTCGCCAGTTGCGCCAAATCGTATACCAGGAGGGGCTGAAATGACTGAGTCCTCGCGAGTCTCATGGGTACTTAAATTCAAAATATAAAACCAAAACATAATATTACAGTCGAATCGCGCAGACTGCGATGGCTTCGACGTGTGCCGTGTGCACACCATACCAAACGCCGTAGTAAAGTCCAAGGTGACAAAAGGCATACCAGGAGAACTTTGGCCGATGGTATTTACGTCACATGCACCCCGTAAACAAAACTGTACGTAGTAGACAAAACGGATCATATAAATGCAGCCGCGCAGAACTCGAAGGCCTCGACGCGCCGTGCAACTACCTAAACCAAAGAAGCAATAGATGCAGGCACGACCTCCAAGGCGACCTCCAAGGCGACGGTCGGTCGTGTACGCATGACTGCCTTTTAGCATAAAGAGAGAGAAAAAATAAAGGGCATTAGCCAAAAGTAGGTATACCTACGCACTTTGAGCCATTTATAGGTACACTGCGTAATGTACACCGGAAACGGCTTCCGGGCCCGCCTGATATTGGGCCTGCGCTCCATTGTACCTACAAATGGCTCAAAGTGCGCAGGTACACCTATTATTGACTACTCAATGTGCGTATCACCTATTTTTGGCTTCAACTGTACCTATAAATGGCTCAAACGACCACTTTTTGGCAACTGAAATATAGACAGACGGCCACACATTCACCCACGTTTGCTACGTATGGAATGTTGTTCCGGACCGCGCCAAGGGCTGTGTAACTTAGACCCCCTCGTAACCGAATGGTATAACTCTGTACACGTATATAATATAACAAAGTTTCAAGTGCAAAGTTTCTCCTACTACGTATATACTGCACTACACTATGTATATTGTACTTTCAGCATAACGGCATGAAAACACTCGTCATTGTTGTTTCTCCGCATCGTATCTATGTGTGTGCGTAGGAGGGGTGTCGTACTGAATACGTATGCATTGATCGCGATACGATTTCTCGCGTGTAGGCAATGCGTGATAACTTCACAGTGTCAGTGGTTGTACTGGTACGGTCGGCTGGTTGACAGTCCCGGCATATGATGTGGCCGTCTGTCTATATTTCAGTTGCCAAAAAGTGGTCGTTTGAGCCATTTACAGGTACAGTTGAAGCCAAAAATAGGTGATACGCACATTGAGTAGTCAATGACAGGTGTACCTGCGCACTTTGAGCCATTTATAGGTACAATGGAGCGCAGGCCCAATACCAGGCGGGCCCGGAAGCCGTTTCCGGTGTACATTACGCAGTGTACCTATAAATGGCTCAAAGTGCGTAGGTATACCTATTTTTGGCTAATTCCCAAAAATAAAGGAAGGGAATCTTATTAATAAAGAGCAGAACGTATACGTCACACGCAGCCAGGCTGACAAAACATATATAATATACCTGGTGTTCTATGTATACTGCTGTGTAGAAACCTGGTACCTCGTCGTATACCCCGATGCCCCCTCGGGGAGGGGCAGACAGCAGACAGTACGGCACGGTTGCAACCTGATCCTACCCGTACTGTGCTGTTCCCTCACGCTGCTCCATGTAACGAATGATATACATATTATACAATGATACGTGCATAGTGTAGTGCCACGACGGAGTACGCCGATTTAAAATGACTATTACTAGATGTGACGAAGCACAGCAGTAGTCAAAGTACGTATATTCGTATAAGATATGTATAATATGTGTTTTCAGATGAAGCAAAATCGACTCGAAAGTTCTCTATTTGAGCCGTAGATTTTGATAGCGGCATGTTTGTATATACATGTTGTGACGAAGCACAGGCAGTGCGTATATACGATATTTATATGATATGTGTGTGTGTTCGACGAATGAACTGGAACTCAATGACACGCAACGACACGCAAACATCAGTGCTGACAGCCAGGACACCCATACCCACCGTGAGCAAGGTAAAAGGGCAAAAAAGGGGGTATACGGAGCTTTGGTGAGCCCACCTAATCATAGTAAAATAACACAGGCAGGACCCGCGGGCGCCCGAGAGCGCTTAGCGAGGAAATAGTGGATGAAAAAACATTATGCTACGTACGAGTAGTAATGCATATATAATTATGTGGAGGAAAAGTTTCGGGAAAGGTTCGTAGAATGATGATCGCACATGTACTGACGGAAGATGCATCATAAAACTAATATTCTATCCGAGGATCTTCCTGGCTTGATCTGCAGTACTCGGTGCAATAACCCGGGCCTCAGGAGTTCTCAGACGTGTCTTGTTGACCTGCCCGACCCCACTCTCTCTACTGTCCACCTATTACGCGGGGCCATAGTAAATAGGACCTACCGTACACAATAAAACCTAAACATTTACTTATTTTTACTAAAAATATTTGGTCCTATTTACTATGGTCCCCCGTAATAGTCGGGAAGAGCTCTCTCCCTGCCTACGTATGGAGGGAGAATGTGTGCAGCCCCCTGGTAGCGAGTCGAACGCTACCGCTTCACTGGGGATCCTACGGCAGCGGGGGGTTCATATACAGTCAATAATAGAGGCAACAACATCAGCACCAACACACCAACCAACACCAGATACCAGCGACGACGCCAAGCACGAACACGAAACATCCACCAAGCATACCACCATACACCAACAACTCCAACACCACGACACCACTACCAACACCAACCCTGAACACCCATACCAACATCACCCCACACCACCAAACACGCCGCCTTGTTCTCGCCCCCCTCTCATGCATTCAACGCTGTCATCCATACGCAAGAAAGTGCACGCAAGGTGCCGAAACCCTCCTCACAAGTGTCGTAGCAGGATGCAGCTCACCCTTCATGCGGCTCGCCTAACGACACCTCACGTTTCGCTTTGCAAAGCTTGGTGCAAGCAATGTCTATCCTACCTGGTCGGTGAAAACCCGACGTGCCCCGTCCCGACAAGTGTAGGAATGCGAGGGTCTATGGTCATACGACTACGGCCATGCATGACATGAGTACACCCTTCCCTTCCTTCCCATGCCTCACCTTCGCCTCCTTCGTAGCGACAACCGGAGCGACCGCACTAACAGCCACCTCTCCCGCGACTGCCACGTCACCTCCCCCGCCACCACCACCACCACCATCACCCTCAGGATCCACCGCCACCGCTTTCGTCACCTCCGCGCCCCCCCCCTCCCCCGGGTCGTCCTTGATCCTGTCCGCCTCCACCTCTCCATCAAACCTTTCCCCCCACACGCGGTAACCCGGTTTGAGCCCAAGGACGTGCTTGCGAAGGAGGCGGTTCTCGGTGAAGTGGTAGGGTGTGGAGAATATTTGGAGCAGGAGTACCGGGCGGAAGCCGAGCACGAAGTGCGCCAGGATTGTCAGCATGAAGGCCACGAACAGCTGCTGCAGCTGCTGAAACACCTGCGGTATGTGTAGCATACGGTATGGCGGGTATGGTGTGGTAAACAAAGCATGATATAAGATGAGATACAATTTTATCTTTCAAAGAAGATAATTTGAGCATATGTATGCAAACAAAATGAACTATATACCAGGTATAAGACAAGATGAGATGATATATGGCGAGATGGCACACGACAAGACAAGACAAGATAAGATGACACAAGCTACGAAAAGAAAAGCTAAGATAATACCTGGCACAAGCAAGATAAGACGATAAAGCAAGACAAGATAAGATGAGATGATACAATATGAGATAATATGAGGTAAGATGATATAAAAAAACAAATGTACAAGCCCCCCCCCCACCCCCGCCCCGCCCCCTCAAAACGAGCTTCCTGCATACAAGCCAGCAAGCACGCACCTCCGTCATCTCCCGTTGGTAGACAGTGGTCCGTCGATACATGACCTCTTGCGCGTTGGGAACATTGTTCACCAACGCCTGCCCCTGGGAAATGTCCGGAACCAATATTTTCCGGTGGTCCTGTTTTCTCCGCACGGCGAATACAAAGTATGATGTGAACGCCAATACCGCAGCCTGTGCGCGCCGGAGGGGGGGGAGAAGGGGGGAGGGGTGGGGGTGGCCGTGATGTTACGAGCCGAGCTGGCGGGAGGAGGAGGAGGAGGAGGAGGAAGGCGGGGGGGGCGGAGGGGTAGGAGCGGAGGGGCTGAGGGGAAGACACGGGGGGTTGACGATGCTTGCTCAAGGCTGCCCGCGAGTTATGCACATATACTCTGCGCTGTGCAGTACTCGTTAGGGCTTTTGCTGTTGCGGCTGTTGTTGTTGTCGTTGTGGTCGTCCGCGTACCTGGTATCAATGCGTAGGTACCAAGTACCTCTGACCTCTCTATACGGTACGGTATCTACCAAGTAGGATCTACGGCTGTCTACCGCATAAACAACCATCATGTACGGTATATAGATATAAATAAAATGAGCATCGATGCCTCTCGTGATTTTGGAAATGGCCGAAGTCCCTCCTATCGTCTGGGCTTCAGACCGAAATGGAAACGCGTCAGCTCTCGGCGCCTCGCCCGCGCTTTCTCGTCCGTTCTCTCGCGGGTCGCCTTCTCCGGCCTCCGACGGGCCCGTTCCCGCTCGCGCTCTCTCGAGGTCGCGCGTCGCCGCCGAGCGCGGCGGCCTTCAATCGTCGGCTCTTCGAGACGGCGGGACATCGACACTTTTTCTTCGAGGCAGGAAGGCTATTTGCGCGGCGTCGAGGTTGTTTCTTCGAGGCAGTAATAAGATCATTTTGTGGTTGTTCCTTGGAGATACTCGTACTCATAGCGAGGTTCTGCGTACGTACTTTTTACCTGTATTTGTTCCAGGATCTTGGGCTTTTTTTTCGGTCGCGAGCTTCGATAGCTCGGTCTCGCAAATGCGACTACCTACTCCCAACTACCTCTGAGCGAGCTTTAGTCCCTTCCACCCCTTCGGCCTTGCTTCGTCGGGATACGAGTACGATACTACAGCAGCAAGCACGACAGTCTTTGTACAGTCAGTAATACCGTAGAACAGTAGTAGCACAATAATACGACAACAAAAAGTTTAGCCGATTTTTTCTCGGGTGGATTCATACTGCCTTGGTACTGATGCTGTAGCTCCCTTCTTTTCAGGGTAGARAATATGAGTTTGTACGAGAACACAGCGTAGTACCAGGTACAAAGTACTGCTGTTTTGTACGTACGATGTAACGAGCAGCTGGTTGTAGCACGGAGAAGAACGTACGTAGAACCTCGCTATATTTCGGATCTCCAAGAAACAATCACGAAATAAGCTTGCTGCCTGTGTATAGTGCTGTAGATACGAGTAGTCTGCTCCGACACGAGAGTCAGAGAAGGATTGAGACCCCCTCCCGTTGCCGCCAGCTTTGAAATATCTCGACTAATCCACGCGCAACCGCTTGCTCGGCACGATGTGTTTTCGCCGCACGACCTAAACTGAACCCGACACCGGGACCGCGACTGGTGCATTTCTGACAGAAACTGAGAAATGAAGTTGCGAACTGAGTATCAACACAGTTAGCGTTTCCTTCTTCCTGCGACACTTGGCATTGCCTTGACTCTGTACGTAGTATGTGTCAAATACTCAAAACACGAGCGATCGTCATCACATTGTTGTCGTAAATCTCACAAACTATCCTGAAAACTGAGACTATCCACGGAACACCAAAAGCGACTGATCACATTTCTGAGACTGACTACTGTTGAGACTGAGAAATGAGGTTGCGAACTGAATATTTCAACACGCAGCATTCCCTTCTTCCTGCAACACTTGGCATTACCTTAATTCTGCACGTCAGATATCGAAACACGACCGAGCGCCACCGTCGTAAATATTAAGGATGGTACGAAATAACTGATGTGCCAGGTAAATTGCCCTATCCGGAGCATGGGTGCCGGCGAATGCCGGCACCCATGCGGAGCCCTTGTACCAAACCACGATCGACGGCGGTGTACTAACCATGATCTACGGTGCAGGGTACTCGACACTCGCGATACGTGTACAGCAGCAGTAGAAGGCAGCGCAGATTTATGGGCGAGTCAGGGTTCTCAAGGGGGCGCAAGATAATAATTCGTCTTGCAAGTTCATCGAATGTCACCTCTCTGGTACATACCGCTGGTACATCTGGTACATGTGTTGCGTGATTTGCTCGCCTGTTCGAAGAAGTAGCCCAGACGTATGTACCGCATCGTGGCCCTATCGCCGTAGTCCATCTTCGAGTGGCACATCAGTACTGGAAGGTAGACGTACACCTTCTCCATGAACGACCCATTGTTGCCCATGGCGCGTCTCCCCTGTACGTAACTGCGCACTGAGCAACGGGGTACAGCAGTAGTAGTGGCCTTCTCGGCGTGAGGCACTTTGCCTCTTGGGAGCAAGAGCCTGGTGTCCTGCCGGGGCTTCTTGTTCAAGCAAAATGAAATACCACTCTCTCTTTTGGTGTCCCTTTCTAGAAGCTCCAACACGCCAAACTGCGACAACGCTTACAAAAATAGGCAGAGAAAATGACGGACAGCAGCAGGTTACAACGATTCAGCACGGCAACCTTCAACACCTTACACTACACACCTGTGTTGCACTGCCCACAAAATAATCGTGATTTGGCCAAATTTACTTTCAGCAATCGACAACTGGAACAA
The DNA here is from genome assembly GCA_008828725.1 of Saccharina japonica. Lineage (NCBI taxonomy): Eukaryota > Phaeophyceae > Laminariales > Laminariaceae > Saccharina > Saccharina japonica. Next base: position 232,089 of record MEHQ01003532.1, on the reverse strand, counting down.
CAATACCCCTGTTTTTTTCCTGTGGGAAAATATGCAATCCACCACAGCTCCATCAATATCGTCGATCCGGATATCTCCCGCCCCTCAAAATACTCCTTGACGCACCCACAGCAGTGTGGCAAAGTGGCAGCCGATTCCGTGGCCTCTACGGTGCGCGACCTCGTCGCTGAAGTTTGAAAATGTGGTTCCAGGTCGTTTTTCTTGTACTGTAAACAAGTTGTTTTTTACAGCTCAAAACGAATATTTTTCTCGAAAAATATGAATACGAGTACTCGTTTACAGCAGGAAACAAATGACTGCGTTTTTGTACACGATTCTTTGATTTTTGAGGCACACTTCTGAGGCCGATTACGCCGTCTGTAGGATCGATCCCGATATCTCCCGCCCCTGAAAACCTTCCTTGCATATATGCACGGGCACAGGAAGAGTTCTGGGCGATTTCGTCCACGCCTTCCACCGCGACCTCGGCCGTGAAGATTGCCTAAACAGGCGGCATAATTGCTTCGACCGAAGCTGCTACCTGCTTCCATCTGCAGGAAACTGAATTAATCCAACTCTAGGAGGATCAAGCACAATCAAGCTACCGAACAGGCTCTACCATGACTTGATTGAGTTGCTCTGCGTGTGGTGTGTCATTTGGAGGCTTCTGTGGGGAGCACGGTGTCTGTGAAAAAGGCCTTGTTCGGGGCTGATATTGACCCAACCCCGTTTTCCACAAATCAGGCGTTATCTGAAAGTACTTTTTTCTCACTTTGTGGGCAGTGCAACACAGGTGTACAGCGGCTGGTGGGTGGTGCATCTTTGTTCGCGGAACGAACCCGGAACCGAATCAAACATTCAAAACGCTTCCCAGAACAATGGAAACCCCACCAAAGTTCCCTCGCTTCTGCGAGGTACTTCAGAGGGCCGGCCTGCGGCAGACTTTACTATCCACCCGACCAAGGAAGGAAGTAAAAGGTGACTATGGCGGACGCTATTGTTCCCGCTACAGAGGAAGTAGCCCCAGCGCCTCCCGAGGGACAGGCCGGGCAGCAGGATCAGCAGGAGAAGCCGAGCGCCCTGCAGCTGGTCATGAAGGTGTGTTCGATACTTTATGCTTGTAGAGTACGTATAAAGTGAGTCTACGAGTACAGCAGAGCGGTGCTGCTGCTGTGGTTGTGTGGTGGCCACGAGGTGGTGTTAGGTGGCATGGCGACATGGTACCGTAGTGGTGGGTGGACGGTTGGGCGGTTGGGCGAACCTGCAGAAGCCAGTGTGATAGCTGACTGTGCTCGTGTTTTGCCCATTGAAGTCCGCCCCCCCTCTCCCGTTCGCAAGGCTTCCTAAACGTCGTCGTAAGCAAGCACGAGAGTCACTCTCGAATCTACCAGTACGAATCTACGCTCCAAACAGACTGCTGCTGGCTGACCGTGGCGTATCATAGAGCGTATCTACCCGGTGTATGGGCTATGCCATACCAAGTAGCCCGTAGTACCCTCGATTTGCTCGTAGAGTTTACCGCTTACGCGAACACCCCAAGGTACAAAGTGATGGCCTCCCTATAGTGCCGGTTGAATAGTGCCACTGCTCACTGCTCACAATAATGCCGTTGAAAGTTGAGATCGCTTATGTAGCACGACTGGAACCCTCAATAATGCCGGTACCGGCGTTATTGGGAGCGGGCTAGCGGGCTCTCAAAAATGCCGGTTACCGGTTATCCTCCCTGCGGGGCTCTGAATAGTGCCGGTTCAGGCCTCCATATCAGTACAAAAAACCCAGTCTTGCTCCCCGGCTTGCCGAAGCGAAGGAGGGCGACAATGGAGATGTCTCCTTCTGCTTGCCGAAGGCTATGATAGGATGGCAATGATCGCAGCGTTTGCCTCTAAACCAGCGCGACAGGCAGAAGGAGTGTATTTAGAGGTTATACGTGAGGGGAGGAGGAGAGTACAGCAGAGTTGAGTACTACAGCAGTAGTACTGCAGTATCATAGTACGCATTACACATACATACGCGTATTTCGTTTGTATGCATTCTATTGGTGTTGGCTACGTCACTACGGAAGGAAGGCATTTATGTATGTGCAAGCAGGAACAAGTCCGTCGCATGAAGGTACGAGTACTGCTGCTGTGCGCGTGGGTAGAGAAGGGCGGAATTATAATTATGTGAAGACAGCACCAACACTCCGGGTTCTGAATTCAGTTTACACATGTATGATGACACGATATGCATAACAGTCGTGAAGTCTAGTCTGCTGTATGTACTACCAGGTACAAGTACAATATACAACAACCGGTAGTGCAACAGCCGCGCATGCTTACAATCCTGAACAGCACAACGCGTGCACCGCATTTAGCACAGTCCGTATGATATGTACGTACTACTGCCGTGCTCCGCTTCTGGTTCGCGGTGAAACACACCTTTCTGCCGGTATATCTTGCCCAGGGGGCCCATCCCCGTCACCACCCGTTCATTGTATTCCCCCTTCATGTGACGCTCTATTTGGCATTGCGAGTTCAAGCATGGCACACCACACTCCAATTGTTCTTTAAAAGTGCCGGTATCGGCACTATTGAGGAACATCTCGAACCCTCAATAGTGCCGGTATCGGTAGTATTCGCTATAATGCCGGTGCCCTGAATAGTGCCGGTTTATTGGGATGGCACGTGCCNATACGTGTACAGCAGCAGTAGAAGGCAGCGCAGATTTATGGGCGAGTCAGGGTTCTCAAGGGGGCGCAAGATAATAATTCGTCTTGCAAGTTCATCGAATGTCACCTCTCTGGTACATACCGCTGGTACATCTGGTACATGTGTTGCGTGATTTGCTCGCCTGTTCGAAGAAGTAGCCCAGACGTATGTACCGCATCGTGGCCCTATCGCCGTAGTCCATCTTCGAGTGGCACATCAGTACTGGAAGGTAGACGTACACCTTCTCCATGAACGACCCATTGTTGCCCATGGCGCGTCTCCCCTGTACGTAACTGCGCACTGAGCAACGGGGTACAGCAGTAGTAGTGGCCTTCTCGGCGTGAGGCACTTTGCCTCTTGGGAGCAAGAGCCTGGTGTCCTGCCGGGGCTTCTTGTTCAAGCAAAATGAAATACCACTCTCTCTTTTGGTGTCCCTTTCTAGAAGCTCCAACACGCCAAACTGCGACAACGCTTACAAAAATAGGCAGAGAAAATGACGGACAGCAGCAGGTTACAACGATTCAGCACGGCAACCTTCAACACCTTACACTACAGCGGCTGGTGGGTGGTGCATCTTTGTTCGCGGAACGAACCCGGAACCGAATCAAACATTCAAAACGCTTCCCAGAACAATGGAAACCCCACCAAAGTTCCCTCGCTTCTGCGAGGTACTTCAGAGGGCCGGCCTGCGGCAGACTTTACTATCCACCCGACCAAGGAAGGAAGTAAAAGGTGACTATGGCGGACGCTATTGTTCCCGCTACAGAGGAAGTAGCCCCAGCGCCTCCCGAGGGACAGGCCGGGCAGCAGGATCAGCAGGAGAAGCCGAGCGCCCTGCAGCTGGTCATGAAGGTGTGTTCGATACTTTATGCTTGTAGAGTACGTATAAAGTGAGTCTACGAGTACAGCAGAGCGGTGCTGCTGCTGTGGTTGTGTGGTGGCCACGAGGTGGTGTTAGGTGGCATGGCGACATGGTACCGTAGTGGTGGGTGGACGGTTGGGCGGTTGGGCGAACCTGCAGAAGCCAGTGTGATAGCTGACTGTGCTCGTGTTTTGCCCATTGAAGTCCGCCCCCCCTCTCCCGTTCGCAAGGCTTCCTAAACGTCGTCGTAAGCAAGCACGAGAGTCACTCTCGAATCTACCAGTACGAATCTACGCTCCAAACAGACTGCTGCTGGCTGACCGTGGCGTATCATAGAGCGTACCTACCCGGTGTATGGGCTATGCCATACCAAGTAGCCCGTAGTACCCTCGATTTGCTCGTAGAGTTTACCGCTTACGCGAACACCCCAAGGTACAAAGTGATGGCCTCCCTATAGTGCCGGTTGAATAGTGCCACTGCTCACTGCTCACAATAATGCCGTTGAAAGTTGAGATCGCTTATGTAGCACGACTGGAACCCTCAATAATGCCGGTACCGGCGTTATTGGGAGCGGGCTAGCGGGCTCTCAAAAATGCCGGTTACCGGTTATCCTCCCTGCGGGGCTCTGAATAGTGCCGGTTCAGGCCTCCATATCAGTACAAAAAACCCAGTCTTGCTCCCCGGCTTGCCGAAGCGAAGGAGGGCGACAATGGAGATGTCTCCTTCTGCTTGCCGAAGGCTATGATAGGATGGCAATGATCGCAGCGTTTGCCTCTAAACCAGCGCGACAGGCAGAAGGAGTGTATTTAGAGGTTATACGTGAGGGGAGGAGGAGAGTACAGCAGAGTTGAGTACTACAGCAGTAGTACTGCAGTATCATAGTACGCATTACACATACATACGCGTATTTCGTTTGTATGCATTCTATTGGTGTTGGCTACGTCACTACGGAAGGAAGGCATTTATGTATGTGCAAGCAGGAACAAGTCCGTCGCATGAAGGTACGAGTACTGCTGCTGTGCGCGTGGGTAGAGAAGGGCGGAATTATAATTATGTGAAGACAGCACCAACACTCCGGGTTCTGAATTCAGTTTACACATGTATGATGACACGATATGCATAACAGTCGTGAAGTCTAGTCTGCTGTATGTACTACCAGGTACAAGTACAATATACAACAACCGGTAGTGCAACAGCCGCGCATGCTTACAATCCTGAACAGCACAACGCGTGCACCGCATTTAGCACAGTCCGTATGATATGTACGTACTACTGCCGTGCTCCGCTTCTGGTTCGCGGTGAAACACACCTTTCTGCCGGTATATCTTGCCCAGGGGGCCCATCCCCGTCACCACCCGTTCATTGTATTCCCCCTTCATGTGACGCTCTATTTGGCATTGCGAGTTCAAGCATGGCACACCACACTCCAATTGTTCTTTAAAAGTGCCGGTATCGGCACTATTGAGGAACATCTCGAACCCTCAATAGTGCCGGTATCGGTAGTATTCGCTATAATGCCGGTGCCCTGAATAGTGCCGGTTTATTGGGATGGCACGTGCCGGCACTAGTGTGTGTGTGTTCTTCACATTAAACCTTCCTTTCTACCCGTCGACATCCAGCACACCCAGTGTCCGTGCCGATTCTTCATCCTAAAAAGGTACCAGTTATGTGGTCACAAAACTACGACACAGAGATACTACGCTCAGTGCAGTAAGCAGAGCAGACAATGCAATGCCATATACGACAGGCAAGACCTACCCTGCTAGCAATCCAGGTGCATGCAAGAGAAAAAAAGAGAAAAAAGAAAAAAGCGAAAAGGAAAAAATAATAAAAAGAAAACATACTAGTGGGGGACCTTAACTGCTGTACCTGGTACCCATGAATGGGTCAAACACTGCTGTTGTTTCGGGGTGTTTCATTCGTGAACACACGCACGCACACAACTGTTTGCACCGCCTGCTCCCGCTTGGCACGATTCCACCGGTACCTGAGCCTTCCAAACTGAGCCCTGGGTACACACATACTTGCATGCTTACCACGTATTCGAAGATACCCACTCATTCAGCTTTCATGTACATATAGATATGCACCCTGCTTGCTTGCTTGCTTGCTTGCTTGCTTGCTTGCTTGCTTGCTTGCTTGCTTGCTTGCTTGCTTGCTTGCTTGCTTGCTTGCTTGCTTGCTTGCTTGCTGCTTGCTGGCTGGCTGGCTGGCTGGCTGGCTCGCTTGCTGGCTGGCTCGCTGGCTCGCTGGCTCGCTGGCTGGCTCGCTGGCTCGCTGGCTCGCTCGCTGGCTTGCTGGCTTGCTGGCTTGCTGGCTTGCTTGCTTGCCTTGCTGGCTAGCTCGCTTGCTTGCTTGCTTGCTTGCTCGCTTGCTCGCTTGCTCGCTTGCTCGTTTGCTTGCTTGCTCGCTTGCGTTCGCCTGCCTGCTCAGTAAGAGCTTACCACTTTTACTCGAAGGTGCACATTCCTTGGATCAAATACGGATGTTTCCGGGATATTTCGTTGGTCAACACATACCCACACAAATAGTGCACCCGACTCCCACTGAAAAGCTCATCTGGTCCCTCCCAGACCTGACTCCACCCGGACCCGGTGAGCTCTCCAAACTAACGCTCGGTGTAATATGCTTGCTTGCTCCTTCGTTCTGTCGTTCATGCGTCCGTTCGTCGGTCCGTTTTTTTTCTTTTGTGTCTGTTCTTGCTTTGGCGCCTGGGTGGGTGGGGGGGTGACCTGGGTCTGCAGCTAGGGGTGTTGTACATGAGTTTTATGTTCTTCACGAAACAATTCCAGGCGGCCAGGGTTAAGGAAGCCATCAACAACATGGAGGCAAGCAAGAGGGACGACGTGTCTCAGACCCTCAAGCCTGTTCCCAAGGGGGAGGAAAAGGTGAGTGTTTTTTTTGTGTGTTTGTGGGTCCATGATTTTTGCGTGTGTGAGTCCATGGCTTTTGTGGGTGGGTGTCCATGATTTGTATCTGCCAACATGTTTTGGATGTGTCCATGATTTGGATGTGTCCATGATTTGTATATGCCAACATGTTTTGGATGTGTGTCTTTGATTGTGTGTGTCCATGATTTGTGTTCGTGTGTCCACGAGTTGTTTGTGCGCCCATGATTTATGTTTGGTGCGTCCATGATTTATGCTTGCGTATCCACGATTTGTGTTTTACGTGTCCGTGGTTTGTGGCTGTGCGTCCATGATTTGTATACGTGTGCCTATGAATGTGTGTCCTCAAACTGTTTGTGTATATTTTATGATATGTATGTGTGCCCATGGTTTGTACGAGTGGGCATGGCTTTTGTGTGTGACCATGATTTGCATCTTAACCCTCTAAGTAGTGTACTTTTTTCTTCTTCTTTTTTTCTCCATCCCATTCATTATCTTCGCCCTTCTTTTCTCTTTCTCTCTTAATAGTAGTTGTAACTCAGATCCGGGGCCACTAAGTAGGATTCCTCCCCCCCTCCCCGCTACGGCGGTACGTGCCTTGCATTTTTATCGCGAGAAGATCCCAGCACTTTCTTCCCTCGTCGACTCTCGTCGAATTGTGCCCCACCCACGCTATAACAGGCGCTCTCGACAGTTGGTGTCATCTTGAGAATAAAAATCCCCATACCGCCGCCCCGGTAGGCTAGTGGTCAGCTTCAAAATGCTACTATGTATAGCATTGGTACCCGAGTTGAAATCCCACCGTGGTGAGGTTTTGACTTTATTTGCAAAAACAAAAAGGAACCAATTGCTGAGAGCGCCTTCGTGGCGTGGCTAGGCGGAATTCGACGCGAGTCGACGAGGGAAGAAAGTGCTGAAATATTCTTGCGATAAAAATGCGAGGCACGTACCGTAGTGGGGAGGGGGGAGAAGAGCCTACTCTGTGACCCCGGATCTGAGTTAAGACTAAAGAGAGGGAAATAAAAGAAGGGCGAATGTTATGGTACTGCTGACATGATGTGGAAACGTTTGGTAAATACCTGGTATCAGGTATAAGAATCGTATTGGTAGTACTTGGAAGGCGGTATCTTAGGTGGGAACCAGGGATGGTTCCCGATGGCTTTGTGCCATCTCGTCTTCTCAGTCGTTCATCACGCGAAAACGGAATAAACCTGCTCTTCTTCTATCTCTACGCAAACAACACACGTGAGTACCAACGAGTACCCGTTCCATAGGCTGACCTGGCTAGGGATACCCTGTCCTCTTATTCCTAGCATCACTACACGAAGATAATGAATGGGATGGAAAAAAAAAACACGGTGACGCGAACCCTCGACCTCAACCACAGCAGTCTTCGTGGTTAACTGCTAGACCACCGGCGGGGCGACCGGCTGTACAACAGAACCCTACACATTACTCAAATTCCAAGTGTTTTTGTGCCCACAACTTGACTCCCGTTTAAGGGGCAACTTACTCGGGACTAGAGTCAGATACGTAGTACATGCTTCTGTACAGCAGTGCACTATTAATAGTATCAGGGATAAGCGGGTCCATGCTTTTTTGTGTCCGTGATTTGTATTTGCGTGTCCCATGGTTTGTGCAGGTGTGTCAATGATTTGTACATACCAGGTATATTATGTACGAGTATTTGTCTCGTGTTTTTACGTTGTCGTCCGTGTTTTTATTTTCATTTTTTCCTTAATCTGTTTCCAATACTATGTAGGTGGGCTGGATGAAGGAAGCCATGGGCCTGCAGAGCAGAAAAATCCCGCAGTTTCCCGAGTACGACGCTCGCGGAAGGCAGCTGCTGGTGCACGCGTGTACGTTCGGGAAGGGACAGAGGGTGGACCTCAGCGTGTGAGTTTTCAGGGGTCGGAGAGGGGGGGGGGGAGTGTACTCATGTCGTGCACGTCATCTGTGTTCTGAGCCCCTGTCGGAACATTAATATAATGCGATCACACCCTGGCAGGGTGCCGTTGCCCTCGCCACGGAGAGGGAGGAGGGGGGGGGAGGCAGGCCGGCAGGTGAAACGGTTTTAGTCGTGAATCACTGCTGGCTTTCAGTTTGCCCTTTTTAGACAGTAATGTACCTGTTACTGTTTTTACCCTTTTACGAATGTTCTTCTGCGTGTGTTGTTCACATCGAACCGTTCTTTCTACCCGTCGACATCCAGCACAGCACTCCCAGTGTCCCTTGCCGATTCTTGATCCTATACTAGTAGAGAGATGACAACGCGTGTTACGATAGTCTATAGAGGTATAGCACCTTTTTTTTTTGGCTGAAACTTTTTATCTGGACGACGGGGGCTCCTTCTTGACCCAAAATGGTCGTCGGAATTTTCGTTTATTGTGTTGCAACGTTTTTCGTTGGTGTACTTATAACCCCTTTGGGGCCCCGAGATTGCGCCCAAAAACAATGACACCTTTGGTTTTACCAACGTCCATGAGCTGCGTGAACGCCCAGAAATACGAGTAGAATAATGTTGGTTGCGCCCGTGTTGTACGACTGCTGGCATTGTAACCCCGGACCCCAATTTCTGTATCACCCCTCAATCACACACGGGGCCCCGAGATTGCGCCCAGAAACAATGATACCTTTGGTTTTACCAACGTCCATGAGCTGCGTGAACGCCCAGAAATACGAGTAGGATCATGTTGGTTGCGCCCGTGTTGTATGTACGACTGCTGGCATTGTAACCCGGACCCCAATTTCTGTATCACCCCTCAATCACACAGTTGCCGTCGCTTAAATCGTCCGTTTTTAGCGTCGAGTTTTTACGCTGAAGTCCCAAGAGGGTTATAAGGCCATGCATGAAATTCTTCATCGGGTACACAAAACTTTTGATTTTCCCTCCAAAATGAGTTTTTTGTTACTCACTATTAGTATAGACCTCCTCAAGTGAGTATTATCACCTTCGAAGAAAAACACGTTTTGCCCCTTTTGCCGTAGCATGCTGTCATGCGAAAGCTCTGCGGTCACAAAACCACGACACAGCAGAGAGTACGGAAACCTAAATCTGAGTCTGGTTCCAGGGGAGTGCAGTTCTGTAACCCCTTAAGAACTGGTCCCACGTTTTTGGCGACAAATTACTTGGAAGTAGTGTGGGATATGTTTTGCAGTTCTGAAAGGGTTAAAGGCTGAAAAAGGGGGATAGGTTTTTTGTTGCTCTTGTTGCTGCTGGTCGGTACATACGTAGGGTGTTTGTTTTTTCTGTGTTTTTGGGGTGATGATCGGTTAGGCGTGGTGATGTTTGGTGGAAGTGGTGTTAGTGTTGTTGGTCTTGGTGGGTTTTTTGGTGGTGGTGGTGTTGGTGGTGGTGCTGGTGGCAGTGTTGGTGTTGTTGCTGGTGGTCTTGGTAGTGTTGGCGGTGGTGTTGGTGGTGGTGTTCGTGTTGTTGGTGCTGTTGGTGCTGTTAGTAGTGTTGGTGTTGGTGCTGGTTGTGGGCAGTGTTGGTGGTTGTGGGTGGTGTTGGTGGTGTTGGTGGTGTTGGTGTCGGTGGAAGTGGTTGTCTTTTCGACGGTGTTGGTGGTGTCAGTGTTGATGTTAGTGTTGTTGGTGTTGGTGGTGTCAGTGTTGATGTTAGTGTTGTTGGTGTTGGCGTGTATGTTGTTGAAGTTGTTGTTGTTGTTGTTGTTGCTGTTAATTGTTGTTGTGCACTCTCGCATTGGCGGAAATCTCTTTAGTATGTGGTCGCAAGACGGACTCAGCAGACATTCTGGAAACTTAAAATGTAAAAAACATGCGACAACAAAAACACGTCCAAAATGTTGCGTGGCGGATTGATTGTTGCGGATTGATTGTTCCTTGTTCACTGACCCTCGACGTCCTGTTCCCGTTATCGTTTGGGCATGAGGGGGTGCCAGGTACATGTCCGGCTCGGAGGATGAGTCGACGCTGTGGGACGGGGAAGAGGGTGGGGAGGGGGAAGGGGGCGCTGGCGACGACGATGTGAAGCTGCTTTGGTACGAGAGTGGTCTCGTCTTTGGCGGGCAGGTGATACCGTGTTGGGGGTGTTTGGGGTGTTTGGATGTAAGGTATTGCGTGTTGCGTATTGGGTGTTGGGTGTTGGGTATTGGGTATTGGGTGTTGAGTGTTGGGTATAATATGGGTGTTGGGGGTTGGGTATTGGGTGTTGAGTGTTAGGTATAATATGGGTGTTGGGTTGTAAGGTATTGGGTAGTGGGTGTTGGGTGTTGAGTGTTGGGTATTGGGTTTTTGGTTGTCGCGTATGGGGTGTTGTGCATTGGGTGTTGGTTGTTGAGTAGTGATTGTTGGGTGTTGGGTGTAAGGTTAATTGATGTTGGTGGTGGTATTGGGGTTGGTAATAGGCGTTTGCGCCTAGGCTTGTGGGCGTGGCTGTGACTGCTGGGGTTGGGGCTGGGTTTGGGGTGTTGCTGGTGTTGTTGCTTTAATGCTCAACCTTTTCACTCCTGCATGCACGAAATATCCTCTCATGTCAAGTAGTTTATCCCGAACAGGTGAGTGCATCTCTACAGCAATAGACTCTACGTATGCAAGGAGGATTTTTACGGGGTGGGCTAATGTAGTAAACAGGACGTACGGTATACACAAAAACCTATATATTTCCCTTTTTTTACTAGCACTATTTGGTCCTATTTACTATGGGCACCCGTAAAAGTTCTCATTGAAGGTGCCCGGTGGTCAAGCCCCTCTCCCATATGTTGCGCGGCGGGGATGTACGCTATAGCCGCTCTGACTGCGCGAATCACCTGGCAGGTCCGTTCTAATAAGGCTGCTACTACAACCTTGCTACAGGCGTCGAAAGAAGTCGGCACTACTGCAGTACGTCTCTTGTCAGAGAGATGTGCAAAGCCAGCGAGGAAGCCACCCGTGCACGCGACAGCATATCGCTCAGAAGATCAAACATACCAGGTAGGCGCTGCCTAATTGAGCCGAACCCGACCTCGTTCCGCTCTTCGGACACGAAGGAAGGGACGCATCTGGGGGGGAGGGGGGGGGGGGAGGGGGGGGGGGGGGGGGGGTGCTTTTGTTTGTGGGTTATCGTAGATTTCGTTTGTTTTTACTACTGTATGTTTTATTTATTTTTCGTGTTTTTCTTGTTCGCTTTGTATCTCATTATCTTGTGCTCTGGCTATCTTGCGTTTTTTTTCTTGCTTTTAGATTATTGTTTTCTTGTATTCTTGTATTTTTTACTTTGTCTTGTTGAATTTTGTTTTTTTGTTGAATTTTGTCTTTTGGTTGAATTTTGTTTTTTTTATTGTTTTGTTCGCTCGTTTTTTCATGTTCTTGCTTTCTTGCTTTCTTGCGTTTTTTTTCTTGCTTTCTTATTTTCTTGTTTTCTTGTTTCATTGGGGGGTTTTGTTTCACTGACTTTGTCTTGCTGAATTTTGTATTTCTTATTTTTTGGTTCTCTTGTTTTCTTGTGTTCCTGTGTTCGTGCTCTCTTGTACCGTTACAGGACCCCAACTATAACGACGGGGGGGTTTCACATCAAAAGGCGCAGCTGAACCGGTACATTCCCAAGCCGAAAAAGCGAAACGTTCACTACCTCGTAGACAAGGAAAAGGAGCAGGAGAAGAAGGAGGAGGCGGAGGAGGAGGAGGGGGAAGAGGGGGAGGTGAGGATACAAAATGTTGTTGCTGTTATTGTTGTTGTTATTGGTGGTGGTGGTGGCGGTGTTGATGTTTGTGGTGGTGGTGGTGTTGATGGTATTGTTGATGTCGTTTTGCCATTGGTGGTGGTGTTGGTGGTGGTGTTGGTGTTGTTGTTGGTGGTTTTTGTTCATGTTTTTTTTTAATGTTGTTGATGTTGATGTTATTGGTGTTGTTGTTCGTGGTGGTGGTGTTGTTGTTGGTGTTGTTACTGTTATTGACGCCAATGTGGGGCGGAGCCCCTGGCAGGTTCTCTCTTATGTGGTTGTGGTGTGGAGGACACACCGAGGTGGGTTGGTGTCTCGGGTCTTCACGGAACGGAGTGGGCAACCTCTGGTTGACCTTGAACTTGTGTGTAATGAGGCGGTATTATCTAGGGGAAGGGGACCTGGTATCCACAGTTTGTTTGTTTGTTTTGGCTCTCACAATGAACTCATCGCCATACTATACTATACCGCTATTACAGAGGGCATAGTAAATAGGACCTGCGGTAGACACTAAAACCTATACATTTAACTATTTTTACTAACAAAATATGGTCCTATTTACTATGGTCCTCCGTAAATAGTCCGTGATCACAAGAGAGCCCCCAATATATGTACGGAGTGGATTAAAAACAACATTGTCGTGCCAGGAAAAACTATTCAGTGGATGCCCGAGGGAAACAGCACGCAAAATAAAGAAAAGAGGGCATGTTCTTGGTTGGAGGGGGGG
>MEHQ01003532.1:185427-210843 GCA_008828725.1 Saccharina japonica | reverse complement strand
CACCAACCCCGCCCCCCGCCCGCCACCTACCACCACGAACACCACGAACACCAGTTGCAAAGCGTGGCGCACATGCCATGGAGGGTGATGTCGTACAAGTTCATCAACACCTTCATCGACGACCTCTTCGCCTTCGTGGTGCCCATGCCGACCATGCATCGCCTCGCGTGCTTCCGAGACGACATCATCTTCTTCGTGTTCCTCTACCAGCGCTACCTGTACCCCGTCGACAAGACCAGGCGCAACGAGTTCGGCCAATCAGCGAAGAGCACAGAAGATGCGGAAAAGGTACGTATGTATCAGCCATACGAAGAGTAACATATACGAAGCACATGGAAGAATAACAATGCGTATGATACCTGCTACCTGGCATAATCCTTGATGTGGTGAGTACACCACTTATCTCGCAGTTGTAAGTGCTGAGTTTTGGTACTTTGGATATAGATAGTATGCAGTAGAGTTAAGGCATTGGCCGTTAAGAACTAGACCCTCCTTTTTTTTCAAAAATTAAGAACTTGGGAGCGTAAGCACACGGGCTCAATTTCGAGGGCAAGGTGACTTCCCTTGATAATTTGTGCTGGGGTCACCATCCGTAACGATTTTACAAGGAAAGGACAGATTTGATCAGTCTTTCCACGAAATGGACTTTATGAAAGTGTGACCTTGGCGAGTGTGTCGTTATTGTTCTCCTGCGACAAAGACTGTAAATGGATGACTGGATTTTTTCACTACAGTAGAATATCAGTATTACAACTTGGCGTAGGAAATAAGAGACCATAAGAACACCGGCTTGTTTTTGAGGCGGAACATAATGCACGAGGCTCAAGAAATGTAAGCGGTTAGCAACTCTGGCACGTACTGTGCTGGCCAATACTTTTGATTGTACGTATTCTAAATCCTGTTCGCGTTAACCCTTTTCGAAGCTCGAATCGACCTTCTCCCCTCCCCCGTCCAATCCGGTCCCGCATTGTAGGGATGCGAGGGTCTATGGTCACACGACTTACGGCCATGTAAAATGAGTACCCCCTCCCCGGCACCAGCACCAACTCACTTTTTACCCATACCTTCGCGTCTCTCCGTCTGACCGTCCGTCTGGGTGACCGCATGCTCGCCCCGCCTGCTAACCCTATGCCCCTGCGCCTCTGCCTCTCTGCTCTTGTCTCGTCCTTGTGCGACAGATTCGACAAGCGTCTATGATAAACGACTTGCATTATCGTTTCTCTGCTGACACTGTCTCCGCGTGCCCGCCTGTCTGCCTTTCTGCTCTTGCCTCGTCCTTGTGTGACAGATTCGGCAAGCACAAGCCGCCGCCGCCTTGCCGAGGGTGGCGAGGATACCGAAACGGTCAAAAATGGACAAGGCCAGCTAGTACAAGGCTATGCCGGGTAGCGCAGGGCGGTGTCGAGGCGAGGTAGCCGGGGCGGGGTAGCTACGGCCAGGCTAGCGCCGCCTCCTCCTCCTCCTCCTCATTTTCCCCCTACTGCCTGCAAGGCTGCGGTTTGCGCGCACCCGTCCCTCCCTCCCTCTCTCTTGCCCTCGCTCGCTCGCTAGCGACGTGCTTGTCGCCTGTAATCGATGTTAAATCGTGATGGTGTTGGTGGTGTTGGTGATGGTGTTGGAGGTGGCGATGGTGGTGATGGTGACGATGGCATGGCGATGCCGATGGGGGGGCGGGGGGTTGTATGAATTGTGGTGTTCGTTGGGGATGTTAGGTATGTGCGGTATTTTGCATCAAACGCATTACGTGCGGAATCCCCAATTATATTTTAAAGATAGCGCGTGGAGGGCAAGGGCTCTAAGGGCAGGGGATGCGGCGGGATGGCGAGGTAGAGGGTGAGGGGAGGGGTTAGGAGGGGGGGTACTTTCATGTTCATGGCCGGGCTTATAGTATTGTGGACGACATGAGAATGGATCGTGGGGCGGGCCGGGCGGTAGGGCGGGCGGGATAGTGAGTGTTGTTCGTGTGTGAGCTGGTTGCGATGCAGAAGTGAGCGGTTGGTTCTCTGTTGGGTTGGTGGGTACTCTTTATTGCTTGCCTCCTAGCGTCAAATTTTGACTAATTGACCCTCGGCATTCCTTTTTCGAGACCAGGAGTAGGATGGGTGGGGTTATGGGTGTTTCAGCTCGGCGGAGAATTTCTGTAAAAAGCGGGACAAGGGCACTGCATTCGATGGGTCGCATCCTGTGTGATTGGCCGGTCCCTTTTCTTTTTAGATTTGAAATTTTGGCTGGCACCTGGGGAGAGTGGAGTTTTGAATGGGTGTGTTTTTATTAGGGAGTATGCCTGAGGGGCATCCGAGACACCTACGGGAGTGCGTAGGATTGGCAAAAGAAACCGTGTGTAGTACCCGGGTAAATACCCGAGTATGACAAAAAAACAAACGTGTGGAGTACCCGGGTAAAAACCCGGGTGTAATGACATTTTTTATCTTCATGTTAGTGTCTAAACGGTCCTTATATTTCCGACCAGAGTGGTACACCCTACTACTACTACTACTACTGAAAACACACCCTTAGAAATGTGCAACACGGCGGGAATTGGTGGCATTCTCCCCCTCCCGACGTAGCCAGGGGGCGACGGCGGTGGCGGCGGTGGGTGGCGGGGCCTGTCGAAAGCACAAAAATAGCTCCAGCTTCTACAGTAGCTAGTCGGACAGCTGCGTGCCTTTTGCTCGTCTAGGCTGCATGCCATAATCTCTGCTCCAACGTACGCTCTCTCATCACACTTGTGCACGATGGTTGCTCTGAGCGCTGCCTCTACCAGGAGCTGCGATCGTGCTTTTGAGGATCATAAACATGACATTCTCTCTTTACCAACAAACGCAGGATTACTAAGGCAAGCAACAAACGAGTACTCCCCCCTCCTCTCTCCCTCCCTCTAGCCGGTTCCTATCGATCCTCCTCCCTTCCCCCCTCCTTCATCCCGGTTCAAGTAGGTCATGCTGCTTTCATGTCATACAAATCCCTACATCGGTTATCGACATCGGAAGCATCCTCCCATGTAACCTATTAAGAGCAGCCTGCGTTGTTTCGTGTGGCTCGTGCTGTAATCGTCCTTTTCATTTTCGTTCGTAGTTTTTTTCCCCCTCTCAAGTCCCAAAAAAGAGGGAAATAAACCGAAACAGACCCTTTTTACTGCTGCAAAAGGGATCCCACACTAATTCCAACCAGTTCAACCAAAAATGTGGCTGCAAACTGTAAAGCGGCTAAAACATGAAGGCGAGAGATTGAAGACACACTCAGCACGTTCAAAAACGAAAAGTTACCCCGAAATGGCACAGGGAAAAGCAGTTTAAATAAAACACCACAACGTTTAGTAGCACGAGGCGTTGTCCACGCTCCAGCGCCGTATACTGTATATCGATTCACGGCAGAACTCGAGCTTTCTGTCGCAGAAACTTTACGAACGAATCAACGTCTTCGTCTACCCCGGCTAGATCACCAACCGCTGGCTCTCCTCCCCCCCCTCCCCCTCCTCCACCTCCTCCGCCTCGGTGGTCGTCCTACCCCCCCCTCTTCCCCCCTTTCCGCCCTCCCTCCTCCTCTTTCCTCCCTAACCCCTCGTTTTACATCCCGCTGAGGGTCCGGCAACCCCCGACAACTCCCCGACGCTGCTGCCGACACAGAAACCGACCCTGCTGGCCTTAGCCCTGCCACCAACCCTGGCCCCGACGACCCCTCGACAACATCATCAACAAGACCACTAACAATACCCAAGACGCCCTCCGTCTTCCTCTTTGTCTTTCCCGCCTGGGGTTCCACCCCCCAACCCCACCCTCCACCTCCTCTTCCGACATCTATTGCCGCCTCCTACCCCACTTGCTATCCCACTATCACCCTCTCCGGTCGTGGACACGGGCGGCGTCTCCCGAAGGGTCCCTAAAGCAGCAGCAGTATCAGTAGGACTTGTAGTAGCAGTAGTAGTGGTGGTGGTAGGAGTATTACTAGTAGGAGGGTTAGTTGGAGGAGGAGGAGGCGTAGAAGGTGGAGGCCGTGTTGGTGAGGGGCTAGGGGCCGCGCAGATCGCGAACGCCGCCATGGTCTTGCACCCGAACATTCGCCCGAGAGTGCTGCTGCTGTTGGTGCCCCCCGGCAGGACCAGGTAAGGCGTTCCTGTCAAATTGCGCGAAACGGAAAAAAAGGGCGACGGCGATATACATGGACGGCCGTGGTACAAGTCCGGGGTCAGGGGTCAAAACACTGGGGGCCGCCTAAGAACCGGTGAAGCCTTGACGCGTGCAACGATAGAGGTAGCACATTTTGGCTGATTTTTTTTCGGAATGACGGGGGCTCCTTAACCCATTCAGAACTGGAAAAAAAAAATCCCACACTAATCCCAAGTAGTTTGTCCCCAAATTCGTGGGACCAGTTCTTAAGGGGTTAACCCAAAAAATCGTCAGAATTTATCTCCTGGGTTGTACTACTGTAGTTTTCATTTTCTTCGTAAGGCAGCCACGGGATTGTCTATCGACCCAAAATCGTCAGAATTTATCTCCCGGGTTGTACTAGTTTTCATTTTCTACGTAAGGCAGCCACGGGATTGTTTATCGGGTACGTATGATAGCACTTTTGTATTTTCTTCCAAAAACAGGCTTTCGGGTGAGGTTTTTGAGCTAGCTCCTCATGTCACCACCCTCAGAAGGCAGAAACACGGTGCTTACACCTCTACCGTCGTAGCATGATCTTCTTACCCTTGCCCCCCCCAAGCCCGCCCATCCACCACTACGGCGCAAAAGTTACAACAAAGCAGTGACACCATTTGTCGGTCGAAGGGCGCGACAATACATACAGTACCCGGTATCAGGTGTCATATGGTATACGTATAGACACTACAAGGTACGTGTTTTAAACGCTGTTTATTCTCAATCTCACCCGTGAGAGCAACCAGCGCGTGAAGGTGTTCCACCAGCCTGGCAGGCCGTACATCTCCGGAGATGATGACGATGGCCCCGGCGCCGCCGCCGCCACCACCACTGCCACCACCGTTTCGACTGCTGCTGCTGCTGCTGTTGCTGCTGTCATTCAAACCCGAGGGGGTCGCGGTGGCTTCGAGAAACTTGGTGACCTCGTTGATCCCCATGCGGAGCCGTCGCCTAACACGGTTTCTCTTGCGGCCTCCTGCGCACGCGTAACAAAAAAAAACAATAAAAAAGTCATACCGAGGGCAAAGCGAAAATACTGGACGCGTGCTATTTGCCTTCTAGGGGTAGAGCACCAAACCTTTCTGGGGCTCGCTCATTTGGTTATAGTATAGGATCTTTTTACACCCTCGCCCAACAAACCGACTTTAAAAGTGGGGAATACAGCAGCAACAGCCACTGCGTGATTGGGGGCTCCTACAAAATTAGTGTCCTATTTACAATGCAAGGAGGCGTTTATACGGCACGGGCGCAACATGACCCTACCCTTATATCCCTCATATCCCTTAAAAGGGGTCCTCCCAAAAGGGGTTTCTTAGTACGTTTTTGGCGTTTGAGCTTCGGGGGTGAACACATCCAAACGTACCCTATGTATGTCCGAACAGAGTGGTATTCAAAAGTTGCGTGTCCGTTTGAATTCGTTTTTGGCGCTCGCGGCAGACTAAACGCTTTACGGTCGGCTTAAGGAACCGTTTTGAAAGCGAGTGAACTGTTTTTGGTTGCACCGTGAACATGTTTTCGGTAGCGTGAAATATGACACGCATCGCACAACTTTTCGAAGGGTTTGATTGTTCTTGCTGTCGGGAGAAAAGGGCAAATCACGATTGGAAAAAGAAAAAGAAAACGGCACCCAAAGTGTGTGCCGTGTCTGCCTGCGTACGTACGTGCGTGCGTGCACAATAGGGGAGAGAAACAACTGCAACTGCAACATGGTAGGGGGGGGAATTTGCTATTGCTGCCGTACTTCCATATTTTTCCACGGAGCTGACAAAGGACAAAACGTAGGTAATTTCAAAAAGCCACGCCAACTTGTTCAGCCCAGTGTTCGAGGACATCACCAGCAGGGTCTTCGAGCTACTAATAGTCGATTGCTATACGCGTGCTACTCGCAGTGTACGCTATCTACGTACCGGCTTCGAGCAAGCTGACGACCTCCTTCCCCAGCCTGTCGAGGACGATGCCGGCCTCGGCGGGGTCTATCGATAGGGCGGCTGTCCGTCGCTCCGCGGAAAGCCTGCTCGAGGAAGAAGGCGACCCGGACGACTTGGCAGGACCTGCGTCGACGCGTGTTGTGTGCAATGTGCGCACGGTCACGTGTGTGCGGGTGCACCACAACACAAATGTAAAGCGTAACGTAACGCCAAGGGTATCAGAGCGGTCACGTTCTTCATTTTTTTTCCCCCCGCCCGGGGGCCAGGGGTGCTCGGGTGTCTAGGCATCATGCCTCCGCTCATGTATAGACCCTTCCACCCCCTGCTTGCTTCACCCAAGGTCTCACTAATATTGCTGCTGCAGACGCCTTATGCGAGGAGCTGATCCGAAGGGTCCGCTGTGCGCACCGGAGGCGTGAAGGAGTCGTCTGGCGAAGAGAGGGCCATGCCCAGCATGCGTGTGTCGTCGTCATCCGGCATTGCACTATAACCCTGTGTCTCTGTGTTTGGTTTGGGGCGGTTTGCGCCCGAGAACCAAAAACACAGAGGCACAGGATTATCGTACAATGGCCGAAGAAAGACGATGAACGCATGCTGGACATGGTCCTCTCTTGGCCAGACGACTCCTTGACGCCCCCGGTGCGCACAGCGAACCCTTCGGATCGAGCTGTTAATTATGGCGCCAGGTGCTCTTCCGTGTATATACGTACGTAGCTCTTGCGACGAAGCGCACATCAACCATCTCCTGCTGCTGCAAGCGATGAATATAAAGCATGCAGTACATCGAGTAGCGTACTCGTTGTATTGATATGGTGCACCAAGCACCGGCAGTTGTTTGGGATCCCTGGCTACGAAGTCCGATAGAAAAACGAGTCCCTATCGTCGTGCCTGACACTCTGCTGCTGTCCCACACTCCGCTGCTGTCCCACTGGGAGAGACCAGGCATGGCAGCAACAAAAAGACAACAAACCGTAGCACAACAGCAGCAAGCAGCAGCTTTGAGAACACGAACTCACGCTTGTGGCGGGCCATCAAAGTGCTGGGTGTTAGCGGCGCCGCGCTCCCCCGGCCTCGCTTCTTCGTTCGCTCCGAAACGAACATGACTGACACCCTCGGGAAGGAGGAGGAGGTTCTAAATTGGTTCTGTTCACGAAGCAGCCACAACTTCACTGCTTTTACTGCTGTGTTGTCAGTGTTTCCGCAGAGCAGAGCAGGTCAGGTCAGGTCAGGTCAGGTGATAAACTGCAGGACGGCTATGCTTGCAGGAAGACGCCACCAGAGCGGGAGCGCCACAAAGATGGCTGGGGCAGCACGGTTCACAGTTCACAAGAACCATATGAACAGAAGGAGTTCGATGAGTTCTTGAGGCGTGTTTTTGGTGCCTACCAAAGAGTTCGATTGGTTCTCGAGGCGTGTTTTTCTCACTCCGCCAAACATCACCGGTACCGAGGTACCTCGTGCGAGAGCACCCCTCAGTAGCCCTCGCCCGAGCTCAAGCCCGGTGCAGAGTATCCATCCACAACAGCAATGGTGGCTTTAAAGCGAAAGCGGCCAGGTCAAGAGTATGGCGAGGACGAGAAGCTTCTTCATCAGGTATATACAAGGCAGCAATGAAGTCGTTGGCAGTCGTCGTTGTCGTTGCGTCTATTGCCACAAATTCACAACTGCTCACGATACCCGTATTATACGACCTGCTGTACGGTACCAGTACCAGGTACCAGCAGGGCAATCCCTACGAGTCCCAAGCTCAAGCAAACGTGCCTGCTCGTTGACATTGATTTGTGTATGTTGCGCTACCATTTGATAGCTAGTTTGCAAGCAAGAACAGCATCATCCGTGCCCAAGGTACCACGAAACGAAGCGAAGCCTTGTACCTGAAGGGGAGACCTCCCCCCCTCCCTCCCTCCCTCCCTCCCTCCCTCCTTCTTTCATGTGTCTTTTATCGCTGACAAGACGACCCCACCCCTACCCCCCACCCCACCCTCTCCCGCCCCGCCCCCCACGCTCAGGCAACGAAAGCCCTGACCAAGGAGGCCAAGCGAGTCCGGACCTTCCTGCTCCAGCAAGCCATCAGGAAGAGCAAGGCCGCGAGACGGGCAACGATGTTTCGTTCAACCTTCGGAGGCGTTTCCCCTTGAGGCGTTTTTCTTTTGGGGGCGTTTCTGTACCTGCATGATCTTGAACTGCGTCAGTTTTTCTCGTTCAGTAGGCGGATAAGCAGGTTGGTTGTTAGTGCCGATGGGACGCGTTTACTGTCACGGGGCACCACAGCAATATGCCATATTCCATATTCAGAACCAAAATTGCCCCCTACTGATAAGGGGGCATACTGTACCTGGTATTGTTTTCGGTCCACCAGGGGTTCTGTCTACTACCCCAGGTACTGGTATGCATTTACGATTGCCCCCCCCGTTTAACGATATTGTTTATCTTGTCGCCCCAGCTTACCTCCTCTCCTTTAGATGCTTATTGCTGCTGCGCCGTGGCCTCCATCCCCTGGACTTGAAAGCATGTATAACATAGTTGGTTGATTAATGGAATGCCATTGTTGTCCTCTGTTCGTCATGGTTGGCGTCCAAGATTATTGTTCATCGAAGACCGATGACTTGCAGATAGGCCCCGAGGAGATCATGCCTATGGTCCACGAACATATCGGTGAGATGACACGCAAATACTAAATCGCCTGTTCTCATCTTGATACCCCATGAACCCACACTTTTTTTAGGACACACTGCTTGGAATTAGTGTGGGATCATTGGGGTAAAAGGATAAAATATAGAAAAAAAAAAAAAAAAACATACCTACTTTTTCTCCCGAGATGCACAATGGTTACTCTTCGGCCGGTGAAGTCTTCGGTACAGCTGTAGTGTTGTTGGACAGTACTATTAATACTACAGGGAAACTTAATACTAATAGTTTTCAGAACCAAGTACGGCGTGCAAACATACGGAGATGCATGTTTTTTTCTCTCCAATATCTGTATGTCCATCGTACAGGAGGTTCTGATTATCCTTACTACAATAGTATAGCAGGTGTCGAGGAGCAAACGTGCTTTTAGGTCCGTCCGCCGTCATTGTTATGAATAGTGTCGATGATATTGTTGTTGGTGTATCTGTAGCGCTGCATTTGTTGTTATATTTGTTGCCGTGTGCTTTTTTGGTCTTGGTGTTGACCGAGCCAAACATATCAAATTTTACGCGCTGTTGATAGTTACTCCTGCTGTGTTATCGTGATGTTTCAACAGTATAGTGTGGCATTCATAGCTACACGCGAAGCATTTTACGCGTAGCTCTGAAAGGGCTGGCACTTCGTACGCCAGCTCGCACGCCGGCAAGTGGCTCCACGAGCAGCGTGATGCTGGCGGTCGCTGTTTCTTCTCCTATGTACGTTTTTTCGTGTTAACTCGCGACGCGCGCTGTGGTGTTACAGGGATATCGAACTTCGAGTACGCTTCGTTAGGGCAGGAGGCCATCATGGCAGAGTTAGACAAAAAATACCCCGACTTCGAGAAGCGGACGGGGTGGAGGCTGGACAGCGCCTACAAGGAGGAGATGCCGGAAGATCTCGCTCAAGAGGTATACAGAAGCTGTTCATTGGCCGTCGCCCTTTTAAAGTACATGAGGACACCAGTAGACACCAAGGCACCATTGTGTGGCGATGTGGCGATGGTTACTCCACTCTGGTTTTCGATATATTTGGGTAGGCGTGTAGGGTGCGCCGAGCAGGGACATAAACATGCCGCCACGACCTGGCAGAGCTGGTAGATGGAGTGAATACATGTACCTGGTAGCACTCACCACGGACCGCCTTATAGTCCGGCACCAGTTATACCTAATTATATCAGGTACCCGGTATCAAATATGGGAGGTCGCTTGTGATGTGACTCACCTGTGCTACTTTCATATGGTAACAAGTATGCATGTTGATTGCTCGTACGGTAGTTCGTACTTCAACCCATGACGATGCAGTGAGACGTAAACTGGCCTCGCGGGCGTGTATGCCCGAATGGGACAGTCGGTGTAGCCGTTGAAAAAGCCGTTGAGTTGTCAAGTACGTTGCGCTATGCTATGTCGTGCGGGAACAACCGACCGACCTCCCCCCTGTACGAAACCGTGGATATCCTACCACAGTATATCAGGTATAGTTTTTGGTATTATACTTGAAGTATACCGTGCATACCATAAGTTGTACTCGTACCATATACCAGGTACCTGGTATATGGTATCACGCCGTGTACTGGTATATCGTGACTGGTACATGATACATGACACATGATACAATGGTACCTGGTCTTTCATTCCTGATACATTACTATTGCGTGTTTCAAACATTGTAAATCGTACTCTTATTCTAAGCCATACCTTGCATATGATGTAATAATTGATGTTCGGCAGATGAGAGAGTTCTTCAAGCCACACATGCAGATGTTCGCGCGCCTGGTTGGCCAGAGCTTCGGGACCTGGGCCGTCGACGACAAGGACAAGCAGGTATAATACAACACACTACAGTACACTACACTACACTACACTACGTTAGAGAGGGTATATATACTGCATTACAGCTGTAGATAATTGTTTGTGAAGTTCCTCACATATATGGCGAGCTCATTTTTTTTCCCTTACCATCCCATTCATTATCTTCACCCTGCTTTTCTCTCCCTCTTAAGTAGTCGTAACTCAGATCCGGGGTCACTAAGTCACTAAGTAGTCTCTTCTCCTCCCTCCCCACTACACCTCACGCACAACGCGGTTTTTAGGAGAATATCTTCGCCACCCGTCGGACAGATCATGTACAGATATATCATCTANAGATACGTACAGAGAGTACTCGATATTCATGCATGGCCGTAGTCGTATGACCATAGACCCTCGCATCCCTACAATGCCGGGACGGAGCATGTCGGGTTTTCACCGACCAGGCAGACATTGCTACGGGGGGTAGGGCGGGGGGTACTCATTTATTGCTTGCCTAGGTCATTTGACAATTGACCTCGCATCCTTTTCGAGACAGAGAGGAGGGGGTATGGGGGTATTGTTTCAGCTGTCGGGAGAATCGGGACAAGGGCACTGCATTCGATGGGTCGCATCCTGTGTGATTGGCCGGTCCCTTTTCTTTTTAGATTTGAAATTTTGGCTGGCACCTGGGGAGAGTGGAGTTTTGAATGGGTGTGTTTTTATTAGGGAGTATGCCTGAGGGGCATCCGAGACACCTACGGGAGTGCGTAGGATTGGCAAAAGAAACCGTGTGTAGTACCCGGGTAAATACCCGAGTATGACAAAAAAACAAACGTGTGGAGTACCCGGGTAAAAACCCGGGTGTAATGACATTTTTTATCTTCATGTTAGTGTCTAAACGGTCCTTATATTTCCGACCAGAGTGGTACACCCTACTACTACTACTACTACTGAAAACACACCCTTAGAAATGTGCAACACGGCGGGAATTGGTGGCATTCTCCCCCTCCCGACGTAGCCAGGGGGCGACGGCGGTGGCGGCGGTGGGTGGCGGGGCCTGTCGAAAGCACAAAAATAGCTCCAGCTTCTACAGTAGCTAGTCGGACAGCTGCGTGCCTTTTGCTCGTCTAGGCTGCATGCCATAATCTCTGCTCCAACGTACGCTCTGTCATCACACTTATGCACGATGGTTGCTCTGAGCGCTGCCTCTACCAGGAGCTGCGATCGTGCTTTTGAGGATCATAAACATGACATTCTCTCTTTACCAACAAACGCAGGATTACTAAGGCAAGCAACAAACGAGTACTCCCCCCTCCTCTCTCCCTCCCTCTAGCCGGTTCCTATCGATCCTCCTCCCTTCCCCCCTCCTTCATCCCGGTTCAAGTAGGTCATGCTGCTTTCATGTCATACAAATCCCTACATCGGTTATCGACATCGGAAGCATCCTCCCATGTAACCTATTAAGAGCAGCCTGCGTTGTTTCGTGTGGCTCGTGCTGTAATCGTCCTTTTCATTTTCGTTCGTAGTTTTTTTCCCCCTCTCAAGTCCCAAAAAAGAGGGAAATAAACCGAAACAGACCCTTTTTACTGCTGCAAAAGGGATCCCACACTAATTCCAACCAGTTCAACCAAAAATGTGGCTGCAAACTGTAAAGCGGCTAAAACATGAAGGCGAGAGATTGAAGACACACTCAGCACGTTCAAAAACGAAAAGTTACCCCGAAATGGCACAGGGAAAAGCAGTTTAAATAAAACACCACAACGTTTAGTAGCACGAGGCGTTGTCCACGCTCCAGCGCCGTATACTGTATATCGATTCACGGCAGAACTCGAGCTTTCTGTCGCAGAAACTTTACGAACGAATCAACGTCTTCGTCTACCCCGGCTAGATCACCAACCGCTGGCTCTCCTCCCCCCCCTCCCCCTCCTCCGCCTCGGTGGTCGTCCTACCCCCCCTCTTCCCCCCTTTCCGCCCTCCCTCCTCCTCTTTCCTCACCTACAGCCCCTCGTTTATAACATCCGCTGCAGAGGGTCCGGCAACCCCCGACAACTCCCGCGACGCTGCGTGGCCACACAGAAACCGACCCTGCTTGGCCTTAGCCCTGCCACAACTCGTCTTGGCCCCGCGAACGACCCCTTCGGACAACAATCATCAACAAGACACTAACAATACCCTTGAACGACGCCTCCGTCTTCCTCTTTGTCTTTCCCGACCTGCGGGTGTCCACCCTCCCCTCGCACACGCGCCACCCTGCCACGCTCCTCTTCCGACAGTCTATTGCGCCGCTCTACCCCGACTTGCTAGTCTCACACTATCACCCTCTCCGGTCGTGGACACGGGCGGCGTCTCCCGAAGGGTCCCTAAAGCAGCAGCAGTATCAGTAGGACTTGTAGTAGCAGTAGTAGTGGTGGTGGTAGGAGTATTACTAGTAGGAGGGTTAGTTGGAGGAGGAGGAGGCGTAGAAGGTGGAGGCCGTGTTGGTGAGSGGGCTAGGGGCCGCGCAGATCGCGAACGCCGCCATGGTCTTGCACCCGAACATTCGCCCGAGAGTGCTGCTGCTGTRTGGTGCCCCCCGGCAGGACCAGGTAAGGCGTTCCTGTCAAATTGCGCGAAACGGAAAAAAAGGGCGACGGCGATATACATGGACGGCCGTGGTACAAGTCCGGGGTCAGGGGTCAAAACACTGGGGGCCGCCTAAGAACCGGTGAAGCCTTGACGCGTGCAACGATAGAGGTAGCACATTTTGGCTGATTTTTTTTCGGAATGACGGGGGCTCCTTAACCCATTCAGAACTGGAAAAAAAAAATCCCACACTAATCCCAAGTAGTTTGTCCCCAAATTCGTGGGACCAGTTCTTAAGGGGTTAACCCAAAAAATCGTCAGAATTTATCTCCTGGGTTGTACTACTGTAGTTTTCATTTTCTTCGTAAGGCAGCCACGGGATTGTCTATCGACCCAAAATCGTCAGAATTTATCTCCCGGGTTGTACTAGTTTTCATTTTCTACGTAAGGCAGCCACGGGATTGTTTATCGGGTACGTATGATAGCACTTTTGTATTTTCTTCCAAAAACAGGCTTTCGGGTGAGGTTTTTGAGCTAGCTCCTCATGTCACCACCCTCAGCAAAAAACACGGTGCTTACACCTCTACCGTCGTAGCATGATCTTCTTACCCTTGCCCCCCCCAAGCCCGCCCATCCACCACTACGGCGCAAAAGTTACAACAAAGCAGTGACACCACTTGTCGGTCGAAGGGCGCGACAATAACATATGTACAGTACCCGGCATCGGGTATCATATGGTGTACGTATAGACTACCAGGTACGTGTTTTAAACGCTGTTCATTCTTAATCTCACCCGTGAGAGCAACCAGCGCGTGAAGGTGTTCCACCAGCCTGGCAGGCCGTACATCTCCGGAGATGATGACGATGGCCCCGGCGCCGCCGCCGCCACCACCACTGCCACCACCGTTTCGACTGCTGCTGCTGCTGCTGCTGTTGCTGCTGTCATTCAAACCCGAGGGGGTCGCGGTGGCTTCGAGAAACTTGGTGACCTCGTTGATCCCCATGCGGAGCCGTCGCCTAACACGGTTTCTCTTGCGGCCTCCTGTGCATGCGTAACAAAAAAAAACAATAAAAAAGTCATACCGAGGGCAAAGCGAAAATACTGGACGCGTGCTATTTGCCTTCTAGGGGTAGAGCACCAAACCTTTCTAAGGCTCGCTCACTTGGTTATAGTATAGGATCTTTTTACACCCTCGCCCAACAAACCGACTTTAAAAGTGGGGAATACAGCAGCAACAGCCACTGCGTGATTGGGGGCTCCTACAAAATTAGTGTCCGATTTACAATGCAAGGAGGCGTTTATACGGCACGGGCGCAACATGACCCTACCCTTATATCCCTCATATCCCTTAAAAGGGGTCCTCCCAAAAGGGGTTTCTTAGTACGTTTTTGGCGTTTGAGCTTCGGGGGTGAACACATCCAATCGTACCCTATGTATGTCCGAACAGAGTGGTATTCAAAAGTTGCGTGTCCGTTTGAATTCGTTTTTGGCGCTCGCGGCAGACTTAACGCTTTACGGTCGGCTTAAGGAACCGTTTTGAAAGCGAGTGAACTGTTTTTGGTTGCACCGTGAACATGTTTTCGGTAGCGTGAAATATGACACGCATCGCACAACTTTTCGAAGGGTTTGATTGTTCTTGCTGTCGGGAGAAAAGGGCAAATCACGATTGGAAAAAGAAAAAGAAAACGGCACCCAAAGTGTGTGCCGTGTCTGCCTGCGTACGTACGTGCGTGCGTGCACAATAGGGGAGAGAAACAACTGCAACTGCAACATGGTAGGGGGGGGAATTTGCTATTGCTGCCGTACTTCCATATTTTTCCACGGAGCTGACAAAGAACAAAACGTAGGTAATTTCAAAAAGCCACGCCAACTTGTTCAGCTCAGTGTTCGAGGACATCACCAGCAGGGTCTTCGAGCTACTAATAGTCGATTGCTATACGCGTGCTACTCGCAGTGTACGCTATCTACGTACCGGCTTCGAGCAAGCTGACGACCTCCTTCCCCAGCCTGTCGAGGACGATGCCGGCCTCGGCGGGGTCTATCGATAGGGCGGCTGTCCGTCGCTCCGCGGAAAGCCTGCTCGAGGAAGAAGGCGACCCGGACGACTTGGCAGGACCTGCGTCGACGCGTGTTGTGTGCAATGTGCGCACGGTCACGTGTGTGCGGGTGCACCACAACACAAATGTAAAGCGTAACGTAACGCCAAGGGTATCAGAGCGGTCACGTTATTCATTTTTTTCCCCCCGCCCGGGGGGCCAGGGGTGCTCGGGTGTCTAGGCAGCATGCCTCCGCTCATGTACAAACCCTTCCCCCCCCTGCTTGCTTCACCCAAGGTCGCACTAATATTGCTGCTGCAGACGCCTTATGCGAGGAGCTGATCCGAAGGGTCCGCTGTGCGCACCGGAGGCGTGAAGGAGTCGTCTGGCGAAGAGAGTGCCATGCCCAGCATGCGTGTGTCGTCGTCATCCGGCATTGCACTATAACCCTGTGTCTCTGTGTTAGGTTTGGGGCGGTTTGCGCCCGAGAACCAAACACAGAGGCACAGGATTATCGTACAATGGCCGAAGAAAGACGATGAACGCATGCTGGACATGATCCTCTCTTGGCCAGACGACTCCTTGACGCCCCCGGTGCGCACAGCGAACCCTTCGGATCGAGCTGTTAATTATGGCGCCAGGTGCTCTTCCGTGTATGTACGTACGTAGCTCTTGCGACGAAGCGCACATCAACCATCTCCTGCTGCTGCAAGCGATGAATATAAAGCATGCAGTACATCGAGTAGCGTACTCGTTGTATTGATATGGTGCACCAAGCACCGGCAGTTGTTTGGGACCCCTGGCTACGAAGTCCGATAGAAAAACGAGTCCCTATCGTCGTGCCTGACACTCTGCTGCTGTCCCACACTCTGCTGCTGTCCCACTGGGAGAGACCAGGCATGGCAGCAACAAAAAGACAACAAACCGTAGCACAACAGCAGCAAGCAGCAGCTTTGAGAACACGAACTCACGCTTGTGGCGGGCCATCAAAGTGCTGGGTGTTAGCGGCGCCGCGCTCCCCCGGCCTCGCTTCTTCGTTCGCTCCGAAACGAACATGACTGACACCCTCGGGAAGGAGGAGGAGGTTCTAAATTGGTTCTGTTCACGAAGCAGCCACAACTTCACTGCTTTTACTGCTGTGTTGTCAGTGTTTCCGCAGAGCAGAGCAGGTCAGGTCAGGTCAGGTCAGGTGATAAACTGCAGGACGGCTATGCTTGCAGGAAGACGCCACCAGAGCGGGAGCGCCACAAAGATGGCTGGGGCAGCACGGTTCACAGTTCACAAGAACCATATGAACAGAAGGAGTTCGATGAGTTCGTGAGGCGTGTTTTTGGTGCCTACCAAAGAGTTCGATTGGTTCTCGAGGCGTGTTTTTCTCACTCCGCCAAACATCACCGGTACGAGGTACCTCGTGCGAGAGCACCCCTCAGTAGCCCTCGCCCGAGCTCAAGCCCGGTGCAGAGTATCCATCCACAACAGCAATGGTGGCTTTAAAGCGAAAGCGGCCAGGTCAAGAGTATGGCGAGGACGAGAAGCTTCTTCATCAGGTATATACAAGGCAGCAATGAAGTCGTTGGCAGTCGTCGTTGTCGTTGCGTCTATTGCCACAAATTCACAACTGCTCACGATACCCGTATTATACGACCTGCTGTACGGTACCAGTACCAGGTACCAGCAGGGCAATCCCTACGAGTCCCAAGCTCAAGCAAACGTGCCTGCTCGTTGACATTGATTTGTGTATGTTGCGCTACCATTTGATAGCTAGTTTGCAAGCAAGAACAGCATCATCAGTGTCCAAGGTACCACGAAACGAAGCGAAGCCTTGTACCTGAAGGGGAGACCTCCCCCCCTCCCTCCCTCCCCCCCTCCTTTCTTTCATGTGTCTTTTATCGCTGACAAGACGACCCCACCCCTACCCCCCACCCCACCCTCTCCCGCCCCGCCCCCCACGCTCAGGCAACGAAAGCCCTGACCAAGGAGGCCAAGCGAGTCCGGACCTTCCTGCTCCAGCAAGCCATCAGGAAGAGCAAGGCCGCAGCGCTGAAGGGCAAGGGAGCCAAAGCTACTAAAAGCAGCGACGGCGAAGTCGACGTCGGCGGCGATGGCGACGGCGGCTCGGCAAGAAGCGAGGGGGTCGATGAAAAAAACGCCACAATAAAGGCTACTAAAACCGTGACAGACACTACGGCAGCAGCAACCGCGGGGGGGGGAGTCGCGGCGGTGGAGGCGGTAGCGACGGTGGTGGCAGCGGTAGCGGGAGCGGGAGCGGGAGAAAATAAGGAGGCTTGTTCTGATCGGGAGCCTGACGGAGGCGCCGGGGCGGGGGGCGGGGGGGCATCGTCTTCGTCGTCGCCTGCATCCGAAGAGGTCTTGCTGATCAAGGTGATGAGTGCGCGCTCGCTCGCTCGCTCGCTTGTTCGGGTGATCTGTGATCGGCCGCTCCGTTTTCTTGTATAGTTGTGATTTTGTTATACTGTATGAGTACGCAAGTACTGCTGTACGTCAGCTGTGAGTTCGACCGACTGAGTGGTTGGTGCTCAACTGTGCAAGCTTCGTGATGCGTCGGGTTTGTTTGTGGGTTACAGTTTAGTTCCACGATTGGAAGTGCATCTGATGTGGCGATGGTCGTGTTTACTCGTCGAAGATGGTTTGTTGCTGCTGTTGTTGTATTTTTTGGCGTCGGGTTCTTGTATGTTTGCTGTCGTCACGTTGTGTGGAGCTGCTTCTGACACGCCCGCTGACTGTCGCTACGTTGTTATATACTGGTACAGGGTTGGATGAACCAAAATGGCAACGACAACAGTGGTAGTGGAAGCAGCAAGAATACCTAACACAAACACTACCAACAGCAACACCGACACCATCACCACCACTATCAGTAACGACACTACGCGTATATAATAGAAACAAACCCAACACTGCTGTCACCAACAACAACCAAACATCAACAACAACTTCACCACATCACCACCACTAACAGCAACAACGACAATATGCGTAGTGGAAATAACACCACTATCACCAACAATAACAGCAACAACAGCAGGGTTACTGCTTTCTCACCACGTATTTTTTCACTCTATTTTCAGCCAGAGAGCCTATTTGCACGACCTACAGTGGACCATATTTGACGGGTGGGATCTGTTGGAGACAGCTCTTCCGCATATATTTCCCGGGTGGGATGGATCTGTATGGCACACAGCTCATGCACAACATCTCATAACGGCGAATATAGGATCTCGTACATGAGTTAGATCGTGATATGTTGTTTAATAATGCTAATGGTTAGTGACTGTACCGCCGTATCGTCCATGTTGATATTTACACGACGACAAAGCAACACAAGACGACGTTCGATCATAGGGTAACTTATTGGTTTAACCTTTTTTACCAACTAATACCTTATATCCCCTTTTGAGACCCCGAGAAAACCACCAAAACTTCGACAACTTTTTTGGTGTTGTGAACCTTCCACGAGCGGCAAAAGCGTGAGCCCCCAGCAGCCCGGGCAGGGTCGGTCATGTTGCGCCCGTGCCGTGTACGCCTCCTTGAATTGGAACTCCGACACCAATGTCTATTTTTACCCCAATCAAGCAGTAGCCGATGTTGTATTCGCCAATTGCAATGGTCAATTTTTACCCCTCTGAAGTCCCCAAGGGGTTTCCACTGCTGTCCGATGCGTGCAGGACTTGCAGCCATCGGCCGTGGTCAAGCTATGCCTCCGTCGCCTCGGGCTGGCGCACACGGGTGTCGATGGGGAGGACGAGGTCAAGGTCCAAGGGGGGGCAAAGCTCCAGAAACTGGTATCCCAGGTGTTCGAGCACAAGCGGGTGACGACCGTCATGGAAGAGCTGCGGGAAAAGTAAGCAGGCGTTTTTTTTGTATGTATGTACGGTATAATACTGGTACTTATAATTTTTGCGGCGTTTTTTTGTTGTAGTTTTTTTTTAGGTTTTTGCGTTTTGGTAGTTTGTGATGTTGTTGTTGTTGTTATGATGTGTGCGGTATTGTGATTCTTGTGTTTTTGTTTTTCATTTTGCTGCGTATTTGCGTTCGTTTTTGCTGCGTTTTTTTTTGTTTTTTTTTTCGTTTGTGGTGTTTATTGCGTTTATTGGCGTTTTGTGAGGTTTTTTGCTCCCGCTTGTACTCATTGGGTGTGGGTGTACGGTTTTTGGTGTGTCGCTCGGTTGCCGATACATTTTGCGCATACAGCTCCTGAATTGGCCACTCTCGGACAAAAAACATGGTTGCATGTCTATCTTGGCATGCGTATAATTGTCCCTGCATGAAGTCATATAAAACCGGTACGTAAAACGCCTGATCGAAGCATCACACACACAGCTTCCCAATATCAGTTTCGACGAAATCCTCCTCGATCTCGCACCTGATGGGTGTGTGTGTGTGTGTTTTTTCCCTTCATGAATATGCTCTATAATGTACCATGTTTTTAACATCCTCGATGTATTTTTCTATTGTTGGATAGGGTGACGCAAAGAAGGAGGGAGAAGTTGGCGGAGTCCGAGGGGCGTTCACTGCCGGGGCAAGGCCGTGCCGCCGCGGGGAGGGGCAAGGGGAAGAGGCTGGCCGGGGAGAGCGGCGGGGGGCGACAGGCAAGCAAGCCTTCGAAGAAGCGACTTACTTACTTATTTTTTGTTTTTAGTGTTTACATGAAAATCGGCTACGGACAGAAAGTACTATTAATAACTTACTTTTTTGTTTTTGTTTTAGTGAATCATGGAAATCGGCTACGGACAGTAAGTACTAAGCGACACACGCTTACGTAGATAGTGTATCCCCTTTACGTAAAAAATTCTACCCCATCTTTTTAGGGAAATAGTACTTGGAATTAGTGTGGGGTAGATTAGGTTTGGGGTGTTGAAAAGGTTAAAGAACAACTCGTGTATTCTTATTTTGAACCGGAGGCTCAAATTATTTCATGTTGGGCAGGCGGGGTGATGTCCATCACTCCTATAGTTGATGTACGAGGTATAAACAAAGAGTTTCCGAGAGAGCGTCAGAGATAGAGAGGGAGAGAGAGAGATAAAGAGAGAGGGAGAGAGAGAGAGAGAGATAGATAGAGAGAAGCCATCTACAGACGAGAAGCCGATTTCCTCTCTCGGCTGCCACACTGCCTTGCCACAAAGAGTGGCCTGTATCTCATCCGCACACCCTTTGCTACCGCCACCCCTCGCCCCGCCTCGCATGCCTTCTGTCTCTTCTGTGTTTCGTCCGCTCTCGCTTCTACCCCCCCCCGCCCCGCCCAACACCTCACGGCGCTTCGCGCTTGGTGCTAGCAATGTCTGCCTGGACGGTAAAAACCCGACATGCTCCGTCCCGGCATTGTAGGGATGCGAGGGTCTATGGTCATACGACTACGGCCATGCATGTAAATGAAGTACATCCCCCGCCCCTGCTGTCTGTGTTGCGTCTGCTATTTGCATGCACGCCTCTTTGTTTGTCGTTCTCTCGTCTTGTTTTGTATGCGCACGTGTGTGCACGCGCACACGGCTTGCTTGCTTGCCGCGCAGGGAGGGAGGAGGAAGATAGACTCGGGCAGGGCGCGTGACGCTGGCTCCTCTGGAACCGCGTTTGTATCGCTGTCGGGAGAGGCCCCTAGCGATGAGGAGTGGGCTGGCGGGACCGCCAGATCGAGGTCTGCAACTTTTTTTTTTCATCCCATTTATTATCTTCGCACTTCTGTCCCTCTCCCTCCATGGTCGTAACTCAGATCCGGGGTCACTAATAAGTAGGCTCTTATCCCCCCACCCCACTACGGTACGTGTCTTGCATTTTTATCGCGCAGAGAGTGTAGCATTCCCAACGCTCGTTGATTTTCATCGAATTTTGCTAACTCACGCTCTCGCGCTTTCCGCTACATGGTCAAGATATTTTTTGCGAGAAAAAAGACCCCACGAGCATGCACTCGGGGGGGGCTCGAACTCACGACCTTGACTCTAACAAGGACGGTATTCACGTGTCATTCCAACGGGGACGCCGGTACTGCAAGCAAATATATGCCAAATAGTTTTCTTGATTTCTTTGTTTATAATTTTTTTCCATCATTAGAGTGTTTGCGCAAAAGTCTTTTCAGAAAATATTTTTCTGGACGCTAAAAAAAGTGAATTTCCTTTCCCTCACGATTTCTTAGTGTTTGCGCAAAAGCAAATAAAAAAAAGACTTTGCAAACCCTTCGTGCCGTGTGAAACAGGGAAGCGGGTGAGCACGGGGAGACAAAAACGAAGAAACAAAAAGGAATTCTTAGACCAGCACAGTACGAACGTACGTATGTACGTAAGACTCGTGGTACCAGGTACCAGGTGCATCCTATATAGCAAAACAGCAACGAATACAAGCCAGCGTATATATCAACAGCAACAGCAACCCAGCATCGGCGGCAGCCGCTGTATACCCAGATAGCAAGCAGAAGCAGCAGCAGCACAGTTAGCAGCAGCTACTCGTATTCTCCTAGGGGTGGCTAGGGTCAGCAGCAGCAGCAGCAGCTCAACAGCAGTAGTAGCTCAGCAGCAGCAGCAGCTCAGCAGCAAGCGGCTTCCGTTTTTGCAACTTTCAAAGCATGGGATCAGCTTTTTTTCTTATTATTGTGCTGCTGCTGAGCTTCGCTGTTCGAGCCTACGCGTGCCAACGCTACAATTCAAGCACGCCCGATCCCCTCGCACATCGGCGCAGTCGCCTCCGCGCCCGCCGCCGCCGCGCCGCCGCTGCTGCTGCTGCTGCTGCTGCTGCTGCTGCTGTAGCTGCAGCTGCTGTGCTGCCGCCACCACGGTCGTTTTACGGAGATGGTACACAAGACTTTTCATGCTGTATCATAGGGAGGTATACAGGCAGCACGTACGAGTACCAATTTCTGATCGAGGCACCTTTCACGACGACACCAAGTGGGCGAGTGCCGCAGCAGCGGCCCGCCGTGACAGCCCAACGCCACTCGTCCGTGCCATACCTCAGCCTACACCTTTTGAGCCTCGGTGCGCTCCGCGGTTAGTTGCCGTGTTGTGAGTAGCAGCGCTTTTGTCGGGTGTGCAAGGTACGGCTCCCGGTGGTGTCGATGAGACCCAGTGCGTCGGGTGAATTATCGGTACGTTGTACGCCAATGAACAGAGAGCACATAAAGTACCGCAAAATTTGGCCAAATCGTTACTTCTGAAAAGTATTTTCAGGTCGTTTTTTCAGAAAAATATCGCTAATTTTTACCGCGGGTCAATTTTTGGAAAAGTATTTTTCTAAAAAGTCTTTTGCGCAAACACTATTCCATTTTTTTTGTCTTCGCCCTTCTTTTCTCGTGCTCCCTGCCTAATGTAGTTGTAACTCAGATCCGAGGTCACATAGTAGCACCCCCGACACACACACTACGGCACGCGCGTATACTAATAGTATACGATAGCGTAGCTCTCGCTATTTATAGGCACTCGCGCTGGACGCGTGCTACGGTAGAGGTAGCACTTTTTGGCTGAATCGTTTTCTGAACGATCCGGCTCCTTAACCCAAATTCGTCGGACTTTCATTTTTGTGACGAGTAATGTTTCAGAGTATACTTCGGTCAGGATATTTCTCATCCGGCAGCACTTTTATTTTTTTCCAAAATCATTGTTTCGGTGAGGTATGACGCTCCTGAAGTGGGAAGCTCAGAAAAAACATGGTGCACCTCTATCGTAGCATGTGTCGCTGGTGCTTTTTTGTAATTGTCGTCAACTTGTGTACGGGTGCGCTGGTGGAAGGCAGTTTTTGTTTTTGTTCGCGATTTTTCGGAGATTTTCAGTTGAACGACGACATGAATATATACGTATACTCGTATATCGCTAAAACCATCGCAACCATTTTGCGATTCCGATAAAACCAAAACAAACTGTGTTGTTGTCTTGCCTTGTCTTGCCTTGTCTTGTCTTGTCTCTCTGTCCGTGAACGCGCCTTTTTCTCTCGGTACTCCCTTGCATACAAACACAGAAACACCCGAAAAAATGACGAGATCGCCTCGAAGTATGGGCCATCGCCATCGCCGATGTCAGCAAACAAAGCTTCAGCATCAGGGAGGGGGGGCGGCGACCGATCCGCGAGACACGAGCCTGGTTGGGCGGGCGCCGAGCGTGCCGCCGGGTGGGGACGGGGGGGAGGACGTGCTAACAACGGTGGCAGCGGCAGTAGCGGCGGAGGCGGTGGTGGTAGGGGGGGACGGCAGGGAGACAACCCCGGTCGACAAGAGGGTGGAAGAGGAGGCGGTGGCGGTGGTAGAGGTCCTCCGAGGGGTGGGGGCGGAGCAAGGTTAAGGAGTGGGGCGGAGCGGGCCCGGGGTGGACGCTCTTCCGGCTGACGAGAAGAGGGAAGGGCGGGCGGGGGGGCGATGGGGCGCAACGGAGGGGGTTCGTTTGGTTCCGGGAATGGTTCTGGGACTGGTTCTGGGACTGGTTCTGCGTCGGCGGGCAAGAGGGAAGACAGCGCGGGGGGGCAGGATTTGCACGGGTCCTGGGCGGCGAAGCGGGCGTTGAAGGAAAAAGAGGCGTCTGCGACGAAGGCGTTCAGCGGCAAGAGAACGACCTTTGGCGACGACGACTGATTTTACGAGTTCTCTTGGTTGACCAGTTTTTTTTCGTTCGTGTTTGCTTCCGGTTTTCGAAGTTTTCGAAAGACTTTTTTGCTTCTTTGAGAAAAAAAAAGAAACGAAGGCTTTGTTTCACTTTTTTCTTTTTTTTCAAATGTTTTGTTTTTCGTTTTTTTTTCAAATCTTATCAAGTAGTTTTGAAACTTGAAGACTTTCTGGTTTTTGAAAGTTCTTCCGTTTTGTTTTATTTCGTATCAAAGGTAAGCTCAACACACAGGGCACCCGGGAAGCTGAGAGTTGGTAAAGAACGCTGGCGCGGCGCCTCGCGTCATTATAGTCAGCTACATATCGATATCCGGTGGCAATCGTACGGGCTCTCTTGATGAGAGAAGCAATGCGTACACCACGCCTGGCGTTAAAATCGAGGGGTGAAACCAAACAGATCACACATCGGACAGGTCATGATCTAGATCATCGATCCGTAGATCATATATATCATCGATCTGTAGATCATCTATATCATCGACCTGTAGATAATCTAGATCTATCTGTAGATCATCTAGATCATCGATCTGTAAATCACGTAGGTCATCGATCTGTAGATCATCTACATCATCGATCTGTAGATCACATAGATAAGTCATCGATCTGGTAGGCAAGGGGTAAATGAAGAAAAACGAAAGGAGAAAACGGAGCAACACTGGCCACCAGGTATACGAAGTATACTAGGAAGAGCGTGCAGCCGCAATACGTGTATCAGCATGCTTCCTGCGCGCAGTATCGTACGGCTCCTCTCATGCCATCACAGTTCGGAACACATCCTTTACTCCCAGAAGTCCGGGCTGCTTCATGTGGACGAGACGAACGCTGCAATCGTTAAAAAAAAACGACTGTGTTTTCCCCTCTTAAGCCCCCTAAAAGGGGCTAAAAACGATTTGTCAGTTTCAGAGACCTTCAACTTGACACTGGGGAACACTACGAGTAGGGATAAAAAAAGTAAACTTAGTACGATAGAAAAAAAAAACATTTCTGGGTTGCTGTGCAACGCCATCTACTTCTGTCCATTCTACTCGGCTGTTGCTGCTGTGGTACTACTACCACTTCTACTGCTGTACGTATTGCACCGCAGTAAGGTTTTCTTCAGCCAGCCTTTTTTTTTTTCTTGTTCGTCGATGACGAGAGGTTATTGTCGCAGGAGAGCACACAGCAGCACACCGACCGGGCCTCTCGGTGTACTTCGATCGGGCCTGGTGTGTATGCAAGCGCGCACACACACAAGCGGAAGCAAAGAGCAAGCGTACCCGCAAGCGAGGCTCACACGCACAAGGCACACGCACAAGGCACACACGCACAAGGCGCACGCACAAGGCGCACGCACACGGCGCACGCACAAGGCACACGCGCAAGGCACACGTACAACGCGCACGCACAACCAAACGCGCACGCACAACCAAACGCGCACACTCGTAAGCAAGCAAGCGAGAGGCGCACACAGACCCATTTCAAACTCGCACGCTCGCAAGCAAGCAAGCGCGAGCCGCACACAGGCCCATTTCAAACGAGCACTTTAGCAGCGAGCAAAAAAAAAACAAATCGCACGCACACCCCCAATCAAGCGCACACACAAAAACGCACGCGCAAGCAAAAAAAGCTCAAACCCAACCGGCCAACAAAATAAAAGGCGGGACTTGACAGCCATGACATGCGCGCACGGGGGTAAAACAAAAAAAATACCCCCCCCC
>MEHQ01003532.1:143531-173774 GCA_008828725.1 Saccharina japonica | reverse complement strand
ATTTTCCAAAAATAATTTCCAAATTTTGGAATGCGAAGCCTTCCAAATATTTTGCCCTCTGTAAAAATTCCAAATTTCCAAATAAATCCTGTTTTTTCTTGATTTTCCTGTTTTTTTTGGAAAAATTATTTGGAAATTTTGGAAAAAAGTTGCTCGATAAGAACGACCCTAATACAGTAGGGGTCCCCCCATAAGGCGGTCTGAGTAAGGCGGTATCCTTGTAAGGCGGTCAAAATAGCTGCGAGAAAATTCCTTATGTAGGTGCAGTTAGACGGATCACCTTTCTTTATAAGAGTTAAGCATCACCTTTTTATAGTACCGCGTCGCCGCTTTTTCCATTTTTTTTTAAACGTTTTTGTTTTTTGTTTTTTGTTTCCTGTTTTTTTGTTTTTTTGTTTTTGCTTTTTTTTTGTTTTCAATACTTTACTGAAATATTTGAATCAATTATTTATATTCTGATTTTGTATACGGAATTGCACTCATAACCTGAAATGAATAAGGCGGCTTCCCTCTATAAGCCGGTCACACTGCTCTGTCTGGCACACCATCGCCTTACTGGGGGGACCTCTACTGTATCGGGACAAGAGTGGCATAAACGAACGAGAACAAGAACAAGAACGATAAAAAAAAAAAGGAAAATGACAGGAACCTGGGGTCTCACCCTCCGCGCTCTTGGCCTTGGCGTCCGCCTTCTCCTTGGTCTCCTTCTCCTTCGATACCCTCAAAATCGCCTCCTCCTTCACCTGCTGCTTCGACAGCGACTTAATCTCCTTTGCCCCCGCCTTCAGCTCTTTCTGAAAACACCACACAAGACAACAATGAGGTGCTCGGAACATTAGAAAAATGAGGAGAATAACAAGATACAAGAAGGGGAAAACCCCCCCCGAAAAATATAACATACCAAAAAAAAAAGAAAACGAGGAAAAAATAATACACCTGGTACTAAAAAATAATAGCAGAACAACGAAAACATAGGAGGGGAGTAACACGCTGCTCCTTAAGCCCTTTACCATCACCGATTTTTTTTCCCATACTTATTGCAAGTGTTTTTGTTCCCAAAACGGGAATGCGGTGGTAAAATGGTTAAATAAAGCCTACGTATGAAGCCTTTTGGGACCCAGGTGTAGGACAAAAAAACAAGGGGCATTAGCCAAAACGAGGTATACCTACGTATGCACTTTGAGCCACTTACAGGTACACTGTGTAATGTACACCGGAAACGGCTTCCTGGCCTGCCTGATATTGGGCCGGCGCTCCATTGTACCTACAAATGGCTCAAAGTGCGCAGGTACACCTATTCTCGGCTACTCATTTTACGTATCACCTATTTTTGGCTCCAAGTGTACCTATAAATGGCTCGAACGATCCCTTTTTGGCAACTGAAATATAGACAGACGGCCACACCAGATGCCGGGACTGTCAATCAGCCGACCGTGCCTGTCTTCCTCATATATATTCACCCACGTTTGCTATGGGATATTGTTCCGGACCGCGCCAACGGCTGTGTAACTCAGACCCCCTTAACCGTATATATAATACCAAAGTCGAAGTTGCTCCTACTATATACTGCACTACAGTATGTGTATTGTACTTTCAGCATAATGGCATGGAAAAAATCGTCATTGCTGTTTCTCCGCATCGCGATCACACCCATTAACAGCATGTGGCCCAAACGACTAATATCACATCTGGTTGACAGGTACGGCCGGCTGGTTGACAGCCCCGGCATCTGGTGTGGCCGTCTGTCTATATTTCAGTTGCCAAAAAGTGATCGTTCGAGCCATTTATAGGTACACTTGAAGCCAAAAATAGGTGATACGTAAAATGAGTAGCCGAGAATAGGTGTACCTACGCACTTTGAGCCATTTGTAGGTACAATGGAGCGCAATTCCAATATCAGGCGGGCCAGAAATCCGTTTGCGGTGTACATTACGCAGTGTGCCTATAAATGGCTCAAAGTGCATACGTAGGTATACCT
This sequence comes from Saccharina japonica, assembly GCA_008828725.1. Classification (NCBI taxonomy): domain Eukaryota; class Phaeophyceae; order Laminariales; family Laminariaceae; genus Saccharina; species Saccharina japonica. The sequence continues at coordinate 171,796 of MEHQ01003532.1, read as the reverse complement.
ATTTTTGGCTAATGCCCGAAAAACAACGAGGAGTACGGTCCTATCAGCAGTTTAGTGCGAGCCCCCCCTTCCTCCCTCCCTGTCCCTCACCTCCCTCTCCCCGCCTTCTCTCCTCCTTCCCTCCCTCCTGCCCACCGGTCGCTTGCCTCCCCCCCTCCCCTCCCTCTCTCCTGTCCATCTCCCTCTTCGCCTGCCTTCCTTCTTCTTGCCCAACCTCCCTCAACTCGCCTCTCCCTCCTGTCCTCCCCTCCCACCCTCCCTCCCTACCTCCTGCCATCCTCCCTCCCTCCCTCCCTCCCTCCCTCAATCCATCCATCCCTCCCCCCTCCCGTCTCTTCCCCTCGCGCTCTCTTCTTCGTATCCAACCGAACATCAAACTGTTCGTGCTCTCCGCCCAGCAGCCCCCCGTATTGGGCGTAAACTATTGCCTCAAGCTAGCTCCCTCCCTCCCTCCCTCCCTCCCTCCCTCAATCAATCCATCCATCCATCCCTCCCCCCCCCCGTCTCGTCCCTCGCTCTCTCTTCTTCGTATCTGACCGAACATCAAAATGTTCATGCTCTCCACCCAGCAGCCCCCCGTATTGGGCGAAACTATTGCCTCATGCTAGCTCCCTCCTTTCCTCCCTTCCTCCCTTCCTCCCTCCCTCCCTCCCTCCCTCCCTCCCCCCCCCCCCCCCCCCCCCCCCACCCATCACCCCTATACATATATTATATTTATAGGTTGGGTTGGCGTCGGTTGGCAACGACGCTGTAAAACACGCCACTCGCTGCGTGAGCTAGACAACCAGGGTGCCGGTTTTTTTTGTTATTTTTTTTGGCGGTCACCAAAGCTGGCGGTCGAGTAGATCATTTGTGCGGGGTGGAGAACATTTGTTCCGCACAAGGGGAATGGTCGTTTCATGTAGTGTTAACATGGTAAGGCGTCCGCGAGGCAGTTACATAGTAAAACCCATTGCTGTCTCCGGAAGTGGCCACACCAGAAATTAAATTAACTCATTGAAGCTGTCGTCCATATGCAAGTCCGCTTCAGAGGCGGTTCTTAGCAGGATGCAGCTCACCCTCCATGCGACTCGCCCAATACCTCACGGCGTTTCGCGCTTGGTGCAAGCAATGTCTGCCTGGTTGGTGAAAACCCAACGCGCTCCGTCCCGGCATTGTAGGGATGCGAGGGTCTATGGTCATATGACTACGGCCGTGCACAACATGAGTACACCCCCCCCCACCCTCCCCTCCCCCTTCCCATTCCCCCTCCTTTTTGACCGCCTCTTACGACCGACTTTCCAAACAACCTCGTGTGTAAGACGCGCGCTCAGCCAGAAGTAGCACGTTTCGGCTTCCCGAGCGCGCCCGCCACGCCACCCTTCCCAACGAGAGACCAGTTTCACAAAAAAGCTACCCATAAACGGCTGGAAGTGTTATACTACACGGCTGTTTAGGCTCACAGCGGCACGACACTCTTCGGCCAGCATACAGACCCAAACTATACCGATACGCGACGCCCCCCTCCGCCGCTCTCACCGTCGCCGAACACAACGTCGCTGGCGCCACCGCCGCAATCCGAGGCGGTCGCGGAAGACTCGAATCCAAGCGGCCGCTCCTCCTTCCAGGCGGCCTCGAGCCAGGCCGTGTCCAACTCGGTTTCGACCGCGGGCTTGGCGGGCTCTTCGTCGGGCGAGCCGAGGACGGGGTAGACCGCCTCGATAAGCAGCCCACATTCGCCCCCCTCCGCCTCCTCGGAGTCCGCCCTTTCCAGCAGGATGTAACCGTTGAGGCCCCAGGTCTCGCCCCACGAGTTCTTCACCTTCCTGCGGGGCGGAAGCGGGTGCGGGGGGTGGGGTGAGGGGGAGGGTCATCGATCGGCACGAAAACGCACCGTACAAGCAAGATGCGCTTCGAGAGTAGCGGTGAACGGAACGCAAGGCGTGACGGGAGAACACAAACACAACCGCCACGACGGTATCAGTGGGGCGTGCCGGTCATATCTATTGGCAACGAGCCTCCGCAGACGGGCCCGTTTTTCAGCTCTTGTCATCGGAAGCCCCGGCTTCAATAAATAGGTCCGCACAAACCTGCAACTGAAAGACCTTCAGATACCCGAAACCGAAAAGGTGGACCCTGTAATATATCATGTAAACGCAACATCAAACGATCAGCTACCCCACCCCCCCACCCCGACCCCGCAACCTGTTCTCCCCCTCTTTGGCCCTTTCTTCCCCTACACGCCTCGAGGGCGAAATACAACCCCGGACCTAGCCACACCCTGGACCCGAAACGCAAGGCCTGAAACCCGGGGATGGCGCCTGAATTTCTCCTTACGACATCGTGGTGTAAATCTCGCCTACGTAGACCTGACCATCACTACATCTGTCTCGGTGTATGGCGCTCGCTCACCAATAGTCCGTCCCGTCCTCCGACGTGCCGTAGCCGACCACGAGAACTCCGTGGTCCAGCTTCTCCCCGCACGGTGCGGTGAACACGCCAGATCTGTAGAACTGGAACGCCGTCTGGTCCGCCTCAATCGCGATCGCGATTGGCCCAACGTCCGCGAGGGCGGCCATCAGGGCCTCGTCCGTGGGGTCCACCTGGGCCCACTCCTTGACCTCCGTGCCCGCCACGGTCTCGCACGTCGTGGCGCACGTCTTGAAGGGGGGCCAGAGTCCGGCGTAGGGGTAGTCTTCCTCGGCGCAGACGCCTCCGTTCGACTTCATCCAGTCGAACGCCTGCCCCATGTCGCCGCCGAAGCAGCCCTGGTCGACCTTGTCGCAGTCCACCACCTGCTCCTCGGAGAACTTGGTCTGCACGGGTACATAGAGAGCATAGGGCCGTTAGCGTGCGCGTGGGTTATACCGGGTACGTATATACAGTATTAATGAAGGGCCACTTGACCCTTACTTTCGCTGCGAAAGCAATCCAACTCTTATTCCAAGTAGTTTGGTCCCTCCCCCCCCGAAAAAAAAAAAAGAGGGTGGGTTTTCGAAGGGGTCAAGCGGAATACAGAAAGGAGGACTTCATGCATCCGTATGTGTTCATTGTATAATGAATAGAAACGTCTGCCATATGAAAGCCTCTGTTGGCATATACTGTAGAAGCGACGGTAGCAAGGCGTTTTCGATACGGCATCAACGCAGGGCACGCCGAGCCGCCGTCAGCCGCGAATAAGCTCGCGTCTTTGCCGAATGTCAAATGATGAGCCACAAATTTCCGCGCCACCTAACAATACCACCGAGGCGGCCCAGGGCAAGATTCGTCGCAATTGTTATCGGTATATACCTGGTACCTGATATGAATACCTTACACGATACACCATTCACAGAGCTCCCGAAAAAAACTCATCAATAGGATCCCTTCTAACTCGGCTTACCAGTTTGTGCGTCGACATGTAGAAGGCTCCCTCCATGGCACCAATGGCCGAGAACGCCCAGCACGAGCCGCACATGCCCTGCGGCGTCGGGAGCAGACGCACAGACAGCGGGACCCCCGGTCAAGTAACGTTTCGAACGACAGTTACAATTTACCTATTTTTCGGCGAGAGCAGGAGCCAAAACGATAACAACCTCTTCGACGAAGGCGATAAAGAAGTGCGGGAACATTGCAGCCTCACGAATACCCCTCCCGACAATGAGAGGAACTGGTTTAAAACGAAACGCTTCGCGCCTAACAAATAACGCCGAGGCACGGTCGACGACTGTCGAGGCGAGCACACCTGCTACTATGAACAGTTTTTAGTGTCCACTACACACCTCTGCCATTTGTGTGCACGAAACATAAAGGAGTTGCAATAACATGCAGGTTTTTTCCTGCTCTCGGGACGCGAGAGTTTCTATTAAAATTCCCGTAACCGACCTGGTTCTGCACGGGCGCGACGGCGCCGTCCGCCACCCAGTCCACTGCGTCGGGCAGTGGAGCGACAGGGGTCAGTCGACGGCGAGACAGGGTCGCGCGGCTCGACTTCTGCACCTTCGGTGCCGGCACATGCTCGGGCGAGCGGCGTTTGTAACCCAAGTGCTGAAAAACGCAGACGACACAGCAACACAAAAAGGAGTTAGCCGGGGGTCAGTGTTGTCAGTTCGGGATCAGTGCTGTCCGTTCGGGGTCAGTTTGTCATTGTCAAGCGCCAAACACAATAAAGTGCCAAACGCTAAAAAGAGCAGTTGCGCTGGTCGAATGGGGGGAGGAGTCCCAACGGAAGGCTGGGGAGGGCAGACACGAGGTTGGGCTTCGCGCCATTTACAGAGACAGAGCCAAAAAACAACGGGTGGTCGGACATAGCACGCATTCAGTGCGTCAAGATTGTGCACAGCTGGTCAACGACAGTCGACTATTAATTTAACTCGTGACCAGCGGTGCGTACGATGAGCGGTCTCGACGGGTCGCGGCATCGAGTATTGGTAATATTTGGCGCGGCACGACGCAGGCATCTATCTGCTCGGCCATGTCGGGGTCAGTGTTGCTCGCGTGTGTGCGATCGGCGCGCAGTCAGCGGTTAAAGGCGGCGGAATGCAATCGTCGGGCGTCCGAACTTTCTTCTGCTCCACGCTCTTACGAAAAGCGGCCGAGGTTCGCTATCGACAGTAGTAAATGAGACCATACAATGGCACGCACTGACTCGCACGAAAAGGCACAACAAGGTACGGTGCGGATGTGTTGCCATAATCGTCTAGAGTGGCGACAGCAATCCACCGCAGGCGCTATCCTGCCCCAGGTCAGTCAGTGTACGTGGAGCGACAGACGACACGGGAGTAGGAATAACAAAAGGTAGATTCACACCGTGAAGAGTCGGGGAGAGGGGAGCAATCCCAATCCAGCTAATATTTTCAAGTGGCCTGCTCGTACATACATGCAGATGATGACACTTTTGGACTTTCGTATCGCTCTTATGTACGAAGTATACCTTCACGCTCACTTTTGAAACGTGATGCTGCACCGGCATACAACAAAATGAACAGTCGTAAAAAAAAACTACTCGTCATCCACAGACCACAGACAGTACTCTTCCCCTTTTCTCCCCTCACCGTTTGCTTGAATTCTTCCCAAGAGAGGTGGCTGAAAGCGTTGTGCCCAAGGGTGAAGGTTGCCCCGTCGTTAGCGGTGTTGTGAGCCTCGATTAGGTCGCTATGCACAAGAAGGTCACCATGTGATACGACAAAGCACGGGAGAGAGCCGAGCGTAAGCAAGTGTCTAGCTTGGGATTGCAGGATGGGATCATGGCCCATACAGAGCACATTGTACACATATGTTACACGGGTGTATATAGCAAGCAGAAGGGTTTATCGGGGGCGCGGCGAAAAAAAAACTCGGAAAACCTGAACAATCCGTGCGTTGGCTTCTTCGCGTCGGCGGTCGCGGGTTGATGTTCACTTTATTCGATAACCCATCGGCCAGTTTCGTTTCTCCGTACTGCCGGTAATTGCCGCTCATTTTTTTTTTTTTGTATACCACAAGTATACCAGGTTATATATACGAGAGATTACAGGATATTGCTCGTTTATCCGAAAACACTTCGGGGTTTTGGAATATGTAGTCTCCTACCTGGTACACACTTCAGTCTTGTTTACTCGACGCATACTACTGTACCTGGTACATACCATATTTATTTGCGTATTGCGCTCCAAAACACAACTTCAATCAAGCTCCAAAATAAACTCCACGTCGTGCTGTTTCATGAGGGGTGTGACGATATGACGACACAATGTCGACGTTTCCTTGTCTTTTCTCATGTTAAAAATTGTGGCTTGAGGTCTTCTCAAGAGGTACACCAGGAGTAATTATACTCGTGCGGTACGAATACACTAGGTAATTGGGCCAAAACAAACTATTTAATACTGGTATTCCGTGTGCCCGAACTCCGAAAATAAAAAAATTAACTCTAATTCTGGTACGAAGTAATAAAATGAAAATGTAACGCAACTATTTTATTGTTTCGCCCAGATTGCACCCGAGGGGTGGACATACCTTGACAGTAGATATTTACGGGGGTTGTGCTTGACGCCTAAAGCCGACCCTCCGACCCGAACCCTAACCTTAACCCGAACCCTATGCCAGTGGTCAGTGCTGGGATGCTGTGCTTGGTAAGACTCTAGTTTGACTCGGCTGGCGTGGATGGTGAGCTTGGAAAGCCTCTCGGTTTGCTCGGGATGCTGTGGCTGGGAAAGACTCCAAGTTGATTGCGCCGCGTAAAACATACCCTTGGCCAACCAGAGTGCCTAAATAGCTACCTTAGGAAGATCTACTATCATGCTTTGTCCACTACTGTTGCACCCCCACACCTGAAAATGTTAAATATAAAACGTTTTTTTGTTATGCGGTTTGACGCTATTGAAAAATAAAAAAAGGTACATAAAACTTCTGCTCTGACAGCGACCTGCAGCAACTTCAACCAAACCGGTCGATCCTCGAATTTTCTACTACTGACTACGTACAGACTGTCTGTATTGAAGCAGTATGCAAGCTCAGGAGAGGTTCGTATGGGTACGTCGGTCCCGTGTTTAATTCCTCGTGTGTGTGTGTTCTTCACATTAAACCTTCCTTTCTACCCTTCGACATCCAGCACACCCAGTGTCCGTGCCGATTCTCGTGAGGGATACCGAATCCATCTATTAATACAGCATATTCGAAAGCGAGAGACGAGGGCCGTCGACGGGTGCATCGCTGTAGTCGTATGACCAGGGGGGGGTACGACGAGTGGGGGGGGGGGACAAGGCTTGCATCTTTAGATTTAATTGTAATTTATCATAGGATACACTTCGAACTACGTATATACGTACGTGTACGTATATACCGCGTACCCTGCCTGTGGTACATTTTTTTCATATCCGTTCAATATTAGCGAAAACACCAAAAATGCGTCAGCGCGTCAACTCCAAAATAGAAAAACAAGCGATTTTTGACGATTTTTCGCTCGTCGGTCGTCGTTGATGTTCTCGCACATTGCCTTCGAACGTATCCTATCATACGTACATTATTACGGGGTGGGCTAATGTAGTAAACAGGACCTACGATACACACAAAAACCTACATATTTTCCTATTTTTACTAACAATATCTGGTCCTATTTACTATAGGTCCCCCGAAAGAATATAAAACGTACGTAGTCGGCGGTCGTCGTTCATAGTATACGTACTGCTGTAGGTCGTAGGTCGTATCGCTACTTTCCGCATTTTGCATTTTGTATTTTCGAATTTTCAATATCGCCTACCGGGCGACCAGGTACATAAAAAGAAAAAAAAAAAGAGACAAAAAGGGGAAAATAGCCCGAAAAATAAATGAAAAACAAAAACAAACGGAGCTCGCGGACGATTGCTGCTGTCTGTTTCTGTACTCTGGTAAAAAGGAACGGCCGCAGCAGCAGCAGCAGCGAGTCTTGGTGCCTTTAACCCACAATCGACGGCACAAGGGCGTTGCAACACAGCCACCCTGCTCCTTCCGAGTCGTTGTCAGAAGTGTCATCCTGTCATCCTGCAGCAATATGTGTGCCAAATGCGATCAAAACGCAGAACGCAGAACCATCCTGATTCCTGCTGGTCATAATGAACTCGCTTAAACTCGCTGCAGAAAGTCCCCGAATGTACCAGCAGGTCTACAATACCAGATACAACACACAGGAGCAGTAAAAATCTCGCAAAAATAGGCTCCATTTCGGCTCTACTCGTGTACCACCTGCCCTGTAAATTGGGATCGCCTGCGTAGAGTATTGACATCATCGTTTCAACGTGCTTTGCCTTGATAACTTCACCTGTTCTCGGCAAACATCCGGAGCCTATCCTCGAACTCTCCTTTCGTGCCGAAGCTCGCGCCGTATTCGGCCATCCAGGAGCGGAAGTTCTCCTCGTAGTAGGCCCTCGAGTGCAAAAGGGTAGTACCACCTTGAAGACCATCTGGCGAAAACGCCGGAGAAGCCGAGACAGGCCCTGCCAACGCCAGCAGCAGCACCGCGCTCAGGGCGCGCCATGAGGCCATAGTTAAGTTCGTATGAGGCGGCACGAGTGCCCTGACGCTGCTAGTTGGTCTCCTACAATCCCTAGAACCTAGCAGCTAACTCTAGACTATACCAGATGGCGGATGGAAGGGTGATTTTCACTTATAGTTTAGTTTCGGTGTTTCGGTCTTCTTGTCTACATCTTGAAGCGGGAGTTCGAGATGAAATGCGTGGTGATATGCCAGAGGGGAGCGGCGATCGTGCAAACTTTCGGGTGCCTCCTTAATCTCATCTTCTTGATGCGAGGACATGCAAACCGCAGCTCGTCGTGCGCCGCGTCCCGCGGAAAGTAGCAACGTCGCTTGACGTCAGGACGTCAGGAGCTCCCTTGCATAGCACACTGCACGCAGTATTGATCTGCTTCTTGCCCCGACAGCCTTTGTTTTAGGCGGGCTTGGCCCGGAGAGGAGACCAGGCGGAAAGGGTGCGGTGGCAAAAGCGAAGCTTGTCCTTGAACGATAATCGGACCACAAAAACAATAAAACCCGGAGGAGGAAGGAGGAAGGAGCGTGCACGTGCACGGATCACGGCGGCGTGGCAGTTCGCAGTCGGGGCCCCGGTGGCCTTGCAAGCGGGTTCTCCCAGCTGAAACGGAGGAGCAGCACGCAGTGCCAGGTGTTGCGCCGCCGCGCGGAGCCGCCATGCGCGGCCCTGTTGCGCCCCCGTCTGACAGATCCGCCGCACCAGCTCCCGTCGCACACCCGAACGAGATGTATGTGAACGGCGGCGAAAGAGGGGGGGTGCCATTCCAACAGGGGCCCGCTGCGCCAGGAAGCTCGGACACCGGCGACAGTAGGAGCCCGCCGAGGACAAGAATGAACCCGGCCCACCCCCCCGCAATGACGCCGCCAGCGGTTCTTGCCCAGGCGCAGGAGCTCGTCCCGGCGGAAGGGCAGGAGCAGCAGCAGCAGGAGCAGCAGCAGCAGGAGCAGCACCAGCAGCAGCAGGAGCAGCAGCAGCAGCAGCAGCAGCAGCAGCAGCAGCAGCAGCAGCGATCTGCTGGTGTGCGGGGGATCTCTCCTGCCGCAGCGCAATCGCTTGCGACAGTGGCAGGGCATGCAAACACCTCACCCACTGCTGTAGTCGCGCAGGGCGGGCCCTCGAGGCTGGCCGTTACCAGCGACTCCGACAGGAGTGGAATCGGGCGAGGCGGCACTGCGCTCGGGGGCAGCAACTTGGCCGGTGTCGACGGTGCTGTGAACGGCATAAACAAGCTTCAGTTGCAGCCTGCTGCTGCTCAGCATCTTCGTCGGCCCACAGGGAGCAGCAGCGGCGGCGGGGGCGCGATTACTAAAAGTAGCGGCAGCGGCAGCAGCAGCAGCAGCGGGCAGGCTCTACAACGAGTGCACCCAGGCGTTCCAGTGGAGCAGAAGCTCCACCGCCACCAACCGCAACAGCTGCAACACCAGCAGTATCATCAGCAGCAGCTGCACCAGCGCCGCACCCACGCCCCCCACGCCCCGGTTACCTTCCGAAACTTTTATCCCGCGCCACGCACCAGCAGGAAGAAGGAGGAGCAACAACTCCTGGGGGGGGGTCGCAGCGGCGCGAGCTGGCTCGTCAACTCTTCGGGGACGCCGGTAGCCCCCGCGGATAACGAAAACGACGGCTCCGGCGCGGGGAGTGCCTCTACCTCGCCGGTAGCCATCATCAGCTCCGCCCCTAGGAAGAGACTTCCGGTCCCGATGGCACTTGCCTCGGGCACGCCGACCATTTTTCCGGGATGCCAGGAGTGCTGCGAGCTGGTCAAGGCCAGGCTGGACGAGCCAGTGTTGCTGTGCGAAGACAGGCACCGCCTGGGAGTTTTCGACACTACTAGCAATGCTGGCGGGGCGGACGAAGGGGAGGGGGCCTCTGGGAGGCAGCAACAGCACCACCAGCACCAGCACCAGCAGCAGCTGGCCCGCAAGCGGGGGTCGACTTGGAGACTGCGCGAGAGGACGACCACCTTCCATCTGGGGCTGATCCTCTGTCTCAATATAGGTGAGAGGTATTTTTGTATTTTTGTGTTTTTGGTACTCGTGCGTACTCGTTCTCGTCGGTCAGCAGGTACCTGGTGGTAGCAGTTGGCATGCCAGTACTCTTGCAGCTTGCAGCGGTGTACCGCCCAGCAGGCCACATGCATGTGTGTGTACTCGTACTCGTAGCATTCTCTCGTTTTTTTTAGGAAATCTCCAGGCGATTCGATCTCCTGGTAGTCAAAAGACGTAAGCGAGACGTTCACAACCAGGAGCCAGCTCACGCAGCTCCGCTCCGGGGCAGTGGTGCTAACAATTGGCAGAGGTAAGCTTCTACTGGTACCTCTTACGTGTAATATACAGCAGTAGCAGTACAGGCCACCTATTAATAATAAGAAACAAGAAAGCTGGCCCTGGCCGGATTTCTTATTTGAGAGAGGGTGCTTTCTACACCAATTTCAAGACGACGAGCTCTCGAATTTCTTTTTGTCATCTAGATGTCAGCCTGGATTTCTTATTAACCTGTTTCTTATTTTACTGCTGTAGGTGTCCTGTACTCTGTACCTGGTACCACCCCACGGCAGTCGTCATTTGCGTTTTGACGTACAGCAGCAGTAATAGTATTAATAGTATATACAATGGCGTAATATAGCACTAAAGGTTGCGTTTCTCGTTTCTCGTTTGGTGCATCCATGGTGGTGTACACACACACACACACACATCATGAAAATATGTATGATTACTGCTGTACAGCAAGCAGTACGTAGTGCTAATTCGACGCTGACCGAGTCGACGAGGGAAGAAAGGACGGAAGTCTTCTCGCGACAAAAATATAAAAATGAAGCCACGAACCGCTGTAATGGGGAGGGGGGAGGAGAGCCCGTAATATGTGGCATGTGACCCCGGACTGCCGGAACTTGGTTACGACTATTAATATTAGTAATGTAATACCGGCACAAGGAGGGAGAGAAAAAACGAAAAACAACGTACTTCGAAGTACTTATGTATGGTGTACTGCTGTACGTAGCCCTCTTGGCGCCAACAGCAGCAGCAGCGGCGGCGGTGGCGGCGGCGGCGGCAGCAGCAGCAGCAGGGCCAGTGCTGGTGTAGACGTGTGAAAATCGTCAGTGGCTTTGTAGAGTTTGGATGTTTTCGTACTGCTCTGCTGTACATGGCATACAAACGCAGCAGCACCACCGAACAGCACTTGTGCAGCAGCATTTAAGTACCAGCCCTGTCATGCTGTCATAAGAAAGCAACCCACAAGACAGCATTATTAGTGAACCTGAGTTAGATTTTCAAAGTGCTTTGATACACCAGTCGGCCCTTCTCGAACCCTAACGCTTACCCCAACCCCGACCCCGCCCCTACCAATACGTATGGACGTTGTCTCGAAAAAATCAGGCGTTTTTTTGTTGTTGCAAAATTGGTCGATTACGTCAAGATCACGTACGTACATGAAAAGTTCCCGATTTCTATACTGTATCCTAGATAATAATTCAGCAGTTCAGTGGGGCGAAGGCTGTGATACTGGCCGAAGCAAGACCACGGCCACCAGATGGCTTGGCAGCGGGAGATTAAGCAAGTGCAACATAAGAAACTGTGCTTTCTCGCCCGCCCAGGATAAGAAACTCAGTCTGAGCTTGCTTTACAGTTTATTGTGGCCCCGGTACGCCTGTACCATCGTACACTGCCGGTCCTCTCATGTCGTGTAAAAGTCTTATCACCCACAAGAACCTGTTGAGAGTACTTACGCGCGAGTATGATGTGTACGAGGCTACACATGTCTATACGTACGTACGGCTTAGTTTTCGGAGGAGATCGTAGGAAATTCGGAGCGATGCTTTTTCTTGAAATGTGTGCGTTCTCAATTAGGATATATGTAGTCTACTGCTGTAGCCTGGGCCAGTATCTTGGTTTATCATTTAAAGCCGGTACTCTTGAGTACTCTTGAGTACCAGCAGCATCCTAAACCAGTACGCTAGTATAGTGAGAATTACCGGCAAAGAGCAAAGGCCAAGCAACAAAATGACCGAGCTCCACGTTATACTTGTCGTATCATATATGTATATGTATGTATGTTGTGTGGGCACCCAAAGCAACGCGCGCCGTGATCGCGAGCCTTTCATTTCTTCCGTCAAAAGAGAGTCCTGCTGCGCGGTGGGTCTCCTGCGCTGGTGTTGGAACTTCGGAAAAGTTGAACGCTGCTGTCCTGCAGGTGCTCATGAAAAAACGTTATTTCTGGCCGAAAAAGCACACTTCAAACTTCACACATCGATGCTGTTTTTCTTCGTTTTTTTTTCCCCCTTCATTTTTTCGATCGTACGCGGTGCAGCAGCCAGTACTAATGATAGTATACCTGGTGCGAAGCATTGCGCTAATTGTGTCGTTATATTGCACACGGCATCATAAAGCAGCGGCAGCTACAAGCAGACGCACAGCACGTACCAGTAGCTACAGCGGACGACAGACAGAGAGCACCCAGAACAGAGTGCACTGCTGAGCGTAGCCTAATACTGCCGCTTCTCCTACGAATAGATTTTGTACGTACATAGGTTTAAGACCATTTTCTGTGAATTAAGGCCTGGCCTACGCGTAGACGAGTAGTGTACAGTCAGTACTACCGTATACTCGTATTATAGTAGTACGTCGTAGTCGTGCATATAGTACATATTGTATCACATCATATATACGTATATATGTGTAACCTGCAACAGGACGTGGTAGACGTTGGAGACCGTTTCAATTTGACGAGATTCTACTCACGCACAGCAGCACCAGCACCAGCAGTGCACAGCAGGCACAGGATTTGAAAAGGTGTACGTACGTACCAGGTACCAGTTATTGTTCATGTGCCTGGTATACAGCAGAGCATTCCGAGTCGAATAGACACCATACAATCAGCTACCTGGTACCCGAAGTATTATACACCAGGTGTATATACCTGGAACGTATGTTCAAGTTTCACCTGACAATTACAAGTTACAGGTGGAATTATTTCTTCGAGCCAGCAGAGAGAGTAATTATTTCCGGAATGTGTTGAGCTGTGAGTGCGCACCGTACGCCACGGGGTACGGCACAGCTATGATATCATAGCGCTCCTCCAAGTAGGCTGGTTGTTGTCGTCGTGCTTTGATCCTCGTGTTGAACACAGCGATAGATTCATACTGGTATATACAGACAGCAGTTTGGGCCCGCCAATATAAAAAATGATTGTGACATTATATGATATCATATCATATGTATATGAGCAAGGCTTACGTACGAGTAATGGAACCTTTTTGTGACACTGCTGTGACAGCATTCCTGAACAGCCTTGAGCATAGGCTATGATGTAGGATTTAGTGCAGGGCTCGCCTCTGAACACAATTTTTAAACCGAACTTTCTTAGCGTCCTCCAAAACGTGAGCCTTGTGTTGTTTTCGTTCGGCTCGTTCTTGCTACGAGTGGGCGTACGGCTGCAGTAGTATTGATATCATTCTTGTAATAGTGATCGGTTCACGTCAACAGAGCTGTCAGCAGCAACAGTCGAATTGGCGAATCGGCGACCCTTGGTGCCTTTGTTTTGTGTTCCCCCAAGATGCTTGACAAGTTGGCCTGCGGAACAAGCGTTAGCTTGTTCCATGCGCCGTTCGTCGCTCGTCGCTTGCACAACAACCATGCAGCGTCACGACGAGTAAATGCGAAGTACAGCGGTACCTGGCACGATAGCCCTACATACGTACACCCCTGTTGTTGTTGTTGTTGTTGTTGTTGTCGTCGCTGCTATGAATATGTCTGTCTGTTGTTGGTGTCGTTGATCCCACGTTCGCTCGTTGCCACAATCTAGCCAGTGGTCGCGAAAAGGCACAAAAAGTCTACAGCATGTGTCATATCATATGATATGCAGGAAAACAAACCAAGCCAACCCAAGGCAAGGCAAGCCAGACGCAGTCGGGGTCGCAAGGTAATAAGAGGATAGCAGCCGTTTTACGACCTTTTGTATCATACAAACACAAACCATGGTGTTCTGATATTTTGTCACGTTGCGACAAACAAGCTATAGCAGGTGGGTGTATGGCGTATCTACGTCGAGCGCGCGATACAGATTTAACTACTTTTACGGGGAAGCATAGTAAACACTAGTAAATAGGACCTACGTTGCACCCAAAAACATAAATATTTACCTATTTTTACCAACCATATTTGGTCCTATTTACTATACGAGTAGTCCTCCGTGATACGCAGGTTACAGCCGACGCCGACCCCCGCGTCTGCACCGCTAGAATACTTACTGCACACTACTGGCTACTCTTGCGTACAGCAGCGTTGCTGTCTGGAGCGCTTCCCTGTATGTATCCATCTAACGCCACCGATGCCGAAAACGACTATTATTAGTGCAGTATACTTGTGTTGCTGTCTCACATCTCGCACGGATCACCTAGATCATCTAGATCATCTAGACCATCTATCATCTAGATCATCTAGATCATTTAGATCCTAAAACTACCGTTATGAGATGCTGTGCAGGATCTGTACAACACAGCAGCAGCAGCAGCACAGCCACAGCTGCTGCAATCTTGTCTGAAGTGCTGCCTGGCTGTGTATCTACCGAAGACCAACGGCGAGAAATAATAAGCAGCCGTCGCGGTGCAGGAGCTGCCCAAATGGCGCTTCCGGCATATATATATATATATATATTATAGGTATGCACGCAGTGAGACAAAAAGAGCACACACGCACACAAAAAAAACGAGAAGCGCGCGCTGACGAAACTCCTTCCATCTACCCCTGCAGCCGGGGGTGCTTCGTGTAGCCGATGCTTCAAACGTCACTCCCCCCCCTCCCCGACAGTTGTCCCCTCTCAAATCCCAAATGGGGTTGTGTTCGTGATACTGCGACGGTTGATTCTGGTCTGCGGATACCTGGGGTTTCGTATTGGTTGCGAGGCATTATTGTTCTGGATGACTTGTCCCCGGATGAGTCCTTCGCTTTGGTGTTCTCCCTAGAAAGCCGAGGGTGGTACCGTTATGAAGATGTTGTGCAAGATGTGTACAGCAGGAGTGCAGATCTAACCCAGGAAGCATGTGCCACTTCGTACGAGCTGCAGATCAGGCAGGTTGTACGGCTCCTGCACAACCCCGCCGCAACATGAGCTATCTTTTCTGCGGGTTAGGAAAATACCTGCCCTGAATGATCTGGGTCAGGTGGTTGTTTTTGTTTTGTCTTTTTGGACGTTTCCGTCTCTTACGAATATCTCAGCGTTGAAATATGAATAGGCTAATAGGCTAAAGAGAAAACATGTCTACTGAATGATGAGATTCGTTTGTCATCGCTCTACTGAACGATGAGATGCATTGGCATTCTCGACCCAGCTCGGGCATCAGGCCAATGGGTATGGAAAATGCGAGAGGCGGAAACAAAATAAAAGACTTTTAGAAACCATAATCCAGTTGACGCCGCCCAAGATTGTAAAGAGATTCCAACCTGGGACGTTTATTTTTGCACAGCGGCCATAAGAGGATATACGCAAATCTTCCGAGATATTGTATTTCAAGAAACAATTGTGTCTTGTCGAGGGGGTTTCGATGCCCAACCCGAGATTTCTCTGCCCCCATTGGGCACCAACTCGGACAAAAAAAGGTTCCAAACGTCATACAAACCTCTCGTTCCTTGTGTTCATACGCATTGGGCGCCCAGTTCAAGACCGACTGATTCGTTGCACCCGTAGCCCGACTCCGGCACCGATGGTCTTGCACGAGGTGCGAGTTATTCGGTTGCTACAAATAACCAGGGCTCATTTCACGGGTCGATGACCCGACCCGGGATTTGGGTCAGGAAGTTTCCGAAATCCCACGGGTCGGGTCGGGTCCGGTCGGGTCGCGAGGTTTTCAGAATCTCAGGGATCGGGTCGGTCCACCCTCACCCGACCCGACTCGACCTGACCTGACTTGACCCGCGAGGTTTGGCCCGACACGTGAATATCCCCTGAAAATAACCACATTTTTTGGGCCTCTCTTCCTGTGTTTTTTTTTTTTTTTTTTTCACGTACCTGGTATATACGTCGTATCTACGTACCTGTTGTGTTTGCCATCTTCGGTCGGCGTGCAGTGCACAGACTGCAGAGAGACGGTCACAGGAAGAAGTACTCTTGTGCCCCGCGGCGGAACCTCAGAGTGCAAGATTTTGGGATCGCTGGGGGTTGCGGCGAGAGATGTGGTGGGCGCGGACCTCGGTTTGTGTCCCGAAGCATGTATATATGGTGAAGGGGGAGAAGAGCTTACTCTATATGTGTATGTTGTGACCCCGGATCTGAGTTACGACTAGGAGGAAGGAGAGATACAAATAAGGGCAAAGACACTACATGGGGTGTGGAAAAACAAAAACAAACGAGGGATGCATCCCTCAACGAGTACGTAGCCTGCATAAGTCACGATTGATTGTCTGCCTGCCTGCCTGCGGAGCCGCATTTGTTGCCGTCCCGGGCCTTGTTTCGCTTGGCACCCTCGCCTCTGCCGGTGTCTTCTTCGTGTTCGTCCTCGGGTCTTTGTACACAAACATATGTAGGAGTCCGAATTAAAATAGATGGGGGGGTAATTAATGTCCATAGTTACAGCACGTAGACGTGGCAAGTCTGGTTTATTCATTGTTTGGATGCGGGAGGACTCGAGGATTAACTCATACTGCTGCTTATAGTCTGTAGTTGATTATTTGTATGACTCACAGGGAGTCGTACGCCGCCGTACGTACAGCAGTAGTTCGTCTGTGAAAGAAAATCCTGTTCCGTGCATAACACATGGCAAACAGAGTACTGATGTACCATAATAGTTACAATAATAAGCCGTCGGGACCATATTTGTCCCGGTGACCGGTACGCACTTGTAGTATAAAGTATGTGTAACGTATGCCAGGCTCTGGTTCTCGGTGACGTGCATTATCCCGTGAGCTCTACACACAACCTACGGCCGTAAACCTATGCGTGTACCGTACCGGTATGTACCGACCAGGGCGTAAATAGGCGCCCGTCTCAAGGTGTGGCACCGCACCACGAGCGGCAGGCGAGGTGCGCCCCCCACAGAGGGGCCCGGAGGGCTCCCTGAGGGCCCCCGGAGGGCCTCCGAAGCCCCCCCGGAGAGTTGCCGGAGGTTGTTTTTTTTAACATCTACGAAGTATTGCGTATACATCGTACGTACTCCAAATGTGGCCTCGGAGGGCTCCCTGAGGGCCGCCGGAGGGCCGCCGGAGCCCCCCCGGAGGACTGCCGGAGGTCGTTTATTCAACATACATGCGGATACATATATACGTACTCCAAATGTGCGTCTTACGCGCTCGTTTTATCTTCTTGTACACGGGTGCGGTAGCTTACTGTAGTAGTAAGCTATTGCTAGAGTGTTGATGCAATTTGCAAGGAAAGTAGCACTGAAAGACGACCAACAATAAACACGTGGAAAGGCAACACGAGCAGGCATATTTTGGTGAAAATACACGCCACAACCAAAATATGGGGTTTACGGGGAAAAATGTGCGCCAGCGCAACATTTCACCACCTAGTTTACACCCCCCTTGTACCGCCACGTCACAAAAATTACGATGTACGATGCACTTTCGATGAAAATTGTTTTTTGCGGTGTTTTTTTTTTTTTTTTGAGGTACGAAGCGTATATGCGTATCATGATACCTGGTACCAGATACAGGCATGCTTCAACCCGATGATGCGTAATGCCCAGACGGGCTGTTTACCAACTTGTTCGACGCAGCAGCCAGTGGTTGAGTGTTTCTATTTATTGTTACGCACGCTTTTGTGTGTACTATTAATAGTATCTACGAGACGAACGTAGCTAACCCTTTGCAGTATGAATAGTATCCCTAACAACCAACAATTGGCTATCAACCCTTATAGGACTGGAGTCCCGATTTGGGGACAAATCACTTAGAATTAGAGTGGTTTGTCCCCAAAACGGGACTGCAGTTCTAAAAGGGTCAATAGGGTTCATTATATCTCTTCGCCTCGTGCACAGCGTGCACCAACCATAGTGGCATGTAAGTGCTATTGATATGTTTGTTATACGAGTAGGCCCTACTGGATGCTAAAGCCAACCAGCTGAAGGTTTGCTCCTTGAACGTGGACCGGAGCAGACCCTTCATTGGATGGCCGATAGGCAAGGGGAGGGGGGGTTCGCTTTTGTCCGAGAGGTATTGCAGATTGCAGATTGCAAAGTAAGGTTGGTTGGCGGGCACTCTTTTTTCCTTTTTTTTTTCCGTGCCGACAGGGGTTGGTCGTCGAAGGGCGCCTACTGTACCTCTATGCTGCCTGTGCCTTGTCGCGGTGGCTGCAGCAGCACCTATTAGCTGTCGGGGGTGAAAACTCACTCCTCTTCACACGTACAGCAGTACCTCGATCTGTTGTTTCCCTGTTTGTTTGCTTGTTTGTTTGCTTGTTTTTTTTCGACGTAAGGCCGATGCATTGATCGGCAGCAGGGACAAGCCTTGAGGGTACGCAGTTTACAGCTTTCTTAAACCGTCGGTCCCTGTGGTAACAAGATGCCGGTATTAACTACCGTATGCAACAACAAAAAACCGGGATGGTATCCAGGCAGGCATCCCCTGGCCACCCGGGGGATTTTTTTACGGGTCCCCCCCCTGGCAAATGCTTTTCTTGCTTCCTGCACTACTTTGTGCTTGTAACTCACCTGTTTCTCACCGCATAACGGCGTCTTTTCAAAAGTTGCTTATATTTCTGTATGTACAATCCCAAAAGTTGCTTATAATTATCTATACGTAGTCCAACAGTTGCTTATATTTCTGTACAGTCCAAAATGTTGCGTATAATTAACTATAGCCCAAAGCTGCTTATATTCAGTGCACTGCAACGTGATGTTTGTACTGCTCTTGTAGGGTTGTGTACCGTTGTATATATATATATACCAGGTACCTGGTATCGTTTTTGATGCATCACAAGTTGATGCTGCGTGTTGTACGGCGCGTTTTTCCTGCCCATCTTGTCGTCTCGTCTCGTCTCGTCTCGACTCATCGTGTCTTGCTCCCTGACGTATTTTGCGTCTTCTATCCCTTTCTCTCTGTCAGCATACGGTTTGACGTCCCTGGCCTCTTTTATTCCTTTCTCTCTGTCAACATACCTGTCTTCGCGCACAAGCGTATGTTGTATACCCGGTGGTCAGGTGGTGTACGCCGATAAGAAACATGGCAATAGTTTCGGTACCGCACCACCTCGCGTTTGGGACGACTCTCGGGAGGGTGTTCTCTCCGCAGACAACTCGACAAGGTAGTGCGTGGGGGCGTTTTTTGTTGTTGTGTCTTGGGGCGTGTTTCTGACCCGCTTCTGTTTGTCTGTCCCTCTCCTTGTCTCGTTATTTATCTCTCCCTCTCTCTTTGTCTCTCCTTCTCTTCGTCTCTGTTTGTCTCTACCCCCCCCCCCCCCCCCCCCCCCCCTTTTCTCCTCTTCGTCTCTCTCCCTTTCCTCCCCCTGCCCCCCTCTCCTTCCCTCTCCCACCCTCTCCGTGTATCTCTTTCCTTGCCCTGTCCTCTTCCTCTCCTTCCCGCTCCCTCCCTCACCTCCCCCCCCCCCCTCCCCCCTCTACGCGCCCCGCCGCTCCCCCCCTTCCCCCCATGCCTCTTCTCGCCACCGCAACCGCAAGCAGGCACGGACCCGCCCGACATGGTGAGGACACCACCTTGCGCGGTGAAAGAGAGCTGGATAGACCCCACGCTCTTAACACCGGAGAACGCCACGCAGAGCATAGCGCTGGCGCTAGAGAAGCAGTACAGCACCCTGCGACCAAGGTACGAGGGAAGACGTCGCCTCGGAAACCAAAATGCCACTACCACCACCACCACCACCACCACCACCACTGCTGTTTGTGGGCGGAAGTAGGAGGAACGTTTTAAACACGAACAGGAAGACCAAACGGTCCTTAATTTTCCGTTCAGAATGCACACCGAACAGATCATACAGATGATATAGATCATACAGATGATATAGATCATACATATTATATAAACCATACAGATGATATAGATCATACATATCATAAATATCATACAGATGATATTGATCATACAGATGATATATATCATATAGATGATACAGATGATACAGATCATTCCACCGGACGACCTAGCTCTTTCAGGGGCAGGTATATCATGATCTGTATGATCTGTATGATCCTAGCGCATGTTGCCGGGTGGGAGCCGTATACCGTAGTCTACATATTATATGTACGTACATAGGGCAATGTTTCTTGGTTCGGATCTGTACTTGAATACAGATCCTGTACAACGTTTTATCATAGCGGCAGGTTACGTATATACTACTGTTTGTAGTACCTGGTACGGTCTATCACGGGGGACCATAGTAAATACATAGTAAATAGGATCAAATGGTGTTCGTAAAAACAGGAACATATATAGGTTTTTGTGTATACCCTAGGTCCTATTTACTACATTAGCCCACCCTGTAATAGACGATCTACAGCAGGTCGTGATCTGCCCGACGTGTGGGTGACAGTCTGCACTATTACTATTAGCAGGCCATCATTACATCTTATTTCCGAGAAAATTCCCAGGTGGTCGAGGTTAGGGTTACCGAGTACAACTCTGTCCCGAAATATAAGGACCGTTTTGTACATTAACACTTAATCCAAACGTTCCTTACATTTCGGGACAGGGTTGTACTTACACCACCACTTTGTCCCGAAATATAAGGAACGCCTGGATTAAGTATTGATTTACAAGCGATGCTTACATTTCGGGACAGAGTTATACTCAGCAGCCCTTACTAGATCAAGTACAATTATGTCCCGAAATATGAGGATTTGGATTAAATATGAATGTACCAACGGTCCTTATATTTCGGGACATAGTTGTACTTATCAACCTTTCCTAAGTCAACCTTTCCTAAGTACAATTATGTCCCGGTTGCTAAGTACAACGCTGTCCCGAAATATAAGGACCGTTTGTATTTAATATTGATATACAAGCGGTCCTTGTGTTTCGGGACATAGTGGTGTATTTCTAACCACTTTGCGGAAACCGGGCCAAGTCGTCAACGTAAACATCCCTTCTTCTCCAAGGGAGCCCGAACAAATAAGTCGACAGCCGACTTTTTTTCTTGAGCCGCAGACAGGGGGGGGGGGTACTCATTTGTTGCTTGCCTCAGTCATTTGACCATTGACCACGCATCCCTTTCGAGACGGAGCACCGTTCCTACTCCTAATAGAGACACCTCCAACATTTGGGCGCTCATTGTGTTGTTTCCATATATTACAAATATTGTTTTTGCTAATCCTATCCCCTTCCTGGGGGGGGTATAGATACGCGTATTAAACTCAAGTAAAAACAAAATCTGGAAAACAAACTGTTTTTTCTTTTTTTGTAAGTTCTCTGATAAACATCCCAACACGCTATTCATATGCATAGTTTGTGTTCAATTCCGACATGGTGGCGAGCGTGGCTCTGTTTTCTCTCTGTTTTTTTTATTTATTTCGTTTGCCCCTGCCCTCTCTTCTCATCTATTTACCCCCCCTCCCCCCCCCCCCCCCCCCCCAGGGCACGCTTCCTCCGGAGTCAAGACCCCACAGTGGATGAGGTGCAAAACATGTGCACCAGCACCCGCAGAGCAGCAAGGAGCCACCGCGCCTTGATACACTACAACGGCCACGGAGTACCGCGACCAACGGTCAACGGCGAGGTTTGGGTTTTCAACAAGGTGAGTCAGGCGGTAGCTATAATATTCAATACGAGGGTGTCGCGTTTGGGCGGGTTTGGGGGGCCACCCACCCACCCACCCGCCCGTAGGTTAGGGGGGGTGCGGTATCTATGCGCTGGTATGCTTTTGCTGCTTGCAGAGGCGTGTGTGAGTGTGAGGGTGTGTGTCGATGTTGTTCGCGGGAGAGGCAGTTTTTTATTGTCGGCGCCCGCCCGTCGGAAATGTGTCGCATTTTTTTACTCGCCGTCGATTTCGTGTCGCAGTGGTTTCATTTGATTAAAGTAGGTTTTCATACGACTGGATACCCAACCAAAAGGGAACAGGGGGTATCATGAGAGGTTCGTCGGTCCTTGTCGTTTTTTGCTCGAGGCCCGCCCCGCCCGCAGCCCGTAGCAGTGTGCACGAAGCAGCTCCAAATGGGGCCAGCCTCTGACGAGTATGACAAGAGCTTGCCAATTACACCACCAGAGTTAAAAAGCGTGCCCCCGTGAGCGGTGTGTGGCAAGTACTCGAGGTATCATACGACTACTCGTACGTAAAAATGAGCACAAGTACAAGCAAAACAGACTAGGCCAACACACACGACGACGACAACATCCTTCAACCTAACGAGCTTGAGGCTGCTAGTGCTGCTTGCTGCTGTTGCTGTTGCTGCTGCTGCGGTCGTGAGAACGCTCTCCCCGCGACCGAACGAGCGTCGAATGACACGAAGAAAATAGGCACCTGGGAATCAAAGGGAATATATACACTTGCTCTATGACTTCATAGCTCGGCATCGGGGACACTGCGGACACTGCCAGATCGATAAATTAATATAGTTTTTGTACGATGCACGTATTGTGTTGCTTTCAGCAGCGACGGAGAAGAGTCCTTGCGCCCTTTGCTTGATATCTCATTAGCCCCGATGAGTTGAGCGGAGTTGAACTATATTATGGATAGCTCTCCATGTTTTCTTTTGACTGCGGTTACTAACTCGCTGGGCATCCGACTATAGCGCTCGTGGTGGCGGCGTTGCTGAGGGCACCTCAAGGGGGAAAAAACGCGAAAATCTTTAAAGCTACAGCCACCCGCGTCAAAAACGCCGGGAAAATAAATCGAGTTTTTTTCCTTTTTTTAATTCTTTTTACGAAAGGCGCCGCTATTAAAAAATTGCCCGGGTGCCGCTCGTGTCGGTCGGTCGGTAGATATTGGTGTTGTTGGTTGGATTTAGTACCCCCCGCCCCCCCCCCTCTCTCATTCTCTCTCTCTCTCTCTCTATACACACCACTCGGACCAATTCGATGAAATCTTGACATAGAAACGGTTCTTTATACGATTCCGGATCAAGAGTGGCAGCAATTTGTTTTGGGGACAAAGTGGTTGGAAGTTGCAGAGGCGTCGTTTTGTGCTTGCAGTACTTACGCACCTCGCACAATTCATCGCCTTTTCGCGTCTTGATATTTTACGGACAGATAGGTAGGTCCCCTCGATCTGTAGGAGGATCTAGAGCTTCATGTTGCGCTGTGGAAGCCGTATACTATATATGCTTGATGTAGGGCATGTTTCCTGGGTTGGATCTGTGATTGTACAGATCCTGCATGGCATCTCATAGCAACCGGTTAGGATGTGTTAGATGATGCTTGATGTAGGGCATGTTTTCTGGGTTGGATCTGTGATTGTACAGATCCTGCATGGCATCTCATAGCAACCGGTTAGGATGTGTTAGATGATGCTTGATGTAGGGCATGTTTCCTGGGTTGGATCTGTGATTGTACAGATCCTGCATGGCATCTCATAGCAACCGGTTAGGATGTGTTAGATGATCTATCACGCGGACCGTATTAAATAGGGGACCTACTTACGGTATACACAAAAACCTATATGTTTACCTATTTTCACCAACAATAGTTAGTCCTATTTGCTATGGTCCGCCGTAATAGAGGATCTAGATGATCTAGTTGATCTATCTGTAGTTGATATATCTGTAGATTATCTACTGTATCTGTAAATGATCTATCAGTAAATGATCTATCTGTTCAACGTGTGTGGGTAATAGTAAAAATGGGGGGGGGAACACGCCTCGATCCTTCCTCGTTTTCGTTGTACAACCAACCGGTGACCTTTGACCCCCCCCCCCCCCCCGCACTTGGTGTCTGAAATGCCTGCCTGGTCGGTTAAAACCCGAGGGACTCCTCCACCCCGACATTGTAGGGATGCTAGGGTCTATGGTCATATACCACTACGGCCATGCATGATAATGACTACCCCACGTTCCGTGCACGACATGAGTACACCCCCCCCCCCCCCCCCCCCCCCCCCCCCCCCCCCCCCCCCCGCCCCCTGCCGGGCCCACAGCGCCACCACCCACCTCCCCCCCCCGCTCGCGCGCGCATTGCGGTGTCCGTCAGACGTACACCCAGTACATCCCTCTCTCCGTGTACGAGCTCAAGCTCTGGGTGGGCACCCCCACGATCTTCGTCCTTGACTGCAGCGCGGCGGGCATCCTGATGAACCACTTCGTGCAGCCGCCGGTGCCGCCGCCCGAGGATCTGGACCATCGCGTTGACTTGGAAACGCCCCCACCAGATGGAGGCGGCGACGGGCCTGGTGGTGGAGGGGGCGGGGGCCGGGCGGCTACCTCCTCTGCTCACGGTGAGTTGGTTTCAGGGGGTTGTTTGTTTTGTGGTTTTTGTTTTGTGTAGTTGGTGTTAGTGGTGGCGGTGGTGGTGGTGGTGGTGGTGGTGGTGGTGTTGTTGTTGGTGGTGGTGGTGGTGGTGGTGACAGTGGTGGTGGTGGTGGTGTTGCTGTTGTTGTTGTTGCTGTTGGCGTTGGGATTGGGATTGGTGTTGGTGCTGCTGTTGTTGTTGTTGTTGTTGTTGTTGTTGTTGGTGTTGTTGTTGTTGTTGTTGTTGTTGTTGTTGTTGTTGTTGTTGTTGTTGTTATTGGTGTTGTTGTTGTTGTTGTTGTTGGTTTTGGTGTTGTTGTTGTTGGTTTTGGTGGTGGTGTTGTTGTTGTTGTTGGTGGTTTTGGTGTTGTTGTTGTTGCTGTTGCTGTTGGCGTTGGGATTGGTGTTGGTGCTGTTGTTGTAGTTGTTGCTGTTGTTGTCCCCCCGCCCACTGTCGTCTGCCTGTTAATAGCTCTTGTCTCTTGTGTCGATTGATCTATCTGTCTGCCTAACTGTTGATCTATGATACGATCTATATGTTGATCTCTCATATATCTGATGGCCTTATCTGCATGTCGGTGTAAGTATACATGTCCGTCTGTCGCTCTGTGTATATGTTGGTCTATGACGCGTGTCGGTCGATCTCTGTATTATCTGTTGGTCTATCTATCTACAGTATCCTTCGGGCTATCTATCTATCGCCCCCCACCGGAAAATAAATTAACTCATTGAAGCTGTCATCCATATGCAAGTCCGCCTCACAAGTAGAGGTGGGCACCGGTAGAAAAAAACCGGTTTAAACCGGTTTTTGGAAACCCAGCAGGCGTGTACGAGTAGCCGGTTTTGAAAAAAAAAAACGCGTTTTTTTTGCCGGTTTAAACCGGTTAACCGGATAAAACCGGAAAACCGGATAAAACCGGTTTTTATCCGTATAAAAACCGGTTTTAAACCGGATAAAAACCGGATAAAACCGGATAAAAACCGGAATAGAGCGGACAATTTTTTCACTGTTTCTCTACCGAATGAAACCATCACCAGCACTATTAATAATAATAATAGGATACACACAGCAGTAGTAGTGTTATACCTGGTATATGGTATCATGCATACATATGTGTAAGTGTGTGCATCAACCATGCTCTAAACAGCAGATGCTCTGCTGACGTGTTATAGTTGTCATATATCAAAACATATACCATACCAAGGTATACAAAACTTGCACGTACAACTGTATAATATACTTTCACTTGTTTTGGACTCTTTAAAAAAAAAGTTGATTTTATTAGTCTGAAAACAAAATATATTAAAAATTAGTGGGGATTAATATCTTGAAATTAGTGTGGATATTTTGACTTGGTTTTAGTGTAGTTAGAGCGCGCGCAGGAAAGCCCTCCGAATACGCTGATCTGCAAGGCATAGGAAAAAAAGACAGGAAGCAAGTTATCGCGAAGAACGCCCTATTAATAGTAAGGTATACGTATAGTACCTGTGCACCGGCTTCCTTCTTCACAACAACGTTTTCTACCTTGAAATCACGCTACCCCGTGCGCTGTGGTTGTGGCTCGGAATCCACATGTAAACAGCACCTTTTTCACCCAAACATGCCGTCGTTTTCAATGATTTGGAGGCGTTTCACGTTACCATCCGGTTTTAACCGGTTTTCGGAAAACTATCCGGTTTTTTGTTTGGATAATAACGCCTCGTTATCCGGTTTTCGGTTTTTTTTTTTCGCCTCCCGGTGCCCACCTCTACTCACAAGCGGTCCTTAACTAGTAGGGTGCAGCTCACCCTTCATGCGACTCGCCGAACACCTCACGTTTCGCTTTGCACCTTTGGTGCTTCGTAGCAATGTCTGCCTGGTCCGTGAAAACCCGACTGCTCCGTCCCGGCATTGTATGGGTGCGAGGGTCTATAGTCATACGACTACTCGTACGGTCATGCATGAATAGCGAGTACACCCCCACCCCCCCTGTCCGCATGCATACACATGACCGATCTGCAACGTTTCCATCACGAAGCTACCCCCCCCCCCCTGCTCGTCTCGAAAGGGATGCGTGGTAACGGTCAAATGACTAAAGGCAAGCAACAAATGAATAGCCTACCCCCCCCCCCACTACCCTGTCATCCCCTCAGCCCCCCCCTTCATACCACACCGATATCAAGCGACGCATCGTTCTAGCTGCCAGCCATCAGCGGGCTCGGGACCCCGCCCTCACTCCTCAACCGCTGAAGGCGTGGGGGTGGGGGGCGGGGGAGGCGGCGGCGGCGGCGGCTTCCCCCAGCCCTCCCTCTTCGGGAGCAGCGCGGCTCCGTCTCCCGCCAGCAGCGCCGGCCGGCCGCCTTCGGTGGCGTCTTCCCCGGTGGGAAGTGGAGGCGGCGGTGGTGCCCCCGGGGGGCAGGGGCATCCGCACAGCGACCTGATAGTGCTGGCGCCGTGCGGAGCGGAGGAGGTGCTGCCCACGAACGCGGACTTGCCCGCGGACCTGTTCTCGTCGTGCTTGACGACGCCCATGCCCATCGCGCTTCGCTGGTTCGTTCTGCAAAATAGGGTGAGTGAATGGGAGGGGGGGGGGGGGGGGGGGTTCCTCATGTCGTGCACGGCCGTAGTCGTATGACCATAGACCCTCGCATCCCTACAATGCCGGGACGGAGCACGTTGGGTTTTCACCAACCAGGCAGACATTGCTTGCACCAAGCGCGAAGCGCCGTGATGTACTGGGCGAGTCGCATGGAGGGTGAGCTGCATCCTGCTAAGAACCGCCTCTGAGGCGGACTTGCATATGGACGACAGCCTCCAATGAGTTAATTTAATTTCTGGTGTGGCCACTTCCGGAGACAGCAATGGGAGCACTATGTATCTGCCTCTAGGTGCCTTACCATATACACACTACGTGATACGATCATTCCCCTTGTGCGGAGCAAAGGTTCTCCACCCCGCACAGATGATCTAACTCGACGCCAGCTTTGGTGACCGCCAAAATAAAAACGAAAAGACGGTACCCTGGTTGTGAGAGGCGTGTTTTACAGCGTCGTTGCCAACCGACGCCAACCCAACCTAGAAATATGTCATATAGTTATAAGGGGGGGGAGGTATACTCATGTCATGCATGGGCGTAGTCGTTATGAGTGTAGACCCTCGCATCCCTTCAATTCCGGGACGGAGGGTGGGACGGAGGGTTGGGGGGCAGGGGGGGGGGCTGGGTTGAAGGGGGAGGGAAGGAACGGGGGAGTTAGCGAGGGTTTGTTGTTTGTGGTTGTTGTTGCTATTGTGTGGTTTGGTTTGGTTTGGTTTGTTTTTGTGTGGTTTTGGTGCAGAGGCAGTGTTGGAGAGGCGGGAGGGGGGGGAGAGAAGGAGGAGAGGTAGTTGGTGGAGAGTTTTTAGTTAGGTTTGTTGCGCAGAGGATGGGGAGGCCTTGATCTTTTTGGCTTTTTAATTTTCGGGATTACGTTTTTTTTTTCGTGTGCTGTTTGTTTTTTTGAACGATACACATATCATATACGTATAGTTGTTTTTTTTTCTTGTTGTTGGCGTTTGTACGTAGTGCATGTGTCATGTGTTTGATGAAAAGAAGCGCAAACAACAGACAGCCGTCGACGTTAAGCTAACAAAGCTGAGGGTTTGTCCCCGAACCGCCCGCACCAAAATTGTATTCAGTGTTGTGTAACCTGTGCTGTGCTGTGCTGTGTTGTGTTTTGCCCCCACGTCGTATCGCAGGAATCGATGGAAGGGGTCGACCCCGAGTGGGTGGACGAGATACCGGGCCGGCTGACGGAGCGACGAAGCCCCCTGGGGGAACTGCACTGGATTTTCACGGCCATCATGGACGCCATCGCGTGGAACACCTTACCGCCGCAGCTGTTCAGAAAGCTATTCCGGCAGGACCTTTTGGTGGCAAGTCTCTTCAGGAATTTTCTGCTGGCCGACAGGATTCTGAGGTCAGTTGTCGGTCCGCACGGGAGGGGAGGGGAGGAGAGGGGGCGGGG
>MEHQ01003532.1:99296-137451 GCA_008828725.1 Saccharina japonica | reverse complement strand
TGTGGGGGTGGTGGGGGAAGGGGGGGTGGGGTGTTGTTGCGATGGCTTTGGTGGGGGTGGGCGCGGGGATGTTTGCTGTTGGTGGTGGTGGTGGTGCTGCTGCTCTCTGTTGCTGCTGTTGCTGTTGCTGCTGCTGCTGCTCATTATAGGTTTGGCTTTTCTCGTGCGGTACAGTCGCAGCAGCAAAGCGGTAGTAGACGTTACTGCAGTCGTACTGGTATTGATTTTGAAACAGTGACACCAAACGAGTGGGAAGCTGATTGTCTTACTTACTTTCTTTGTTTGCTCAGCTCCGCTCTAAAAACCCCGCGCCTTCTCCCCCCCCCCCCCCCCCCCCCCCNCCCCCCCCCCCCCCCCCCCGTTCCCGCCACGAAAACGAAACGCCTCCGTATTAACTTGTTTGTAGTCGCCGGCGGCCGAACTACGACAGGTGCTCGTGTCCATCTGGGCTCGAATCCTGTCTTTCGACCCTTCCTGCCAGGCGAGTGAACTTTAATTTTTTTGTTTGTTATCACGTTTTTTTTTTCGCATACTTCGAAGTAGATATATATATATATATATGCTTGATATATGCTTGGTGCGGTATGGCACGGTTCACGTTACGGTACACGGTACTGTCCACGGTACGGTACGCCGTACGGTACGGTTTACGGTACTGTTGACGGTACGGTATTCGGTATTGTTTACGGTACGGTACGCGGTACTGTTCACGTTACGGTACGCAGCACGGTTTACGATACGGTATACGGTACGGTACGCGGTAAGGTTTACGGTACGATATACGGTATGATACGCGGTACTGTCTATGGTACTGTACTCGGTACTGTTTGCGGGACGGTACGGTTTACGGTACGGTATACGGTACGGTACGAGCTGGTCCCAGGAAGAAACATAAGATTCCATCTTCGCAACTTTGCACGCTGGTTTGAGAGTTTGAAAACGAAATTTGGCAGAGGTGTTCTTCACAACATTACGAAGGGCTCCAAAACTGGCCTTTTTTATTTTTGTGTTTTTTACCTCTGTACATACTTTTTTTTTTTCAATTTTCGCGGATTTTTCAGCAACTTTGACCCTAAATAACTCATGATTTATTTATTTTTTCAAAAAAGGCCAGTTTTGCAGCCCTTCGTAATGTTGTGAAGAACAACCTCGCCAAGTTTTGTTCCGCAACTCTCAAAAACCAGGGTGCAAACGTGATTTCCGCGAAGTGTACTTTTTCCCCTAAGGTTTCAAATTTGCTTAATACATTATCCTAGTAATTTAGCAGGCGCTTCTTACCACAGCCTGATAGGCTCGCAGGAAGCAAAAACGTGACATGGACGTCTTCCCCTTGTTGATGCGATCCTGTCAAGATTTCTAAAGTCGAATTAGTCGGCGTACAGTACAGGACACCTAATAAGAAACAGGCTAATAAGAAAGCCAGGCTGACATTTTCCAAAAAATAAGAAAGATGCGAGGCTGGGCCTCCGCTGCAAAATAAGAAAGGCCTATTACCCCCCTGGGGCGAATCCCCGACGCCTTCGGAGAACCCTGCCGCCTGCCCCTGATGGTCGCGAGTAACATATTTCAGCTTTTCAGCGACCATAGGCTTTTCAATTTTGACCCGTTACAGCAGTGTGTACTCGTAGATTTTGTCGTTTGTATATTGCATTTTGTTTTTGGCCGTTTCATGTTTTCCGAATTTGTTTCACCCCACAAAAACGTTTTTTTTCGACGCGGACACCCGAAACAAGTGTACTGGGTATATGTTTTCAAACATGCCCGCAGGGAGGATAGATAGCAGAGAGGGGAAGAGCAGCCTGTAGTACTGCAGTAGACCCAGGACACAGATTTTGCGGCCCTCATTTTGTCAATGATGGCGTTCACGGCCAGACTCAAATCGCTCTCCACATTGGGTGAATTGAGACACAAGGAGAGCCTTGAACGCGCAGCAGTTCGATGAGCTAAGTAGAACCCCGCGCGAAGGTGGTGTTTCTGCAGAAAAATTTTCCGTCCTTGACACGCTGTTGGATCTACGATGTAACGGTCCCTCAACGAAGAGGAGTACAACAGCGAGCTCGGCGAGCTTCTTCGTATAATTCGACCATTGCGATCGGACGCGAGTGCTCGACAAGTGCATCCATGCCACGGCCGCAGCCTTCGGCGAGTCTCACACCAGGAAACCCTGCTGCCTGCCCCTGGCGGTCGCGAGTAACATCTTTCAGTTTTTCAGCGCACAATTTTTTTCAATTTTGACCCGTTACAGCAGCGTGTACTCGTAGGTTTTGTCGTTTTTTTTACACATTTTGTTTTTGTGGTAGTTTCATATTTTCCAATTTGCATCACCGCATAAAAACGCTTTTTTTCGACGAGGGCACCCGACACAAGTTTACTGGGTATATGTTTTCAAACATCCCCGCAGGGAGGAGAGAGACGACAGAGGGGAAGAGCAGTCTGTAGTACGGTACTGGAGCAGACCCAGGACACAGATCTTGCGGCCCTCATTATGCCAATGGCGTTCAAGGCCAGACTCAAATTGCTCTCAACTTGGGCGAATTGAGACACAAGGGCAGCCTTGAATACGCAGCAGTTCGATGAGCTAAAGAGAACCGCGCGCGAAGGCGATGTTTCTGCATAAACGTTTTCCCTGCTTGACACGCTGTTGGGTCTACGATGTGACGGCTCCCTCAACGAAGAGGACTACAACAGCGAGCTCGAGTAGATTCTTAGTTTAACTCGATCATTGCGATAGGACGCGAGTGCTCGACACCTGCATCCATGGCAGGGCCGCAGCCTTTGGCGAGTCCCACCCCGTCGAAAGTGGATAGAACCCAAGCACGTGCGACTACTGCAACCGGTGGGTTGACAAACCGTTCAAGCCCCCACCATCACAGGCGGTTCTGGCGTTAAGCCGACGGAGAAGTCAATCCTTTTTGCGGACAGTCTGCACGGGCAGACGACAGAAGAATTCAAGAAAAAAACTCAGAAGGGATGCAACACTCTGCTTTGTTTGGCTGCTGCCATCAAGGTACACGGATGAGGTGCAGTCGTTCGATGCAGGATGCGGGCGGCTTGTCAAGTTGGGTGTGGGGAATGCTCTCGAGGCATGGTTGGAGAAGGATGACAACGTGGAAACTTGGGACACCAACAAGCTGTCTGCCTCTGACCGTGGGGCTGACGCACTGGGTGGGTGAGGCCATCGAAAATGCTGGTTCGAACCAGCTACAACGTGGACGCCTGCGTGAAAAGACTAGGCTTGCGATGACAGCAGACGGTACCGACGATAACCTCATCAACCTCGAAGGCCTGGACGGGCCATACACGTTAATTGGCGCCGATGCCGGCAAGGAGCTCCCGGATGACGTGCAGCCGATTACTCCAGCGGACGAAGACCATCCCGAAGGGTCAAGCGACGAGGATGGCGAGGACGAAACGGAGGGTGACAGCACCGGGCGACTTCGTGGATCGGACGGCGTAGCTATGCTTGACGATGATTATGACCTCGGCGCTGGTGAACCAATACGACTTCTGGAATGCCCACCGGGTTACGCCTTTGTCCGCTCACCTCCTCCGGCCCTCGATGCATCAATCGTGGAGCAGAACATCATGCTGTGTGCCGGGTGTTGGGATTGGTGAAGGGTTTCATCACACGACGGGCACAGTTACGGACGCGCCAATATTACGTCTTTAGGGTGTTAATCGGGCAAACCGACACGACGCTCAGTATGAGGCTTCCGCTCGGGAAGTACACTGCTGTTGGCGAGGCCGCAGCATAAAGTTTGTGGGTGTTACTGGGTGAGGCTACTTCGCTTTCAAGAATGCTTCAACGTGAGCTACTGGCGCCACCGCAGGGAGTGGGCAACAGCGATATCGACCGGAGCGGTCGCCCTGGACGCAGCTAGGGGGACAATGATAAGCGGGGGGGAAAGGCAGCGAGGAAGGGAGACAGCCGAAACGTGCTACTTCTGGCTGAGCGCGCGTCTTACACACGAGGTTGTTTGGAAAGTCGGTCGTAAGAGGCGGTCAAAAAGGAGGGTGGAATGAGGAAGGGGAGGGAGGGAGAGAGGGGAGTGGGGGGGGGTGTACTCATGTTGTGCACGGCCGTAGTCATATGACCATAGACCCTCGCATCCCTACAATGCCGGGACGGAGCGCGTTGGGTTTTCACCAACCAGGCAGACATTGCTTGCACCAAGCGCGAAACGCCGTGAGGTATTGGGCGAGTCGCATGGAGGGTGAGCTGCATCCTGCTAAGAACCGCCTCTGAAGCGGACTTGCATATGGACGACAGCTTCAATGAGTTAATTTAATTTCTGGTGTGGCCACTTCCGGAGACAGCAATGGGTTTTACTATGTAACTGCCTCGCGGACGCCTTACCATGTTAACACTACATGAAACGACCATTCCCCTTGTGCGGAACAAATGTTCTCCACCCCGCACAAATGATCTACTCGACCGCCAGCTTTGGTGACCGCCAAAAAAAATAACAAAAAAAACCGGCACCCTGGTTGTCTAGCTCACGCAGCGAGTGGCGTGTTTTACAGCGTCGTTGCCAACCGACGCCAACCCAACCTATAAATATAATATATGTATAGGGGTGATGGGTGGGGGGGGGGGGGGGGGGGGGGGGAGGGAGGGAGGGAGGGAGGGAGGGAGGAAGGGAGGAAGGGAGGAAAGGAGGGAGCTAGCATGAGGCAATAGTTTCGCCCAATACGGGGGGCTGCTGGGTGGAGAGCATGAACATTTTGATGTTCGGTCAGATACGAAGAAGAGAGAGCGAGGGACGAGACGGGGGGGGGGAGGGATGGATGGATGGATTGATTGAGGGAGGGAGGGAGGGAGGGAGGGAGGGAGCTAGCTTGAGGCAATAGTTTACGCCCAATACGGGGGGCTGCTGGGCGGAGAGCACGAACAGTTTGATGTTCGGTTGGATACGAAGAAGAGAGCGCGAGGGGAAGAGACGGGAGGGGGGAGGGATGGATGGATTGAGGGAGGGAGGGAGGGAGGGGGGAGGATGGCAGGAGGTAGGGAGGGAGGGGGGAGGGAGGACAGGAGGGAGAGGCGAGTTGAGGGAGGTTGGGCAAGAAGAAGGAAGGAGGGAAGAGGGAGGATGGACAGGAGAGAGGGAGGGGAGGGGGGGAGGCAAGCGACGGTGGGCAGGAGGAGGGAAGGAGGAGAGAAGGCGGGGAGGAGGGGGGAGGTGAGGGACCCCCCCCCCCCCTACCCCCAAACGGGCCGAAATATATAAAAAAAACGACATACAAGTACCGCTATACAAGTTTTCCTACAGACAGACACACATAAATGCGGTGCACTACTGCTGTCCGTTCAGACATGTGCACAAGGATGTCTATCTGTACGCGTTTCCAAGCACCGATTTCATCTGAGGTGAGGTATTCGGCCCTCTAACGGTTGAAGAAGGATACTCGCGATCGTGTTCTACATATATCGCACGGCGTTCGTGGAGGAGGAGATTAGTGATAACCGTCCCCTACTCAGCGTATCACTTGCTTATAGTTTTGATCGCCCCCCCCACACGACTACGGCCGTGCACGACATGAGTACCCCCCCTTCTTCCCTCTCTCCCTCCTTCTCCTCCCTCCCTCATCCAACCCTCCTCTTCCCTCTACAACTCCTCGCGCTTACCCCGGTGCTCTTGATGACGTTTTCGGCGCTCTTGATTTCGGTCCTCGCCGCCGCCGCGACCTGCTGCTCGGCCGCGATCTCCTGCTGCAGGCGAACGCGCACCTTCTCGGTCCTGTTCCGTCATATCAATATCACCATCAATATCGGATGGTATCAGTATCGGATGGTATCGGTATCGGGTGTATCGGTATCAGATGGTATCGACATCGGTATCGGGTGGTATCTGTATCGGAAGGTATCAGTATCGGATGGTATCGGTATCGGATGATATCGGTATCGGATGGTATCGGTATCGGATGGCGTCGGCATCGGATGGTACCGGTATCGGATGGTATCGGTATCGGATGGAATCGGTATCGGATGGTATCGGTATCGGATGGTATCAATATCGGATGGTATCTGTGTCGGATGTAATCGGTATCGGATGATATCAGTATCGGATGGCATCGGTATCGGATGGCATCAGTATCGGATGGTATTGGTATCATATGGTATCGGTATCGGATGGTATCGGCATCGGATGGTATCGGTATCGGATGGTATCAGTATCGGGTGGAATCATCATCATATCAACATCGCATTGGATTGCAAGGTATCACTATCGTGCTACAGTACTTGTAGCGTCGCATGGTATGTATCCCGTGTCGTAATAATGGTAACATTGAATGGTAGAATACCATATCAGTACAGTGGGTACCCCGATTTAACCCCTTAATAACTGGTCCCACATATTTGAGGAAAAACTACTTGGAGTTTGTGTGGGATATTTTTCAGTTCTGAATGAGTTAAGAGCGCTCGAGATAAGAGCATTCGGGATTTACAACTGATAAGGCAACCACCGAAATCAAGCTGTCTCGACACTTTTAATTTTTACGGTAGACACCTATAAATCTGTTTGTTTTCCGGACTATTCCCAATTAATACCTGAACGCGATACAACAGCATCTCACTTTGTGGTCTTCATCTTGAACGTGTCGTCCGCTATCTTCTTCTCCGCGGTTACGAGCTTGTTGCTGTTGTCCGTCAGCGTCGCCTCCGCCGCCGCCGCCAACTCCGCCTGCTTGCGGACCGTCGCCGCCAGCTGCGTGCATGTCCGTATCGGTATCGGTAACGGTAACGGTATCGGGTATCGGTATCGGGTATCGGTATCGGGTATCGGCCCGAAATCCAAGCAAGCAAGCAAGCAAGCAAGCAAGCAAGCGAGCAAACAAGCAAATCAACACAAAACAAAAGTACGGCAAGCACTTGACAAAAAAACTACGGTATATATTTGCCTATTTTTACTACGATACTTGGTCCTATTTACTATGGTCCCCCGTAATATATGAAAAATGTGAATCTCACCGCGGCCTTCTTGGAGCGGATCTGTTCCACAGCCGCTTCCTGCGGGCTTCTGGTCACCACCGGGGCCTTCGCAGCAGGTCCGCCGAGAGCCTCTGGTTTGGTTTTCAATAATAACAAGGCGGCGGCGGCGGCAGTGGCGGCGGAGTGTACCCAACGGTGGGGAGGGAGGAGGGGAGGGTCAATTCAGGGAGGGGAGGCGGGGATAGAAGGAAGGAGGATGACGCGGGTCTTGGGAGAAAAGCATACAAAACATACAAAAACAAAAGAAAAACTAACTACCACATGTCATTACAGAACGAGTGGTGAGCTCTCTACGTACTGACTTTTTACTCATGCTTGTCAGGGCACACCGCGCGGTCTGGATTTAGTGTTGACCAATGAAACATCTCGAAACATCAACAGTTGACCAATTAACGAGCATGTATGATGCCCTCACAGAGAAAGTGGTTATCTCTCGTACCAGGTGCTGACTTCTTAATATTTTCAAGGCCAATCTTCACCGTGGCACAGCAGTCGGGATCGACCAGTCTGGATTTGTGTTGACTAATCAGACATCCCCGAAACATCTGTATTTGACCAATGAACGGGGACCAATCCTCTGGGTAAAACCTCTACTACTCGTACTCGTACACGCGCGCGTACTGACTTTTTACCACTCACTTTTATCAGGGCCCATCTTGACCGTGGCGAAGTCAGACCGAGCGGTCTGGATGCTGTCCAGCAACGCCTTCTTCTCCGCTAGCACCGCCCTCTCCTTCGCCTCCACAGCGGCTTTCTCGGCCTTCTCCTTCGCTGCCTGGGCGGCCTTAGCCTTGGCCGCTGCCGCCTTCACCTATATATATATATAGATACCGGTTACAGCGGGGTACACACCCGATTCAAGAGCGTCCATTCAAAGAAAAATTAAACTTAACAGCGGGGTACATACCCGATATAAGACCGTCCATTAAAAGAGGAATTAGACTTAACAGCGAGGTACATACCCGATTCAAGGGCGTCCATTGAAAGAGAAATCAGACTTAAAACCTCTTCGGGGCGCCGAGATAAAAGAGCGACCAAAACAATGATAGCTTTAGCAATATCAACCGTCTACGAGCGGCGCGAGGGCCCCAGTAATACAGGTAGGATCGTGCTTCTCATGTGCCGTACGACTCCTTGCATTGTGTATACCAGGTACCAGGTAACTTGGAACACCAGTTTGTATCGTCGTATGCCCCAATCACGCAGTGGCTGGCCGTCGCTGGCGTAATCGCCACTTTTGTTTGTTCACCGTCAATTTTCCCCTCTACCAAGTTGTTTGGCGAGCAATCAATTAGCCAATCAATTAGCCAATCAATCAATCAATCAACCAATCGATCAACCAATCAATCAATCAATCAATCAATCAACCAATCAATCCATCAACCAATCAATCAATCAACCAACCAACCAATCAATCAACCAACCAATCAATCAATCAATCAGTCAATCAGTCAACCCATCAATCAGTCAATCAATCAGTCAGTCAACCGACCGATCCATCGATCCATCAATCAATCAATCAATCCATCAATCAATCAACCAAAACAAACAAATAATCAAGCATTCATTCAACAAATCAACCAATCAATCAATCAAGCATTCAACCAACCAACAAACCAACCAAAAAACAATCACTCAATCAGTCAGTCACTTAAGCATAGCTCTGTGCATCAAACGACCCAGCTAATAACCCACCATCTGCATACAACCACAAGACAGAAGCAGTCAGTATGCAGCCACAACACAAATTGAAAAAAAAGGGACACCAACCCCCCCCCCCCCACCTCAGGAGAAGGGCCGCTCGGAGCAGGCTTCTTCGCCGCCACCGGTGCAGCCTTCGGAGCAGCAGCCTTTGGCGCCGGTGCGGGCGCCGGCTTAGGAACCGCCTTAGGAGTTGCCTTAGGGGCTACCTTGGGAGCGGGGGCGGGAGCGGGAGCCGGGGCCGGGGCGGGAGCCGGGGCTGGAGTCGGGGCGGGGGCGGGGGCGGTCTTTGCTGGCTCAGGCGCAGGGGCGGGCTTAGCCGCCGCCGGGGTTGGGGTTTCGACGGCTTGCGGCGGCGTTTGCACCGATGTTGGATCCCGCGTTTGCTTGTACTGTGGTGGTCCGTGACGGTGGACGGCGAACGGAGAGGGGGGGGGGAGGGGAGAGCAGTAAGAGGGGGGGGGAGGGAGTAAGGGAGGGAGGGTGTATGCACGTTTGGAATGGGAAAGGAGGAGGGGATGTTGGACTGAGAGACATCAACATAGGACAAATGTCTCGCGCTTGACCCGGCCGTCAAACGGACGCTGGGGCCGGGGTAGGGGGTGGAAGGGGGATGATGGAGGGAAGGATAGTTTACCGAGGAGAAGAAACCATGACGACGCTGCTGCTGCTACGTAAGAACGTGGCATGTCTCGCGAGTGTCGAACGGGGACGGTTTTTAAGTCAGACGCACTCCGCCTGCCCTCGCGTGTACAACTGTGTACTACCGCTGGTGCGCTATCAACATTGCTGCCCTGTCGCTCTAAAAACGATACCAGGTATTGCTGTTGCATTATCGTAGACAACGGTACAACTAGAGTATCAAGTACTGTACTTCCGTGCACAATTTAAGTGGTGTTGATATATGTACCTCAAGTACGGCTGCTGCACTTCGTACATGCAAATATCAACGACGACATCGCCATCATGACCAACAACACCAACAACAACACCAACAAGGTGAGCAGGATTACCCACTACCCCTCTTCCCCCTCCTCCTCCACCCCCCATCACCCCCCTATCTCCGTCTCCATCCCCATCATCCTCCTCCTTCCCGTCGCCAACACACCTCTCCCAACAAGCTCTTCAGCTCCCCAGAGCCCGCCTCCGCGATGACCAGAGTCGACGCAGGAGAAGCCGAAGACACCACGGCATCCCTCGCCGACTGCACGGCAAACGTTACAGCAGGGTCCGACGACAGCAGCGCCATCCCCACGGCCACCGCAACGAAAGGGTTCACGGCTGAACGGATTCCTTCGCCTTTGCCTTCGCCGTTCCGTTGTCCTTCGCCTTCGTCTTTCGCGGACATGAGGCAAGCGCCATTTTTCGCGTGCCTGCTGCTGCTGCTGATGGGGCTGGTGGCCCGTGAGACTGAAGCCTGCCCGTTCGAGACGTGACCTATGA
Source organism: Saccharina japonica (assembly GCA_008828725.1). NCBI lineage: Eukaryota > Phaeophyceae > Laminariales > Laminariaceae > Saccharina > Saccharina japonica. The sequence goes on along the minus strand of MEHQ01003532.1, from coordinate 127,316 downwards.
TAGGTACAATGCGGATGCGAAATAAATAAAGCGGGCCGCATGAACGTAGGGCTGTATATATGATGTATAAGGCGTCGCCCAGCTTCGACAAAATGGAATCACACCTCGGACAGATCATGATCTATCTATCTACAGATAAATCATCTAGATCCTCACCTGCCGTTGTGAGATGTTGGGCAAGATCTGTGTGCAGTACAGATCCAACACAGGACATATGCGCTATATAGATCATGCAAGAGGTGACACGGCTCCCACCCGTCAACATGAGAAGTATCATACAGACCAGGGATATGTCTGCCCTGAAAGATCTAGATCATGAAGTGGGAATAGTCTGTATGATCTATATGATCTGTCCAAGGTGTGAAAATATATTTGGCTGTAAAATAAAATAAAAAACACACGTTTTGACTCTATTTCCAAGTAAATTGTCTCCAAAACGGGAGTGCAGTCCTCCTTTTACTACTGGAAATAGTATACCGCACTAAATCCAAGTAGTTTGTCCCCAAAAACGCGGGTGCGGTTCTAAAAGGGTTTTTAACCCCGACCGCCTCGTCATAATAAAAATATCATGCGGAGTTAATGTGGACTACGACGTACCATGGTACGAGTCAACTATTTTGTGGAAACTATATACGAAGGATACTGCTGCTCTACGAGTACCTAAGTCGTAAACACTTGATCGTGTGTTTCGGGTGGTCAAGTCTCATAGTCATGAACCACAGAGTCAATACGTAGCGGTGGCAGTGGCGGCGGTGGTGGTGGCGGCGGCTATTGACCAGTCGCAGCGCGGCTGGGAAAGTGGTACGTATCGGGTGGTGTTTATGTATGGTGTGTACGTACTGCTTCGTAGCAGCAGCGGCGGCGGGAGGTGGGGGGTATAGGGGGGGAGGGGGCGGTTAGGCAGAAGCAGCGACGCAGCATCTTGCGTGACTCGTGTGTGGTGACTCCTTCCAAGCTCGTGATTTTTACGTTACATGCTTCACGCTAAACCACGGGGCAAACACGCTTTGCGTACGTACATAGATGCCGGGCTACGAGGGTACGTACTACAAGCAGCCAGTAACATGAACAACGGTGTGACACGACACTGCTGCGTGTACTCGTAGACCGTAGACTACTACGCGTACTGCTTGTGCCTCTAACCTACAGGCAGCATACGGTAAAGTCAAGCCTGCTACGTACGAATCAATACGTACAGAAACAGAGGTGTTCTGGGATTCGATTTTACGTGCTTGCGGCGTGTTGCGCGGCGGACCAATTCCCCTAGATTCACGGCTCGCGTGAGGCAGCACACGACCACTGGGCGTGCGTAGAGACTGCCGTAAATCCGAGTAAAAGAGCCCTCGGGAGCATGTCACATGTCACATCTCGCCAGCCAGCAAACGGTCGTCAAAAGAACATGAACACATCCAAGTCCGTGGCAAGTATCGTCGATATCATTCGTACGCAGAGAGACAGCAGCAGCAGCTTTGGGCACTCCAATTTTCGGCATCGTCACTTTCCATTCCACTTCGCTGTTAGCTGGGCACAGCTCGGCATCGAACAATGACACTCTCTTGTCCATTAACCCTATCTGAGCCCTCCCGTAACACGGAGCCAAGCGCTGGCGCGATGGACCACACTCACGAGCGAGGATCGAGGACGGCTGCAGGAACGCCTGAGAGGAGGTGACGAAGCCCCCGACGGCGCAAACCGTCGCGAACACGCTGGTGTAGGTCTTCATGTTCGCCGTACGCCCTGCCTGCTTGCGCTGCAAGCCGGAGTGCAGAGGGAAAGATTCTTCAGCTAGCTCGTGTAGCAGTAGAGACCTCTATCGCATACCCTCCGCACGGCAGTATATATCTCCTGCAGCCTCGCTCGGTGCGCTTGCCGGCTTGCGGCAAGGAACACGGGGTTGAACGAAGGATCCTAGTAAGGCCTCTGTACTGGAACACCCGATAAAATATCCCCCCTACTGAATAACGCCACGCAAGGTTTGTGTTTCTGCTGGGTGCAGTTTCCTGGAAGCTGAAAGTACCCCTACTCCCGCTGAGCTTTTTGACCATGTCGAACCCGCCGGTATCTGGAGGGCCTAGGCTGGGAAAACTGCAAGGCCTGAAGCGGGAGGAGGACGATGATCCCCAGTCGAAGAAGCGACGGCCGGCGAAAAAAGGAGGAATCAAGGTGACGACAATTTGTGTGCATTTTCTTCTCGCCTTGCTATTATGTATTGATACGTAGAGCAAGTCGCCACCCATCGCACATCGAGCGGATAGTCACCACACCAACAAGGGAGCTTATCGAGCATGGCATGGGTGTATCACGGAAGGCAACCTTTACGAGGAGCACGCTGGTCTCTCTCTCTCTTGGCTCCATGCCACGGAAAAGGCGAGGGATGCACTTGGCCGCAGTATTTGTTGCCCGATTCATCGACCAAAAGTAGTATCAGCAGTACGGCTGCTGCTGTATGCGGCTGACCAGGGCCCTAATGCTCTCAAGGCGGCGTAACCACACAGCTGCCTCTGATGGGTGTGCATGCAGCATGCAGGGCAAAGGCAGGACACGCACGGCTCGCTCCTCTGGCGTGGACTGCTTTCACGCTTCAGGGCAAAAAAAATGGCTCGGTCGACCGATTTGTATTCGAAATATGAGCCAACAAGCCAACTGATGTGATAGGACGGCAAAATCGGATCGAGTCGAGAGTAGTACGAGCACGAGAGGTACTGGTACACCGCCGTACACGTGTACCACTACTATACGAACTGCTGTTTTGCATACTGCTGCTGGTACTACTGCTGTACCGTACTTAGACTTCCGGTAGTACGTACGTAAACGTCGTGTACCAGTACCGGGGATGGAACATAGCAGCAGCAGTGTGTATGCTCTCCGCATTAGTCCAGTCTCGCCGAAGCCGCGTGGGCTTCTATATACGTACAAGTACAGTAGTAGTAGAGTTGTCACTAGAAGTAGAAGGAAGTTACACGGAGTCTATTTCACAGTCTGCAAGCGGAGGAATGGGCGCGCGCCTATTCTGTAATTCCAATTTTACAACTGCAGCACCCATTGCAAACCAAACCCTATTATCAGCAGTGTTTTACGTAGTGTTTTAGAGTAAAACGCGTTGTCGAACCAACTGTAATAGACCACGCTTCCATTGTTTGGTTGGAACACCCACACCACACTCACACTGATCCTAATCCCGTTTGGCACCCTGCTCTCACTACTTATGGTTTGACCACGTACGTACGTAGTGGGTCAACAATATGGTCAGCCCTCCGATAGGAGCCGCCGGAGACCGAGAGCGCCGAAGCGCGAACCGTATTCGTGTGCGTTGCGATTAGTGCTGCAGTTTTAGAATTGCAAAGAACTTTCCAATTGGAACTTTCTCTCCGGTATCACAGACTATTATAAATAATAACAACGTTTGTAACAAGCACAGCAGCTCTTTCATGGCACTGCACTCCAGCACTCCAGCACTCGGGGTATCTCAGCTACTCTTGTCGCGCCCCCTCTAATCAAAGATGTCGGTTGACGGTCAAGTGTCAAGTTTGTCAAGCGTCAAGGTTGTCTGTCAAGGCCTTTGGCGTTGTCAAGCCAAAATTTCCCCTATCCCCGGTATAATAATTCCCCCAGAACTCATGTGGAAACCCTTCGTTTTTCTAGAAGAAAGTCAGATTAACCTGCAATTAGTGTTCGGTATCGAGAATTATTTCAGCGGGATACGATATCTTGATATCAGCCCCCAAAATTCGGGATATTGATACGATATCTCGATATATCGTATCTTGTGATATCGCATGATATTGATATGATATCGCGATATATCGCATGATATGTGATATGTGATGTGATATATCAGGCGAAATCACACCCGACGACCCCGAAACAGTAGGCAAACAAAACTTCAACAAAACCCACCGCCGTCGGGACAGAACACAGACACAGCAAGCTTCTTTCGGCAGAACACCGTCGTGACACAGAACAAGCTCCAGCATGCACCGGTTTTCCAACGATAGAGGTGCACCGTTTTTTTCTGAACAACCTCCTCACTTGAGGAGCTCTATACTACTAATAGTAATTAGTCTACACTTATAGTAAGTCATTATTAATAGTAAGTCAAAAACTCATTTCGGAGGGAAATAAAAGTGCTGCCTGATGATTAATCTCCAAGTGTACTCTGAAAAAATATAGCGATACAAGAAGAATGAAAAGACCGACGATATTGGGTAAAGAAAGGGTAAAGGGGCTCTACTTGTGAACACAAGGATTCGGGCTGTAGAGTAGTTCTCAAGTATTTTATTTGCTTAGTAATATGTATACTTGTACGAGTATTTGTTAATACCAGGTATGTATGTGCTTGGACAGCGTCCAACCGATCAGTACAACAAGCACCAGCAAGTTGCCTGAATGTTAAGTTATCTTTAATTATTTTCCTATATAGTGTTTTTCTTTTCCGTCCCATTTTCGCGTGTTTCTGAGCACTACTCCTATGCATATTTCGTCAAGCTCCCTCCCTTTAGTGATTCATATCCGGGGTCACCATGTCACTATACACAATGCAGGCGCTCCTCTCTCCTCTCCCTTCCCCGCACACCGTCCGTGCATGCCTTGATCGTAATCGCGAGAAAAGTTCAGTATTTCGTCGGGGTCTCCTTCCCTCGTGTCCACTCGCTCGCGTCGAACTCTTGAGCCTGCAACCTACAATACGCAGGCTACGCGGCGTTTCCCGGTTGTTTCAGGTTTTGATCTGGACCCGAACGCACACACACGGCATACGACACATACTGATGCGCTGCCTGAGGTATATTTACACGAAATATCGTATCGGTATCATGCGATACATCGCACGATATCAATATCGTATCGATATCATGCGATATATCGGATGATACCGGTATCGAGATATCCCGAAAATATTCTCGATATTGATATCGATATATCCCAAAAATATCGCATGATATATCGAGAAATCTAGATACGATACCGAACACTACCTGCAATGTTGTGTACAAAAAAAAATAAAACATTGAAGTTTTCAGTGATTTCGTGCGGCGTTTTTGAAAACCTGGGATTTTTTTTTATTGTCCCCTGCTTTTTCTTGTCAAGGCTGTCTGTCGAGGTGTTTGGTGAATTGTTGTCTGTCAAGGGGTTCAAAGTCTGACAACCAACATCTTTGCCTCTAATAGTCGAATTCCAAAACGCCTCCATAAACACCACATTCCTCCGAACAGTTACGTTTTGAAAAACATACTATTAACCTTGATTAACCCCTTAATAAATGGTCCCACGTATTTGGGGACAAACTACTTGAAATTAGTGTGGGTTACTTTTTTCAGTTCTGAATGGATCAAGACACCTTAGCTGTGAGATACCACAGGGTATGAAGCAATTGGTACGAAGTAGCCCAAGGGAGTTCGTAGTGACAGCAGCAGGCGGCGTATACGTAGTGTGTAGTGTAGTGTAGTGTGTGCTGTCGTGCTATCATATATACGTGCTACTCGTGAACGATATCAACCAAGCACACACCAAGGGTCCTTGCCGATTAGTTTGCGCGCAGCAAGACACAAGTAGCGCAAGTTTTGTGGTCACAGAGTTGCATCTCAAAACAGCAAGGAAAGGTCACAGCGAGTGAGATGCCAAACGTACTACAGTTAGTATATACTGCTGTAGTCCCGGAAAGAGCTTTTAATTCGATCACAAATCAACAGAACAAAACAAGAAAAATATTAGAGAAGAAATGGAAGAAAATGAAGAAGTAAAACAGAAGAAAGGAAAAAGAACGAAGCATAAACTATACTAAACTAAACAGAAACGGCAGTGATGAGCGAAAACGTGTCGTGATACCTTCATACTGCCGGGCTGTGAATTGACCACACTTCTTCGCTACACCAGTAGTTCCTACTCCCCGAGTAACTGAGTGGCGATGCTAATGTTTGAGGGTTGGCTCCTGGTCCAGCATGCACTGCCAGTATGCTACTGGTGTACTGGCTGAAAGTCTACTACTGACTGTACTGGCTACTATTAATACTGTACTGGCTTAAAGTCTACTACTGCTGTACTAGCTGAGCAAATTTCCCAATGCTGCAAGTACTTTGACGACCTACGTACGTCCCTCGATAGCGCCTCATAGTACGACGGAAACCCCATCAAAATCCGTGGCGCCGAGAGATAGATGTGTACGCGAGAGAGAAGAGGGCGGAAAGAGACCGCCATACACTTGGGACCGTTTTTCCTGGTATTTACGGAATCAATTTTTCACCCCTGAAACCCAGGAATTACCTTCGAAGCGTGACCCATTCTTGACGTATTTTTTAGCTCTAGCGAAGCCGAATCGCGTACCAACGTGCCTCCGGCGGAGCGCCTCCGGGGGCGCCTTCGGCAACGCCCCCTCAGCAGCCGCGCGGGAGGAGGGGAGGGGCGCGACCAGTATATACTGTTCGGTTCCAGGGTACTGGCTGTCGCCGGAGGCAGTACATGCCTGGTTTCGTACCGGCTGGGAAGCTACCAGGGCCTAGCCCTATAAACGTACGCTATTTTTATTCAGTTACCATAACAAGCCTTCCTACAAGTAAGGAAACCCAAAGGGTCGGATGGTTGACACCAACCAGTGGTAATACCAGGTACCAGGTAGCCAACTTAATAGTCATCCGACTCACAGCGCTGGTGGTATCTGAGAACAGCAGTACTCATAGTGTATCTACACCTACTGGCAGTCGAACGAGCAGAACGCCTGGTACAGGCAGCAGCGGGTAGTTTTGACGCCCACAGGACCCACGTACGGCGATCTACAAAACGAGAGCAGCAGCGTCTTGTCAACCATCTATCAATATCGTGTATTAATAGCAGAAACAAATATTAACCCTTATAGGACTGGAGTCCCGTTTTGGGGACAAATCACTTAGAATTAGACTGGTTTGTCCCCAAAACGGGACTGCAGTTCTAAAAGGGTTAAGTAGTATGGGGTTGCATGTTTTCTCGTCAACATCTCCCACTGACGTCCATTCCGAAACTGAGGAGCTATAAATACCGAGTCCCTTTGCATTTGCATCCGATGCGTATTGCATACTATTGTTTGCAAGCCCATTTGATTGTGCACTACGAGTACTACAGTAGTTGTAGTACCTTGTCGGGCTTATCTAACAATGTTCATCAAAGGTCGCGTGTTGCGCGGGGGGTAATACAGAGCTCCTATACGTGCTATAATCAAGTGAGGGGCCTCCGAAAAAAAATGGTGCTATACAGCATAGGACACCTAATAATAGACAGGAAATCTTGTCCAGGCTGAATTTCTTACTTGAGAAAGGGTGCTTTCTACGCTATTAATAGTTTCAAGATAGCGACTCCCGAATTTCTTTAGTTTCCTTTAAAATATCAGCCTGGCTTTCTTATCAGCCTGTTTCTTATTAGGTGTTCTGTATTGCATACTACACACCCCGTAGCACGCACGATCGAAGCATCACTACCGTAGTGTCACACAAAACAAGATCTCACAGCTGTGTATATACGAGCTGTGTGTGTGTTTTTTTTTCTCTTTACTAAACGTATACCCCTACCGTGTATGGCACGCGACTTTTTCATAAGTATATATGAAGATGCCGCGTGCGTGTCGTGGTTATATCTCCCTACGCTGCAAGTTCGGACTTCGGGCATATCCCCTGTCCCCTGTCCCCAGCACCCCGGGCTGCCTATTAATAGTATAGTGGGGTCGATGCTGTACTCTTTTCCCTTTTTTTTTTCTACCGCCGAGGTGTACCGGTATATTTGAAACGTTAAACCTATACGTAAACTAAAGGGGTGACATCGATTTTTTCCTGAACGCTCTTATTAATAGTTGCAAGCTTAAGCTTTGGTGTTGATACGTCTACCAGGTCCTCTGTACACTCCTACGCGTGCGGTTAACAAGCTTTCGGGAAGCGTGACGCTCTTTCGATAGCCATCGCTACAGCAGGCGCGAATACTATTGGTATTCAGAACATATTATGGTGTGTGAAGATAGTGCGATACAAGTTTTTTTTTGTGATCCATCGTGGTTTCTAATTACTATGGGCCCCCGTAACCGAATTGTGAAATAATCCGTCGCTCCAACCCGGCTGCGCCCGCGCCAAGCTTCCTCTCGTCTGCTGTCGCCCCCCCCCCCTCTGGAAGGGGCCACACCGGAAACTAAGCTAACTCATTGAAGCTGTCATCCATATGCAAGTCCGCCTCACAATCGGTTCTTAGTAGGATGCAGCTCACACTTCATGCGACCTCGCCCAACACCTCACGGCGCTTCGCCCTTGGTGCTACAAGCAATGTCTGCCTGGTCGGTGAAAAGCCGACATGCTCCGTCCCGGCATTGTAGGGACGCGAGGGTCTATGGTCATACGACTACGGCCATGCATGAATGTGAAGTACACCCCCCCCCCCCCCTCCCGCGCCACCTGCCCTCTCCCCTTTGACTGGCTGGCCGTTCGCTTAAACGCTGTCACACACCAGACAAATCATATAAATCCCAGTTTCATTTTCTAGATATTTCAGGGAAGCTATAGATCCTTGGTCTATATGATTTGCATGCCCTAAATCATGTTGCCGGGTGGGAGCAGCATGACCTGCGTGTTCTGTAGCACGTGTTTGCGAGGGTTGGATCTGTACGATACTGAGCCTGCTCAGCATCTCACGCTGGTATATGTATTTATAAACAGCAGGGCTGGGCACTGGCTGGCTCAGTTAGTAGCGATTAGACTGTCGTCAAAATCAATCAGTATGCTGGACTGCAGCAGTATACTGTCTTTCCTCTCTCCGCGCTCCTTCCGACACGCATTTGATGGGTTTCCGTACTATACCATGGCATGTTTCTTGGAGGTACCATGGCATGTTTCTTGGAGGTACGTAATTAAAAACCTACTGGCGAATACACTGGCCGGGTTAATCAGTAGATTACTACTGCCACAGTATACTGTCTTTCCTCTCTCCGCGCTCCTTCCGACACGCATTTGATGGGTTTCCGTACTATACCATGGCATGTTTCTTGGAGGTACCATGGCATGTTTCTTGGAGGTACGTAATTAAAAACCTACTGGCGAATACACTGGCCGGGTTAATCAGTAGATTACTACTGCCAGTAGATTGCTACTGCCAGTGCATGCTGTGCCAGTGCCCAGCCCTAGTAAACATATAGGATCTAGATGGTATCTAGAGGGTGACCTGACCAATCTGTCCACGTTTTTTTTTTCTGTTGTACCGCTCCCCGGCAGATCCTTCCGCTGATCCTGATGTTTGTGATGTTCGGGCCAGTGGCGCTGACGGGACTCGTCTTCGTGTACGACTACGTGGCAACGAGCGAATGGGGGGTTAAGATAGGCCTCTCGGACGACCCGCGAACACGCCTCACCAAGTTCTACAAGAAGCACAACCCCACCAAGATGCGCGATGTAAGAGGATAGGAGTTTTTTTTTTTTTTTTTGAAATGGGCAGGGACGAGCAGAAAAGGGCAGAAATGGGCAAGACAGCATGCATAAAGTATAGCGGCGACGGGAAGAAAATGGCTAAAACTGAAGAACATATATAGCTGAAAATGCAGAAATTCCCTAGAAAATAGTAACAAGTGAATACGTTGGTGTGGGTTCCAGGTTCTAGAAAGGGAAAGTGCCATAGATGTCGAGTTGAACCGGGGAACCTTCCTACCCTCATATGTGCCAGGTACGTGTTAATAGAAAAGGGGCAAAACAAATGCAGATTACAAAAGAACGAAAAAAAACAGCCCTCTTGGACGACCCCGCGAACACGCCTTACCAGGTTTTACAAGAAGCACAACCCCCCCAACCAAGATGCGCGACGTGAGATGATAAGAGAACAGAAAAAAAAAACTAGCAGAACGCGTGCGACGGTAGATATATGTATGTACTTCGTATGTACAGCAGTAGTTTCTAATTTTGGTGTGGCTCCTTCTCTCTTACCCCCTTAGGGAGGACTCCTTTTAGGGGATAGCGACCAGCACAAGGACACCTGTATTAGTAGTGGTTTCAACTTCTTTTTTTTTTTTAAATCCTCCGGCGGATGGGTAAAAATAAAGCTTAACCGTCTACGAGTACGTAGTGTGAGGGTGTTACCCGTTGAGCTATAGGGGTAAAAGATCGACCGATTACCCAGCCCAGGGTAATCCTTGTAACACTCTCCCCCCCCTCTGAACGGCGGGATTTATGTACGACGTACTCCTTCCAAGTACTACAAATACGATTATTACACCTGTTACCCAGTTATTTACCATCGTTTCCACATCCTTCCAGCAGTACCATAACAACAGCGTGAGGGCCCAGGAGTAGGGGTAGGAAGGAAGGAAGGGGCGTGTTGCGCACGTCCCCGTGCGACTGACTCCTTGCATAGTAAGTCGGACACCTTTTTTGTAGCAAAATATACGCAAAAAAGCAGCAGCAGCAGCAGCAGCAGCAGCAGCAGCAGTTGTCTGTTCGCGTGTTTTACCGACCTGCCAGCACCGTCCCGTGTTTGTAGCTGTTTGGTATTGCCACTCACACGATAAACCAGACAACTGTACGAGTACACCCTCGGACGTATGATCGGTTCCTACTTCAATGATCTAGATCTTTCAGAGCGGATAGATTCCTGATCTGTATGAACTGTATGATCTACAAGTTCCATGTGGTCGAGTGGGAGCCGTATAGCCTGCATGGTCTAATGTAGGACATGTTTCCTGGGTTGGATCTGTACTGCACAGATCCTGCACAATATTCTCCTAGCGGCAGGTTAGGTGTTCTAGATCTATCTGTAGATTATCTATCTGTAGATTATCTATCTGTAGATTATCTATATTTAGAGGATCTAGCTGTAGATGATGTATATGTAGAGGATCTATCTGTAGATGATCTATATGTAGAGGATCTAGCTGTAGATGATCTATATGTAGAGGATCTAGCTGTAGATGATCTATCTGTAGATGATCTGTAGATGATCTATCTGTAGATGATCCATCCGTCCGACGTGTGAAACAGAGTGCCGCGTTGCTTCCATGTCTTGGTTAGTAGGAGTCCCGATCTCTAATAATCTCTCCCCCTCTCAATTGTTCTTGCGCGCCTCGTTGCTGCCGGTCCATGCGCCTCAGGTGGACAAGCTCCTGAAGAAGTACGACGGGAGGTACAAAGAGATGTTCCAGAAGCTGGAGGCCAAGTACACCAAAACCGACTCCCGGAGAAAGGTGGGGGGCGGGGCGTAGGGGGGGGGGGGGGGGGGGGGGGGGGGGGGGGGCGTACTCATTTGTTGCTTGCCTTAGTCATTTGACCATTGACCACGCATCCCTTTCGAGACGAAGCACCGACGAGAGGGGGGGGAGGGTACTCATTTGTTGCTTGCCTTAGTTATTTGACCATTGACCACGCATCCGTTTCGAGACAGAGCACCGTTCCTACTCCTAATAGACACCTCCAACATTTGGGCGCTCATTGACCACGCATCCCTTTCCAGACGGAGGCGAGGGGGGGGGGGGCTGCGCTTCGGACCGTCGACGGACGTGTCGTCCTCGCGGCGGATGTTATTCGTCGGCCATCATATTTTGGAACTCCCTTGTTGGTGAAATATCGGGGCCGTTGTCCATGCATTGCTGCAACATCGTTCGAGACAACTATCTCCTGTATGTGGTCATTTGTTTCTCGCAGCGCGCGGCGCGCTGCAGTGTGAAAAAAAGTCGATCGTTGTACGTACCTACTGTAGTTACTATAGTTGGCTCGTTTTTCTTGTCGTGTCGTGCTTAACCGGACCGTTTCGCGCGTCTTTTTATCTCTCCGTTAACCTAACACTGTGCCGCCACCGCCGCCGTCGCCGCCGCCGCCATGCGCTACACAGAAGCAAACGGAAGAGGAGGAGGAGTACGTACGGGAGCAGGAGCGCTACGAGCAGGAGGCACGGGAAGCGCAGGACAAATTCTGAGGGCCAGGGGACACGCGCCAGAATTGCATTGTCTGGGTTAGACGGGATAGGCGCTAGGTTGGTGTTGGTTTGGGCCCTAATCGTTGCAGCGGTGCCTACGAGTATCCGCCTGCCTGCATGCCTGCCTGTCCACCAGCTTGGGTGCCTGCTGTGCTACGAGTAACTCGGTGGTTTTTCCGCCCCTTAGCTCGGACCCGTGTGTCTTCCATGTTCCGTACTGTTACCGTAGAGCAACCGCTGCAGCAGTGCCTCCAGGGGTCAAAACCAAGGCCTGGAGGCGGACCGTAGCGATCATGGTTTTGGTCTGGAATTTGGGGATCAGACGCTACGTACATACCCGGTTTGGCACCGCTGCGCTACGTTCCTACTCTTGAGGCCGGAGGTTTATTGCCGCTGGTGTTTGCAGTAGCATTTTGTTGGCGTCGGCGTTTGTTTTTCCCCTGTCGCCCGGTAGTGTCTGCTCCTCTCGCCCACTCTCTCGCCCATGACACAGCAGTAGGCCTTGCTTGGTCAGGTCAGGTTTTTTGGTAGGGTCATGTTTTTCTGAGTACAACTACAAGTAATGATAAAAATGACCGTGCCTTGTTTTGTTTATTTGTCAGCGTTGGGTGCGTCTATTTTGCATCGAGTTGACTTGAGGTGGCAGCCGCTATAATATGTAAAGAGGTGTTCCTATTGCATTGAGCGGCGTTATGCCCCGTTTTTGTTTTTGGGAACTGCCGCACGACGTGCTTGGCCAAGCGCGTGCACTCCGCGTGCACGAACGAACACACCCACCCACCCACCCACCCACACGATTCGGTGATGCTGTGCACTCCTGTTTTTTTTTTTTTTTTTTGAACGACTTAATTATTCCCAACCGAACGAGCTACAGGCGGCACCTCCCTCTCACAAGAAACTTGAGCTCAGGCTCTAGCTGGTTTATTATTCTGAGCGAGCGAGAGAGCCCAAGTTCTTGAAAAAGACTACCTGGTATACTGGTAGGCCGCTTCCTTGAAGATTGGGTAGTGCCCAGGCTGAGCAAACTCTGTGTTGTTTGCTGCTCGCAACATCTATGTAAGGCTTGTTTTTTTGCTGGTCGCTTTCTTATGAGAGGGACCGGTGCTTGCTGTAATTACGGAGGTATAATAATGCCCAAGAATTGAGATGTCCTTCCACATTATGTGGCGTGTGTGCGCGTACTACTATTGCGATATGCCAGTCAGTCCACAAAAAAAGGAAAACACGCAAGACAGGTGGCCGGGACCCCGCCCTTGCACAATTGAGGCGTAAAACCAATTTTGTGGAGACATTAAACAATGTAGCAAACGCCACAACAAGGTGTGGACAACCTCTCAATACGGTACGCCTGATGACATGCCATTATACTGTTCAAGGTCTCCACAAGGATTTTTTTACGCCCACATTGTGTAGGGGGAGGGGGGGGGGCATTCTGCCAGTCGGGAATATTACCCGCGCCTGGTTGCATAATGAGCTTCTCCGGAGAAATAATGGTGGTCCCAAGGGCAGTTGTTGTGTTGATCGGTGGGCGGTGACGTCCACGCGCCACGTTAGCAACCGCGCCTGCCTACAGTACTTGTACACTACTACTACAACCCTCTTGGGCGCCCATTTTGATCGTGCACATTGATTCGCTCTCTCTGCCAAAGAGAACCCCAATAACCTCGTACTGGGGAATATATGCCACACCTACTGGGACAGATCACTGACTGACAGATAATCGATTCCCACTGCGTGATCTAGATCCTTCAGGGCAGACATATTCCTGATCTGTTTGATCTATAGCTCCTATCCTGTCGCCGGGTGGGAGCCGTATATTCTGCATGATCTTAGACTAACACATATGTCTTGGGTGGTTTTCTTCAGATCCTACGCAATATCTCATAACGGCGGGTTGGGATCTACAGGTAGATACGATGATCGATCGCGATCTGTGCAACGCGTGGAATTATCAAATCGAAACACGAAGAAAAAGGAAACATGCATGATGAGAGATTATGCCACTCGGGATGCTACAACTAGGTACTGTTACCCACCATCGTGTATAACTCCCGGTAGCTACTCGTTGTTTTGCTGTTTGTTTTCCTACTACGCCGAGCCGAACATGCACCCCCCCCCCTCCAATGAGTGGAAAACGTCCACAAAAAAACACCACAAAAACACAAGAATGCCAAAAGAAAATACAACAAACATAGGCTCAAACCTGATGCCCACGTGGTAACTGCAATACTAAAAATAGATGAGCCATGTCGCAGTTAGACAAGCCGTGGAGTACGAGTATATAAGCTGAGATTGGATATACATATTATTTGCACCACCACGGGTACAAAGTACCTGGTGTTACTAACTGTTACAGACGGAAGGTTCGAGGTGGTGTGAGTATTGAAACTATTAATACGACTATGTTGTGTTTGAGCTGCTTCTTGGATGGTCATTTATTTATCGCGGGCAAAACGGCACGAACGGCGAGGTTCCTATCATGAGATCTACATTGCCACTACACCAGACTACACGAACGAGTACCTACAGTCGTCGTATAATGCAATCCCTAGTGATCACACCAGGCACACGTACTAATTGTACGTGCCTGTACTTCTGTAAAGTGGATCAAAGTGTACCCACACGCGGGTGAGCGAAACCTGGTGCCAGATTTTACCAGTAAATCGGGCAAATCGTGGATCGACAACAGGGGACAGGGGACAAATATCCCCCATCCCGAACTTCAACTAAACCGCCTCCTTTCCGAGATGTTTTCTCCCTATTTCGATGATTTCTTATCGCGCACGAGCGCAGACTATTACAGGGTATAGATCAGACTGAAAGCAACGCCCCCAAGAGATCACGGAGAGATGACAGACCCCAAGGCTATTGACCGCAAGGCGACGCTGCTCCAGCGCCCCGCTTTCACCGGAAAAAAGGATGGTGAGTGAGGCAAGCCGAATCGAGCCGTGGTACCTCCTGACCACCTTCGTACGAGTTTTTTTTTTTTATGCCCCATCATATATACCATTTTGTCCGAAAATGTAAACACCGTTTTGATATTCATATTAATATCGTAACGGTTCTTACATTTACGGACATATTTACATAAACCCCAAAATGAAAGTAGAAACGCCCTTCTGCTGGCCCTTCTTCCTTCTGTCTCGCGGGGGGCCCAAGCTCATCATCCAGCGAGCCTGAGAGCGAGGTACCGACACCTGGTCCGACGAGGCGATGCCTGTCGCCATGCGTCCGGGGTCCTCGCCAGCCCGCCCGGTGGCAAAATCCGCACAGGCGGCGCCTCAGAAGCAGGCACAAATATCGTGAACCAATCCAAGCCCCTGAGGGGTGCATGCATGTCTCTTCTTGCCTCTCTCTCCCCGCCGGTGGTTGCTCCTTGCAAGCAAGTGCGTACATCTTCATTATATAGCCATCGTGCCTGCTGAGTAGTGTGATATGTACCAGGTACACTCCCGTCCAACCCTCGAGCATCGGGGGCAGGGATTGCGGCCCCTCGACCACGCTCTCTCTCTTGAAGGGGGAGAAGGCCGTCCCCCTAGCTCGTGGAGTGCTTTGTCGGGGGGGGGGCTTGTTCTCGCTGTCCTCTGGGGGGCCGAGCTACCTCCCTTCTTATTCGTATATAATCTGTGCAGGTTTAGGTTTTGGGTGCCCCCGCCCATTATCTCTGTCTTGAGATCATGTCGACATTCCAGTCATTACGGCACACAGACCACACCCTGTCATACATTTTCATACATATCATACCTCCCCAACTCAAAATCCTCTTGGAACTTCCAACTGATGTGTGCACGAAGTCGTACGTATTTCCTCCACATTTTTTTTTTACTTGTGCACACAGACAACAGATCACGAATACTCGTACGGTATGCACTTCTGCTATTTTTGACGGGAGTATATTATACAGTCAGTAGATTATAGAATGCTCGTAATCGTATACTTCGTAGACATGAAAGTACTCGTAGTAAGTGTGTACCGTACGTACTACGTACAGACTACGAAGCAGCGATGGAACCTTCGTGGGGGTATACGATAGCCGAGAGACTCTGCTCGTTTCCAGCCCCCCCGGGCCGTGCATGCGATGTAAAGATGTACAGAGGGAAGGGGAGAGAGACAGACAAGAGACAAGAGAGAGACAGGGAGATGTTCAGTCAGACTATCGAGCCTCAAAGGTCCACCTCTCAGGGACACAATGACACAACAACAATGCACAACATCAGCCAGCAGCAGTGAATGTTCTTCTTGAAAGTGAGGAGGGGAATTCGTGGATAACTAACTGCTGTCTGGGTACCTGGTATTCCAGTATACTGGTATAATACTTGGCACCAGTATGTGCCGATGTTGATGGTGGTGTGATGTTGATGCTTACTTCGAGTGCTGGGTCTCCTCTCTATCGCATAACGACGATACACATGCTACCCTATACATAAGAGCAACGAAAGAGTGCGGTATTACTATATTTTACTGGTACACTGAAGACTGATGACGGTCTAATTTTCTCGTCATTTCGCGTATTTAACGAATTATTCCAGCAAGTACACACCAGGTCCGATACATACATGCATGTTTCGCACTCACTCGTATTTTGTGGTCTCGTATTCAATCGGAAGGAGTTTTCACTCTGAACAAGGCGTGGTCTCAGTATCGACAGTTATCTATAAATACGTGAGTATATACATGCATACAAATACAAGGTCCTCCTTCGGGATTCATTGTGGTTGCCTTGAAATCCCGGGGGTGTCGCAAGCTGGAAATGGAGAACACAGCAGGCGTCCAATCCTCGTACACTCCAGCTTTATGCTCGTATCATACGTATATAGCCACCAGGCTGAAGAACGAAGAACGTTAAAAAAGCTCTTGAAAGCTAAAGAAAAAAGAAGTACGAGTACGAAGTACGAAGCCACCGGGCGAGTATATAACATCGACCAGCCCAAACAAGTTTACAGCTCGTATTGCTGTAGTTCTGAACACGTACTTACGCCCCACACCCCCCCGGCACACGCCCTCATCTATTTCGCGCAGAGGGTTCAGCACTCCTACTGCTTGCTGCTCGTATATATAGATAAATCCGTTGGATGTTTAGTGTGTAGCCGGAATTTTGTACGTACTCGTACGAGCCCTTCTCTATTCTACGTAGCGCCTACTCTAAAAACCAATACACCCCAGTACAACGCGCGATTGAATTACCACACCAAGGTTAAGCTTGCTAAAGACGAGTTTTGAGGATTTTGGACTTTTATTTTTTGCACCAAAAAGTACCGAAAGTATATTTTGTGCTCTGTGCTGCTTTCCGGGAGTTGTGAGGAGGACAACTCTGTTGTATGTACGTATAATACGCAGCCAGGCTATTAATAGTATCGATGCGACACTTATTTGTTCGGACGGGAATACTAAATCTGGTAAGATACTGGAGCTGTACCGAACTTGATAAAACTTCGTATGATACATACATATAATATGACGTAAAAACTACAACTGCAACTACAATACTCGCGCTGAGCGGGAAACTGGCGGCTCCCCCTCCACCCTCTCCCCCTCCGGGCCCCTCGGGGCCGTGCCGACCCCTCCCCTTCATCGGCTCCTGAGGCTTATGGGTGCCATGGGCCAATGGTTGTTGGCGTGAGATCCTGCCCCCAGAGTCAGTCGGGCTATCATAAAAAAATATATATATATGCAGTACTCGTAGCAGCAGCAGCAGCAGCCGCGTTTATTGATAGCAATGCTGTAGCGGCCTTTATCATATGGCAGGGTGGCAGGGTCGGTCTCGGTGGGGTTGGCGCTGTGTTTATGGTTTTGTTTTGTCGTTGTCAACACTGGATTTTGGCGGAATGACAAGAAGAAGCAATCAGCAGGTTGCAATACGATACGTTGAGCTCTATTTCCTATTTTCAACTCGAGCCGTTTTGAACTGTTTTTTTGTTGTTTTTATTAGTATGAACAGCAGTGTGTTCTACTGGTGTATGTGTAAGTACATACCTGGTAGTAAGTACTCGTACCACGGGTGGTTTTGTTCTCAGATATTTGTACCAGGTTTTTCCATTTCCCTTTTGATACCTTAACGTAATTTCGAAAAGGTCTGTTTTTTCGTTTTTTTTTGGTGTATTTACGACGTACAACAGTAGTACTCTACACGTTGCATTTTCAGTTCACACCTATCATATGTCCCACTCAGCTTGCAAAGATGAGTGTCGATATCCTCGATCTCACAGCTGTGTTTTTTTCAATTTTTCAATTTTTCAATATACGTACTCGTACAGAGTGCTCTATCTACACACCAGGAACCAGGGTATACAGCACTACGAAACACTTGCTGTAGATATGTACGTACGTAACGAGTGCTAGGCTTAAAGAAAGCTTATTAACAGTAGTAGTGTGGCACCAAGCTTGAAGTAACCTTACGAATTTACAGTGTGTCCCCAACCTTGAGCACCCTTGAGCTTAGGCTACGTCGTCTATACTATTTATGTATATATACCTGGTTTCAGTGTGGCTTGCAGCTGAACATGCCTTCTCAGGGCCGTTGCTATGGGAGAGCTTTTTTTTTGCCAGATTTTCCCGATTTTCTCGAGTTCTGAGTTTTGTATCAAGATGAAGGAGGCTTTCTGTCACAATTTTGTTTTGTGAAGTTTAATTGAGGGGAAAAATATCAGGCACGCTTTGCATTCTCCACATATTTTGAGGGGAAAATCTGGAAGTTGGAAAGAAAATACGCGAAAACAAGTTGTCGATAAATTGAAAATTGAAATTTTCAGGTATCATAACAGGTATGATATAACATATGTACGTGCATAAGACATAAGATCCTTCGATATTAACGTTACGGCACTTGATCGAAATTTGTTCGCGTCCCCTCAAAAGTGGGCCTTATATTCTTGTTGGGCTCTATCTTATTGGTGGGGCTGCACTGCTGTACCAGGTAGTCAGCACCTGCTGCCTAGCTCACTCGTAGTATCATTCGTGGGAGATCGACATTAGTGTACGATTGCTCACGTAGAGTATTGATGTTTCTGTGTGTTTCGGAATGCCATCCACCGCTGACCTTCCTTGGCCCCTGACCAGGAGTAGTCCGCGTGATGAAGTTCAGTTGCCGCTGAAAATAATGAACCAGAGAAATCCGTACTTTTTCTTGCAAGCACGGTACCACTCTCTTCGGAAATGCAAGCAATGTAACCACAGTTTCGGGATTATATACATACCCCAGCCTTCCTTCCATTTCCCTCCACAGCAGCCCTTCCGAGCTGGCTGAAGCCGATTTCCTGAAGCGTACCACGTCCCACCAACGCGGGTATACCTTTTTTTGGCTTTTTCACAAATCCACAAAAAGTTTCATAAAACCCACAAAAAGGTAGAGACCCCCCCCCCCCCTTCCGAGCTGGCTGACTGATGAAGCCGATTTCCCGAACAAGCGTACGTCGTCCACTAACAACGCAGCAGGTACACCTTTTTTTGGCTTTTTCGCAAATCCACAAAAGATGGGGACCCCCTTTCGAGCTGGCAGAAGTATATTTCCTGAACCCAGACAACAACAACAACAACAGCAACAACGACGACGACGACGACGACAACTGTAACTGCCGTCCGCCATCCACCCAATCAACGCACTCTAGTTGACAGTTACAAATACCCTGATGCACGAGTCCCTGCCGGCACCTAACACTACAACCCCTTAACGTCCCGAATTTGGGGAAAAACTACTTGGAATTAATGTGGGATAGGTTTTTTCAGTTCTGAATGGGTTAAGAACTGGTCCCACGTATTTGGGGACAAACTACTTGGAATTAGTGTGGGATGCTTTTTTTTCAATTCTGAATGGGTCACTATACTAAGAAGGGTGTGTGGTGTTCCGCACATACTTGAGCATATATACGATATACGAGTGAAACCGTTTTTGAGTTTTGCTGTGTACGTATGATACAATTATTTAAAGCGGAAAAATACGGCTGAGCGTCTTGTGGGAGGGACAGTCCTTTCTGATCACTTTACGTAGCCTTTTACTCTGGCCAGGGGCACACGACAAAAAAGACGAAACGCCACCCGCACACTCTTACGGGGGACCATAATAAATACCACTCTATCCCGAAATATAAGCACCGTTTCATTGAATATTAATGTACAAAAGGTGCTTATATTTTGGGACAGAGTGGTAGGATCTACCGTACACACTAAAACCTATATGTTTATTCACTCTTACTCTTACTAACAACATTTGGTCCTATTTACTATGCCCCCTCACCGTAATAAATAAAAAAAGGCCCTCATGAAAAACAAACCAGAGGGAGGGGTGGTGGGATAACTACTGCTGTGGACGAATTAAACGACGAGCGTTTTTTTTTTTTTTTCTTCCGAGTTTTTTTCGTTTCCCAAGTGTTTTTGCTTGGTTTTAGTATACCCCCGACTTAACCCTGTGGGGACTTGAGAGAAGAAAAGTCGACGCTAAAAAAACGGACGATTAAAGCGACCGCAACTGCGTGACTTAGCGAGGGGGGAAAATCGACGCTAAAAACGGACGATTTATATCGAAATCACATTAACCCCTTAAGAACTGGTCCCACGAATTTGGGGAAAAACTACTTGGATTTAGTGTGGGACCTTTTTTCCGTTCTGAATGGGTTGAGAGTGCAAACGTTTAATATATTTTACGGCCAGAGCGGTTATGAGAGAAAGTCAGAGGTCTTGAGTGGAATTTTTTACTGTGAGGCTCGATCTCATGCAGTAGCCTTTACCGCACCACTGAATTATTATCTAGGATAAAGTATGGAAATCGGGGAATATTTTATTATATACCTTTTAGTGTGGTCGACCAATTTTTCAAACAAAAAAAAACGCCCGATTTTTTCGAGACAAATCTCATAAGGGTCGGGGCGGGGACGGGGTTGGGGTTAGGGTTAGGGTTAGGGTCTAAAGTAGTGTTTTCGGCGTTTTTCTAATTTTTCGGTATCATAACACTGGAACCACACGCGGGCCACAACCAAGTCCCCGATTTCTGTACTGTATCCTATATAATAATTCAGAATTGCGGTAAAGGCGACTCATCTCATGAGAGTGGGGGCGGTAGTGGAGGCTAAGGCAGTGTTGTATACGCTCAGCTTGAAAAGATGAGTTGCGAACAAATCCTCGGTCTCACGGCTGTTTTTTTTTTGTTATGTAAATCATATACATAGCATAAAGGTTATTATCCTATGTTCGGGTTCTGAATCTACAGGCATGAATCGGGTGCAGTTTTTTGTGCTATTCCCCGCGAGGCGCTCGCTAACTTGTGAGGTGTATGAGCAACAAAAGCGCGTTGGGGGCAGGACAAAGATACCAGTACTCGCATGATGTTGCTGTGTGTAGATGCAGACAGCACGGGATACCACCATGTACCGCACTGAACACTCTGCTGAATCTACTACAGCTGAAGTGTCGTCCGCAGTTATAGTGGTCCTGCTGCTGTCGTCGTGTCATATCCATACCCGTCATGCTGTACTCGCAAAATATGTATCATACGAAATAGTGTGAAATATCATTGGTATATATTACTGGGGGCCATAGTAAACACTACTGTAGTAAATAGAACCTACGGTGCACACAAAAACCTATATATTTTACTTTTTTTACTAGCAATATTTGGTCCTGTTTACTATGATCACCGTAATGGCTGTTCTTACGAACTTTCAAGTCAAGTCCTTGCCCCGACTCTGTACTTTCAAAGACCGCTCCCCCGACCACAAAACATAACACGTGATCCCACAGCAAGCAAGGCTCAGCTGAACGTTCAGTTCACCGCTTCATGTTCATCCATACCCATAACAGGTAATGAGGTATTTGTCTGTATCAGCATCGCTTCATGTCATGTTATATCATACCAGGTATCAGGTATCAGCATCGTTTTCGTGTCATACTTCGTATGTACGTATAATACCAGGTGTCAAGGCATCAGCATCAGCATCGCTTCATGTATGGTACCAGAAAAAAACTCGATGAATGTCTGTATCAGCATCGCTTCATGTCATGTTATATCATACCAGGTATCAGGTATCAGCATCGTCTTCATGTCATACTTCGTATGTACGTATATATAACACCAGGTGTCAGGTATCAGCATCAGCATCGCTTCATGTATGGTACCAGAAAAAAAAAAACGATGCTACTGTACCCCTCCCCCAGCACCTGTTTGCGTAGTAGATGCGCCCGTTCAGGCAAACTCCCTTAGATGTGCCCTAACAGCGATTAGAGCCTCTCCAAGCACAACGACCAGGTAGCAAGCACAACGACCATGTCGCATGCACAACGACCAGGTCGCATGGCACACCAACCAAGCGAGCAAGGCCTCTGGCTATATATAGGGTTGGGGTTCAGAGTTCCGGTTTCGGGTCGGGGTGGTGGCCGCCGTTATTATACTAGCCGAAGCCAAAAAACTTAGCTCGCACCGTTCGGGGAACGAACGAACGAATTAATGAAGAATGCCTTTCAGCTTCCTTACGAAACCCTTTTTTTTACCCTCGTTCTTAAAACAACAGCATAGGGTCGTTTTATTCGGGTACGCACGTCTGAGGAAGTTCCACCTGTGAACGGGCGCAACCTCTCTGAAACCTATCTACCTACTACTACTGCACAACAAAAACGAGCTTGGCGCGAAACGCAAGAATTACCAGATGTGGACAAAGATGCTATACATGGCAGCAGGCGTAAATCTGCCCGCGCAGGCGAACTTCTCAGACGTGCCCGCATAAAACGATGCTGTTTCTAATGAGGTAGGGTTTTGTCACGAAGCTGTAAGGCGTTCGTTCCCGACGGTGAGAGGTTATTTTTGGCTTCGGCTAACGGCGGCCACCACCCCGACCCGGAACTCTAACCCTAGCCCTAGCCCTCACGAGAGGCATGCCTGGTTGGTGTGCCACCGGCTCTATTTTCAGTGCGGGCACATCTAAAGAAGTTCGCCTGCGCGGGCAGACCTACGCGAACACTGTAAACGGCTATCATACAGCAGTAGGAGGCCCCTTCGATGACCGCGGCTCCCCAGTGCTATAACGAGTACCAGTATTATTAAGATTAAGACCACGGTGGAATGGGAATGGCCTTGCACGCCGGAGGGCCAGTGAGCTGGGAGGCGTGTTCGCTGTCGTTCACGCGTAACCATATATGTCGAAAGGGAGAGCAAGAGGATGATGTGTGTGGGGGGGGTGTACTCCATTTTCATGCATGGCCGTAGTCGTATGACCATAGACCCTCGCATCGGGACGGAGCATGTCGGGCTTTCACCGATGAGGCAGACATTGCTAGCACCAAGCGTGAAACGCCGTGAGGTTTTGGGCGAGTCGCATGGAGGGTGAGCTGCATCGTGGGGGGGGGGAGGGGGGGGGCGGAGACTAGAGGCGGTGGTGGTGGTGGTGGTGGCGTTGCTGTCATCGGGTTCCGCATGGAATCCCCTCGCGCTCCTTTTCTTTTTTGGTTTTGTTCTTCATCTTGTTTTGCTTGAATTTCACTTTTTTTTCGTCATCCACATTTCCTTTTTTTCCCATCTTCATCTCCTTCTTCATCTTTTGCTAATTTTCTTCAGCTTAATCTTCCTCCTACATAAAAGCAGTACATTTTGGACCACTTTTTTTTTTTCATTTTGTTCTGGTTCTTTCGGTTTCAGTCATTGTGTCAGTTTGGTTCCTTGCCGCCGGCTCTATTACTCTATTAATAGTTTTCGTTGATTTGTTCGCTCTTAACCCTTACAGGACTGGAGTCCCGTTTTGGGGGAAAATTACTTAGAATTAGAGTGGTTTGTCCCCAAAACGGGACTGCAGTTCTAAAAGGGTTAATATGCTCAAGCGATTCAAACATTCAAACGAACCCCCCCAAAAAAAATGCGCGAGTGGTCATTGTAAAGAACGGTATGTAGTCAGTAAGTAGCACCCGTTGATCGGTGTTTGTGCAATAGTAGGTCTTCCTCTCTGCCGCCCAAGGGGTGTTGTTTCACCTCTAGGCGGGCATTTTGAAACAAGTCGGTCGAGTTTGTGGACGAGATGGCATTGGGAAATGCTGAGCGGACCGAGCCCTCCTCCTCATCCATCTCTTCTCCCTTCTCACCCCCCCCCCCTCTCCCCGTCTCGAAAGGGATGCGTGGTCAATGGTCAAATGACTAAGGCAAGCAACAAATGAGTACGCCCCCCCCCCCCCACCACGCCCCGCCAACTCCCCCCGCCCTACCCCTGCCGACCCCCCCTCCTCTCTCCCCTCCCCCGGCTCCGCTCTCGCCTTTTCCCCACCCCTTCTCTTTCTCTGCCCCTCCCCTTCATCCCCCCTCCCCTCTATCCTCCCCTCTCTCCCCTTCCAAGTCTTTCCCCTCCTGCCTCCTTTCATTGCTGCCCCAACCCTTCGTACCTCGTCCTCCATACTCTCCCCTCCCTCCCTTCCCTCCTCCTCCTCCCCCCCCCCCCCTCCCTCCGTCCCTCCTCCTCCTCCACCTCCCCTCCCCTCCCCCTCCGCCTCCCCTCTCCTCTCTCCCTGCATATGCTCTGACGGTTTCGTTTCGAGCCTCGCCCTCCTCCTCCTCCTCCTTCTCCTCCCCCTCCCCTTCCCCCTCCTACTCCTACTCCTCCTACTCCTCCTCGACATTTTCTTCTTCCTCCCGCCCACCGTCCGCCCTTGCGCGGAAACAGACGTGGGGGCAGAAAACGTGGGCGACGTTTCGTTCGACGAGTGCATGAAGCTCGCGCGCGAGCTTAAGGACTTCTCCCAGCTGCCCCTGTCGTGCAGGCAGTACCTCGACAAGAAGGCGGTCCTTCACCAGGCGTGCGAGGGGATGACGGGGGACCAGGTATGTATAAGGAATCAGTTGAGAAATGTACAAAGTATCTGGAATCAGTTAAAAAAAGTGTAAACAAAAATCAAATGAAAAAAAGAGAAAAGCAGAAGCAACAAAAAGCGAAGAAAGCAAAGAACATCTGGAAAGGTCCCCGCAAGTAATGGAAGGAGGCGGTGTCGAAGTGGGAGCTCTGAGAGTGCAGGGATGAGGGCTCCCTAAGAAAGACAAAAGTAAGTATGTCTTATGTATATATGTGTGTATGTCGTGTGTGGTGTGGGCTCGCCCCAGTGGTTGCTGCTGTTGCCTTTCGTTGCTGCTGCTGCTGCTGCTGCAGTTTGTTGCTTGACCAGAATGACGCTATTAATAGTCGACAAGGAAAGCAAGGGCCGAAATCCTTTGTCGCGATAAATCCGCAAGGCAGTGGTGTGGTGTAGTTTGGTTACAACCCTGAAACCATTTACGGGGGACCAATAATAAGGACGGGGGCCTACGTAAATACGACGCGTGCTATATACGATAGAATAGGTATTTTTTACTGAAATGTTTGCTGAACGACGGAGCGCTCCTCAATCCCTCGAGAACTGGTCCCACGAATTTTGGGGACAAACTACTTGGAATTAGTGTGGGACATTTTTTTTTTCAGTTCTGAATGGGTTAGTAACCCAAAATTGTCGTGTCGGAGTTTCATTCTACCGGCCCTCATAAGAAAGTGCCCCACAAGAAACTCAGCCTGAAACATTACGGGGGGAAATAACAAAAGTCGACAGCTAGTATACTGAAGTTAGTGCGGGACACACCCCTTTCTCAAATAAGAAAGTCAGCCTAACCCTTTTAGGACTGCAGTCCTGATTTGGGGACAAACCCTCTAATTCTAAGTAATTTGTCCCCAAAACGGGACTCCAGTCCTAGAAGGGCTAAGCCCGATTTCTGGTTTCTTATGAGCGGGCCGGTACTGTACTTTTCATGCTATACTTACGAGGTCATGGTATTGTGCGTCGGGTACTCGTACGCGTAGCCCTTGTATTTCCCTCCAAAATTGTTTTTTTGGCCTTACTAGCGGTGTAGACCTCCTCAAGTGAGGACCCTCAGAAAAAGCGTGGTGTACCTGTACCGTAGCGTAGCATGTGTCCTACGGTACTGGTACACACAAAAACCTACCAGGTATATACTTCGAAATATATGTGTGTGTTGTCTTCACATTAAACCCGTTCTTTCTACCCAACCACATCAGTACACCCAGTGTCTGTCCTGATTCCTAATCCTAGAGAGATACAAATTCTGTGGTCACATACTATATGTTTCCCTGTTTTTACTAACAATATTGGGTATATATATTTCCCTATTTTTACTAACAATGTTGGGTCCTATTTACTATGGTCTCCCGTAGTAGTAAGAAGCGTACGTATGAAGGCTGGGGTTGGAATTCTGGCGTGTTCCCCCCCCCCCAAAAAAAAAATTGAGCCCGAAAAAGTGTTTCAAGTGCGTTTTTCTCATCATCGCGGGAAAAGCGCGAGGGCGTGAGTTTGCAAAATTCGATGAAAGTCGCCGGGCAGTGGGAATGTTTAGCCCCTCTGCGCGATGAAGATGAAGGCGTGTACCGGGGGGGAGAAGGGAAGACACCTCTGACCACGGCTTTTCAGTGGTAGTAGCAGCAGTGGTAGTAGTAGGTGGTGGTAGTAGTAGTAGTAGTAGTAGTAGTAGTAGTAGTAGTAGTAGTAGTAGTAGTAGTAGTAGTAGTAGTAGTAGTAGTAGTAGTAGTAGTAGTAGTAGTAGTAGTAGGCAGTCGTAGTAGTAGGCAGTCGTAGTGGGAGGTAGAGGTAGTAGAGGTACGAGAGGTATTAATAGTAGAGGTAGTGGTAGTGGTCGTGGCTGAGGTTCGTTATTTGCTGTTATTATTAATAGTCGTTTTTCCCCTTCCTCGTGTTAGTGTTGGGTCCCCACCTACCTACGCACCCATCCTCTACCCACCCACCCACCTCCCTACCCACCAACACACGTACCCGTCCACCCACGCACCCACCCACATTACCTACTTGCCAACCTACCCACCCACCCACCTACCCGCCACCTACCCACCCACCCTTGTATCCGTCCTCCCACCCACCCACCTTACCTACTTGCCAACCTCTACCCACCCACCTACCCACCTACTACCAATCTACCCACGCACCTACCTACCGACCCAAATACCCACCCACCCATCCACCCACCCACATAATCAAATACCCACTTACCCACCTACCTACCTACCTACCGACCCACCTTAACCCACCCCCTTCCCACCCACCACAGGTGGCACAAGTCTCTGTCGCCCGGAACAGCAAGATCGGCCGTAACATGACCCACGCCCAGCTCCAGAGGCGATGGACGTCGCGCGAGAACCCGCTGCGCAAGAACAGCAAGAAGTGAGGTTGCGGAGGAGGAGGAGAGGAGAAGGAGGAGGAGGAGGACGGGCGGGCGGGCCGGGGGGGAGGAGGGAAAGACCGATAGGAGAGAAGGCAAATGATTCACGGGAGAGACCAGCGTGCCACTGCCAGCTATAGCCTGCCACTGCTCGCCAGCCGGCCAGCGAGGCAAGGCAAAGCCAGGCAAAGAAAGCAAAGCGACGAGGAGGAGGAGGAGGAAGAGGAGGAGGAGTAGTTCCCGTAGAGGCGGAGGGGACCAGATCGGGGGGTCGAAACTTTTTATTTTTTTCGTTTTTTTTTTCGGCGGCTGTCCGGTATAATAAAGAGAAGGGGAGCCGGGGTAGTAGGTCAGACTGATGACTTTTTGTTCCTTCCTTCGTTCGTTCTTTTTTTTTTTTTTTTCCGGCTGTCGGTAAACGCTGCCATGCTGGAAGGCGAAGCAGGGGAGGGGGCGGCAGACAGAGGGGGCAGAGATAGTGGAGGGAGCGAGGTTGTGTCCCTCGAGCTTTGCTTTTTTTCGGGTGGGGTGCGTGCCGAGAGTGGTACGATGCTCTCGTGCTTTTTTTCTCTCTCGCTCTCTCTCTTTCAATCGGGCCTCTTTTCTCTGCCCGGGGTATTTCTGCATTTTTCCTCTTTTTTTTTTTTTTCGTTTGTGCGTTTTTTTTCTGTTTTTTTTTTTTTGTTGTTTTTGTTGTTAACCTTCGTTTTTTCTCCTGATTTACGTCCTTTTCGTCTCATAGCCTTGCATCTTGGGTCGCAAAAAAGAGAGAAAAAAAAAACGAGGAGAGAGAGAGGGAGAGGGAGGAGGAGGAGTGAGATAAAGAGAGAGAGAGAAGAGGGGGAACGAATACACGATTGGGGAGTGGCTTGAAGAAGACACGTGCTATTTGTTGCCCGAGCCGGGGGCGTCGATATGTACAGCGCGAGGAGTGGGGGGGAGTTGGTCGG